>QANY01005263.1:13829-441758 GCA_003255025.1 Datisca glomerata | reverse complement strand
AAACCCCCCCCCCACCCCCACCAATCCTCCGTCATGAGAGAAATACGAATTTGGGCCAGGCAGCTCTCGGCTCCTACATCCCACCTCAAGTGAAGCAGACAGATGAAGGTCATGCCAAAAATGGTACATGAGCTCGTTAAAATGAGCCAGGACATGGAGCCCCAATAAGAGGGTAAAGACGGACAAGAGACCCCCTGCTCTGGTTTTCAGCAAGATCAACTTTTCCACGAAACCCAAACATCGTGGCATGGTCCTCCCACACCTCCACATGAAGTGATCAAACCAACAGGAAAGGAGCCCGTAATAGGCATGACCACCCAAAGGGCAACTTTCGAAGAAACCTTAATGGTCAGAATTGTCAGTCATACTCCCGCCCACGCAACTGGAGGGGAAGAATCGAGACAAACCCATAACATTGTATGGAGCTTAGTGGATCCCGCCATTAAAGCAAAGATGAAGCTCGAAAGGAGAGACGCTCCTACAAAAAATGAAGGGCAAGGACTCATGAAACAAAAGCTCGGTTGTCTTTGGCCCTCCACCTCGATGCGACGAACGCCAATGATCATGTGCTCATCGACATTGGCAAGATAAGAGGTCTCCTTCTTCTACTCAAATAATCTTCCTATTTATGATTAATCTCTCATAAGATACTTTTTAAGTTAATCTACTTTTATGGGAGAATAAGACATAAGAGCATATAGAAATATTTGTGATTTTTTGACTATCCTGCAAGTCTCCAAGGATCGACCCTTTTACGACACACGATGGAGGAGCAAAAGGTGATGACTGGTGGGTGTTCTAGCCCATCAGTAGGGGTAAATAAAAAGTGATGACTGGTGAAATACTATAGCACATCAGTCGAGATTAAATAAAAAATGATGACTGGTGAGGTGCTCTAGCCCACTAATCATGATTAAACAAAAAATGATGTATGCCGAGCACCACTGCTCGTCAGACGAGATTCAAGGGTGTAACGAGAGGAGGCACGTATGACTAGATATCAAGGTAAAAAGTGATGTATGTAGAGCATCCCTGCTCGTCAGGCATGATTCAAGGGTCTAGCCAAAGCAGGCACGCCTGGCTGTACATTGTAAAAAGTGATGTCTACCGAGCATCCCAGCTCGTCAAATGAGATTCAAGGGTCTAGCCAGAGCAGGCACGCTTGGCTAGACATCAAGGTAAAAGTGATGTCTGCCGAGCACCCCAGCTCGTCAGATGGGATTCAAGGGTATAGTCAAAGTAGACACGCTTGGCTAGACATCAAGGGAAGAAGTGGTGTTGTCGAGCACCTCAGCTCGTCTGACGAGATTCAAGGGTCTAGCTAGAGCAAACACATTTGGCTAGACACCAAGATAAAAATTGATATCTACCGAGCACCCCAACTCGTCAGATGGGATTCGACGGTCTAGCCAGAGTAGGCACGCCCGACTAGACATCAAGGAAAGATGTATGTCGAGCATCATAACTCGTCAGATGAGGTTCAAAGGTTTAACCAGAGCAGGCATGTTTGGCTAGACATCAAGGAAAAATATGTATACTGAGCACACATGATCACAGACGGGATTAAGGGTCTAACCAGAGAAGACACGCTTGGTTAAACATCAAAGAAAGATGTCTGACTTAATGTCAAAGTGAAACCACGTGGATAAGTGATAGAGAACCAAAAGATAAACCCCCAATATGAAAAAGCTAAACTAGAAGAGGACATGCTCGACTTAATGTCAAAAAGATAAACCCCCAATATGAGGAAGGTTCATCCTACTAGACCTCTCGAATGAGAACATGGAATGTTTCATAAAGGTCACGACAGGTCTATACGGCCCCTGACCTATGAAGGGGCAACGCATTGAACAAGATCAAGTCCACCAAAAAAGATCAAGGCCCTTTAAGGCCCACTCAAGCTTGGGATCATAAGCAAAAGTCAGTAAAAGTTGGAAGGGATGCAAAGCCCGACATAATAGTCAAAACAACTACGCAGCTCAAGATAAAGGTCTCATCTAGACCAGGTTAAAGCTCGACTGGGAAAAAAAAACTTTATCTGCTTAAGGAATGTTCGCAACAGGAAATAGGAAAAAACAGAGATAAACAAAGGAGCTAGAAGTAAATGGAGTTTATTTTCATTAATAAATAGATGATTACAAGTACAAGTGCTACAAAAATCTCCTCATCTTATAAGCAGCCGAACCCCTCCTCTGTTAACTTAAAATGAAAAGATCCCCCGTGGGCTGAGGACGAAAAAAGCCTCAACCTTTCCCATAAGGCAAGGAAGAAAAGCACTACCCCATAATTCAAGACGATCCCAAAGGATACGGACGCAAGGTTTGTGCTTGGTTGACTCCCGATGCATGTTGTAATGAGCAGCTTGTAGATCGAAAGGATAGATGCGATAAAAGGAAGTGTGATGCAACCGAGGAAGTTATCTCATTTTGAATCCAATGATAAGATCCTCGACTGGGTTACAAGCCTTTTTAAGGATAAGTTTTCATGATAGAAGGGCTTTGCAACTATAAGTCGGTAACCAACGTAGACCAAGGGTTCACCACGCAATCCTATCGACGCTAAGAAAGTCGTCAGGAATGGAACATCAGTAGTTTTGAGGCACAACATTTAAAAGATGACAGAAAGGGAAATGACAAACATGGAGAGGAAAGCCGTGAGGATTTCAAGGGGGAACCTCCCGACAGAAAAGGCCCCAGAAGGGGAAGGATCACTGCTAACGCCAAAAAGAAAGAAGAAATGGGGGTAAGAATAAAAGTTTCGACTTTGTGAGAAGGCATGGATGAAGGGAACGAAGGGGAGAACCGCCTTTTTATAGGCCCTAGAAAGGGGAAATCGCTCATTTAATTGGCATTAAGAAAGGCCTTGATGGTGATCGTTGAGGTCACCCCACGCCCAATGAGTTTCCATTTCATGAATCGATGAGAAGATCGTGTGGGACCAAATGACAATTCAAGGAACCATAGGGTATGAAGCAACAAATAAGGGAGTCAGGTTCCGTCATGCACACCCACACGCCATTAATGGCCTTGAACCACAGAAAGGGTGAAAAGACGCATGCGTGATGTATGAATCACGACAATAACGGTCAATTACTTTAAATTCATTCGGTACAATCCCCACTGATGAATAAACTTAGTGAGAGATGCCCAAAACGGGAAATGAAGTCTATCACAGCACCAAGGTAGCTCGGACAAGGAGCACAGATAATGAAGTCTTCAAACTTGGGGAAAAGAAGCCACTCAAGTCCTCAACTGGAGACAACTGTTATAGGTGTTTTTCTGAGCTCCAATAGCACAACGACATTGTTACACCACATCGAGAAGCCTATAATGAAAGAAAGTTTTAAGGAGAAGAACCGACCTCAGCTGGTCAACCTCAAAGAAGCTCGGGCTGCATAAACTCGAGCACATATAAGAGAGATTAATGTTCATAAGAAGAGCTCAGATAGTACTGAGCGTAGGGCCATCATTGCTCGCCGAAAGTAACGTCTCAGGTGGCACATCCTTACATGCCTGAGCACCCAACAAGTCCAACTGTATCGTCATTTTAAACGTATGTCAGGATTTAATGTCTATGGATTTATGTCAAGGTCACCTCCCCTTCATCCAATCAAGGACAATCACGACAAGCATCGTGTCTCGCAAAGCTTCTCTAGCATGCCTTCGAGAGGCTTCCTCGACACGCTCTCTCCCACCCGAGGACTCATGTATAATACATATATCAATCAGTAAAAGTGGTATGCCTACTCTCCCCTAAGGAAATTATCTCAGAATATCGATTGAATACTGACGATGAAACCACCCTCTGATCCTCTTCGCCTTAGAGTTCTTTGTCTGTGTTGTGCAGGATCCTGCCTGAGAGGACCCCTACGTGGAGATGAGATTTTGCAGACATTAAGAATACGAGGAACTCCATCCGGAGGGGAGATTATACGAAGAATGTTGTTTAGGTTTTCGATTGAAACACTATGTATTATTTTGAACAAAGAGAATAGTAAAATAAACAATATTTTACGATTAACATCAATGAGCTAAAAGACCGGCCCTTTGGCCTAGGCCCGACCTCGATCCTTAGGCTCGACCCAACAATTCTTCTTAAGCCCGAGCCCATGGACATGGCTTGGGCCTACATTTTTTTGACTGGGCCGAGTCGACCCGACCCTTTGACTAGTCAACAGCCTGCTGGGCTCGGCTAGGGCTAGGGCCGTATATTTAGTAATGACTGTGGTTTATACTCATGTATGTGTTTATGTGAATAAAAATGTATTTGACAATATATCTATTGTTTACTTTCAATTTATATGAGCGTAATTAAGACAATATTATATTATTATTATATTTATTTACTGATATATAATTATTCAACCAATTTGTAGAATACCATACATGTCTTGAGGAAAAAAATTAAGAGTATGTAATATAAATTTGCTCTCAATAATTAAAAAGTGACGCCATTTGAATTGAAATATCTATTTGATTTATTTTAAACTTGATCTTCATTTTTCTCATTTGTATTGCTACTTTTTTTTCCCTTTATAAAAAGAATTTTGTGTAACTATATATAACATACTAATTACTAACCTATCAAATATAAAGCGACTAAAGGTTTTAAAATTGTAATATTTTTGAATAATTATATTATTCAAAATTTATAGAGATAATTGATTTCTTCTCTATATTAAATAAATTAATACAAAATTATAGTTTTCTCTATAACATTTTGAATAACTTGCTACAATTCATTCAAAATTATCAGATTTAAATTAACTTAAAATTTATTATTAATTACTTTTTTTAATTCATTAATAGGTAAATGAATATTAAATTTAATGTGCACTTGGATCAATCTAATACAATGTTAAAAGATAACCAATTATTAATTGCATATGTAAATTAGAAGGTTAATTTGGGCAATACATCAATAATAAGTGGATAAAATCGTCCAAAAATGATTCTCATCCCCACCCCACTTTTAATATATTATAGATAATTTATTATAGATATAGATTATGATTTCTATTGAATTTGTGCTACTTTTGATATTCCTTAAACCTTGTATCATTTTTTTTATTAAATTGAAAAAAAATCTTAGGGGCCGTTTGGTACGGGTTAAGTAAGAATGTGAAAAAAATAATATTGTTAGGAAAGTTTAAGTGATAAAGTTAAATGATAAGATATATAAGATTATCATGTTTGATAATGCATGGTTAGGTGAAAAAATTATTGGAAAGTATGATTTTCTTGTTTGGCATGTAGGATTCTTGAATAAAGTTGTGTGAAAAAATTTGATAAAGTTATTGGAAAAGTTATATAAGTTATATTAAAGTATTAAAATTATTTATTATTTATGGTTTCCTTTTTATCAAGTTTTAATTTATTCTTAATGATTATTTATAGATTCTAGTACACATTATATCTTATATATACACATTATTTTATGCACTAATTAATTTACTATTTTATTAACCCATTAATAAAATTAAATTAACTATTTTTATCTTACTACGTCAAAAACTAAAATAATTTTTTTACTTACACCGTACAAATAAATTCAACGATAAATTATGTAAAATTACACAGCAAAATTGTATACAGGTTCTCTATTATCAACTACTAAAAGATCTTAATAATTCATGAGGTCTTTGATTAAATTTTCTCTGATCTCGTAAATTAATTATAATACAATTTTCCTCTTTTATATATAAAAATAAATCTGATATAAATAATCATCATTTATATTAACACATTACAATATTTAATAATACATAACATTTTCCCATTAGATATATTTTTTCCAGTAGATATGTATACCATGGTTATCAATATCCTTCCGCTTCGGTAGGAACGGGTAAAATATTTTAGTTCTACCACATGAGCAAAACAGAAAAATGATGTAATTGTTTTTATATTTTAGTTAAATACAACATAAAATTGAATATAAATGATTGAAGGACCCTCCATTTGTGGTTTTGTCTCACGGATCCAGTCCTCCACACAAAAAAGGAGACGTGATAAACAATCCAGTTATATTCTCATTTATAAATTTAGTATTTTTTTTAAATATTGATAGTTTATGAATAAGAATTATTTTAGGGAAGAAACTAATTTTAATTTCAAAAAATATTTGATATTATTAATATGTATTTTAATAATTTAGATTTTAGATTTTATATATATGAAGAGTTTATCTATCATTAATTCAAGCTTAATATTTTATTTCATTCATTCTAATTAACGTGTATATTTTAATCTCACGAGACGACCCTGAGACAAGTTGACGGACAAGTCAGAAGGGACGAAAAAAAATTTCAAAATTTGATATCATGAACGTTTCGGTTCTACCAAGATCGGGATATTTTACGATTCTTTTGTGAGATTTTAGTCTTGAAAAAAATAAAATATTAAAATCAAGTAGGAACAATTAAAACAAATAATGTTATTTTTATGGGGATTTGGAAAAATAAAAATTATTTTATAAAATGTGTAGATGTGTTGTAAGATGAGAAAATTATTTGATTAAGTGTATTTTTGTGGGAAAGCAATAAGAAAAGTAACGTAAAATTGTTATTTTATCAAGTTAAATAATTTTAGTATGACAAATAAGAATATTTATAATAAATTTAAAAAAATATTAAAAAATAAATTTATTATAATACGCGGAACGTCAGAAACAAACCACATGTTGTAGAAGTGGGCTGAGGCTGTCTAACATTGAACCGGGTTGTCATGTATTCGGCTCAAGACCAATACGGGATCTCCGTAGCCCGAGCTTGAAACCAAAACACACATTTCAGCTGTCGTACCGTTTTCTGCCCTCTTCTCACCCGCCCTAGAGCCGTTAATCCTGCACTCCTTCTCCTTCTCCTCGTCTTTCACTGAGTTCACCCACTGAGTTCACCTAGTCAAATTACAGTGTCCCCAAAATGGCGGATGTGGTGCAGTACAGACTCGAGCGAATGGTCAATGAGCTCGATGACCTCGAACAGCGTGGCCTCTTCACGCGTAGAGAGATTGCCGAGATAGTCAAGCAGCGGCGCAAGTTCGAGTACCGGCTGAAGAGGCCCAGTCCTCTCAAGCAGGACTACTTGGCCTATATAGAATATGAGACTCAACTCGATTCGCTTCGCCGACTCAGGAAGAAAGCGGTGGCGCGCGAGCTCAAGAAGCAGGGCAGCAAGAAGATGAGGAAGTCGGTGTCAGACTTTGCGGGTGTATCAAGAATCATTGAGATTTATCGTCTTGCGGTTACGCGGTATAAGGGGGATATCGATTTGTGGTTTCGATATCTTGAATTTTGTAGAGAGCGAAAGAATGGGAGAATGAAGAAGGTTAATCTCCTTTCTTCTTCTACTTCTTATTCTTTCTTTTTTGGATTTGTTCTGGTCTGACTTAGTTTCTGTGAAAATTGAGTAAATATCGAAAAAGTTTTGATATTTGTGTATCGTTTTGGTTGCTTTGCTTGCAATGGTAAGGAACTACGTGAATGTAAGCTAAATTTTTTAGCTCAAGCTAGTTTACTAGGGCATTATAGTAGCTAAATATTTTTTTTGGCTAAGCCCTACGTGTTTTGGCAGATAAAAATACCAAGTATTAAATGGTTTTTGTAGACAGCACAAATTGGATATCTGATGGCTCCTGCTGACTCATTACATTGTTGTCTTGTTTATGCTCCTTCTTCAATGAGAAGCCAGTGGGAGACATAATAAAAAACTAAATAGCTTGTTAATCCAAGGTGGAGCTAACAACTTATTAACTCAAAACATTCTCAGTTCACCTGCTCTTATGATTGAGAGCAAGCTCTATTCGGTTCTTACAATTTTCTGTCCAATTATTGGGACTTAATTGAGGAATTCATTTTATACAAGCGTTATGTGTTTAAACTTCTGCAGGTTCTTGCTCAGCTGATTAGGTTTCATCCGAAGGTTCCGGGAGTCTGGATATATGCTGCAGCTTGGGAGTTTGACCAGAATATAAATGTCAATGCTGCTCGTTCTCTCATGTTGAGTGGTTTGAGAGTTTGCCCAACTTCAGAAGACCTGTGGGTAGAGTATCTAAGAATGGAACTCACCTACCTTAATAAGTTAAAGACCCGGAAAGTTTTTCTTGGAGAGGATGAGGGGAGTCTAGTTCATGCTAGTAGTACTACAGAGGAGAAACAGTGGAGAGATGAAAATAAGGACTTATTTATGTCGCTTGGTGAAGAAAGAGAGGATACTGGTGGGTCAACTATCGAAACGGAGGAGTTGAAGATCAAACTAGATCTTTTTCGTGAGCAAGGTTTGAGCATTTTACAAACTATATATAGTGGAGCAGTAAAAGCTCTCCCTTCTAGTTTTAGCCTGAGAAAGCAGTTTTTGGAGATATTGGACACAATAGATTTAGCTCACTCAGAAGAGATGCGCAAGGAGATACTACATGATATGAAAAGAGATTTCTCAACTGAAGCAGAATACTGGGACTGGCTAGCCAGACTTGAACACAATCCTGAAAGCACGCGAGGAATGAATCAAGAAATCCTGCTTTCTCCGATAGAAAAAGCAGTACAGGTAAAATCATGCTGGATGATTGAAATTATAAGCTTCCAAGATCTTCACCTCATATGCAATTTTCTTTTTTCAATTATTGCTGCTATTGATAGCTTGGCTGGCGCATGTGGTTTCTCTACTGATCACCTTTCTTCATTTTTCCATTAATAGGTTTATGAGGAAGCTCTCAAGTTTGTGCCTTCAGCTAGGATGTTTACTCTGCATGCAAAGTTTCTTATGGATGTTATTGCTTCCCAAAATGGAGAAAGCCAAATTTCCAGTGATACTACGAACTATACTTCATATCTGCTGACAGTGTATGAAAAGGCTGAAACAATGGGATGCATTACTGATGATCTTGGCTGTCAACATGTTTCGATTTATTTGCAACAAGGGAAGTTGGATGAAGCTCGGAAATTAGCAGAAAAGCTTTGTAGTGGAAGACTTTCAAATTCCGTAAAGTTATGGCTATCTAGGGTTTCTATAGAAATCAGATGCATTTCAAAAGAATCTTCTGCTCCTAGTAAACACGATCTACAACTCCTGTACAAGATGTTGAAAAATGTTTTGGAAGAAATTTCTATTTCAGAAGCTGAGAGCTTGTGGCTAATGGTATGTTAATGATACTCTTCAAATTTCCAGTGTACTTTTATTTCTTTATGATGATTATGATTATTGACTCATTGCATCTTAAATCATAGAGCACATCTTGACATTTGTCATATTGAAATAATATATGTCATTTCTCTTCTATAAATAATACGTACGTAACATTTTAAAGGTGGCATGACACTTTCAAGCTTGATCTACTGCGAATCACATGATGCATAAATCCCATATTGAACTCACTTAGGTTGTGCTTCTGACTTGGGAGTGCTTGTGATTAGAAACACTTTTATACGTTGAAGCATTTTGAGTAGATGTTTATATTTTGAAAATATTTTAGAAAACACGTGAATATGTGTTTCTTGTAGCAGTGTTTTTAATACTAAAATGTGTCTGAAAGAACAACATTTGTCAAATAAAGGTGTTTTAAAGTAGCATTTTTAAATGCATTTAAGTACTTTCGAACTAAACACTCCCAAACTCCCCTGTAGTGTCTTCAAACTACTTTGTTTTGTTTGGCATGGATATTCAAGCTTTATCGAACTGATAGTTAAAGCTCAATTACTTATAAAACACTTAAAGCTCAATCATATTAGTCTTGCTTCAGAGACTGATCCAGAATGAAGTATCATTTCTTTTAAAAATATTTTTTCTTGATGTTTATTTGAGATATTATAGGATCTTATTTTTATTTCCTTCTGTCTCCTTGTTAATTAGGAACTGTATTTAATTTATGAATCTATTAAAATCAGATATCGAGTGACTTTATGTGCCCCTAGGTTTTCCTTCTTCCCATCTCTCTCCACTCCTTTCTAATCCATCTTGTATAGAGTTTTTCTCTACGCTAATAGATTTTACTGTATAAGATGAGTATTTTGTTTTTGATGTATCTGCTCAAGCTCTGTTCCCTGTCTCTATCTAAGCCTATTATTTTCTTTTTTTTGGATTAGCATCTAAGCCTATTGTTTTATCACTAAAAAATGTCTATCTGCACCCTTCGGTTGTATAACATTACAACGTTACGCTAGCAGGATGCCTCTCTAAGTTTGAAGACATGGGGTCATTTTTTAACATTAGCTCATATCGCAGGCCCTCAAGTTCTTCGCAAATCAAAGTCATTATTATGACAAGTTGGTAGAGATTTCTCTTAGTTCATTGGCTAAGCATGGTGGAAGCGAAGATGGGTTTTCCCTCTCTTCTGCTATAGTAAGTTTTGTTCTTCAAAAAGATGGTATCCAGGCTGCACGAGAAATGTATAAGCGGTAAGTTGCTAGGTTATGGACTCATTAGCACTTCACTCCAATGACTTTGGCCAAATTTGTGTCAAAAGTTATCTTAATAATTCTAACCATTGCGGTAAGCATCTGTCTATCATGTGTTTCAATCCCAGGTTTTTATCACTACCACATCCAGGGCTTGCTATCTACCTGAAGTGCATTGAAATGGAAACAAACCTTGCATCTGTTGGCGATAGGGATGCTCTTGCAAATGCTCGAAAACTATATGAATCTGCGCTTTCAGCATATAACCAAGATGTTAGCTTGTGGCGTGCTTATTATTCAATGGAGACAAAGGTAATCACATTTGTTAATTGTCATAATGGTTATGTATTTATATTCTCTAGTAGCCAGACCCTCAATATAACCATCCTGTAACAAGCGAAAACGGGGTTGAGAGACAGAGACCAACCCTATGTACTGACTCATTTTCTATTCTGGTATTGGTGCAGATGGGGACATCAGAAACAGCCAATGGTGTCTATTGGCGTGCACGGAAGACACTAAAAGACGCAACAGCACTTGTTACTTCTACAAATTAATGACAGATTTCCGTACATTAACCAAAGTTTTGATCTTTTGCTAAAAGCTTGTAGTTTGTCACAATGATCTGATTTAAATATATGCTTTAGAAATTCTTTTTCTTTTTTCCCATTGCTACACGAGACCTACAATGTATTGTCTGTCATAAATCACATGACTTAGTTTTCATTTTCATGAAAGATGATGATTGAATGTAGAAGGCAACTCGAGGATGGCAAAGTGCTCATTCTACGGACAAAGATAACATGTTACCAGTCACCATCTCAATTGAAGGACAAACTCAATTGGTAGATATTTCAACATGGTTTCAACTCAAATGGTGTAAAATGATTGTCGTTTATCAATTGGTAGATATTTTGACACTCCACAGAACAGAGCTGGTGCAGGTATGGTGTTTGGGAAGTACTGAATGATTTTCAGGTTGCAACTCGCACACCCATTAACGTATATATACGTTATAATGCATTCAATAGCTGTTTGAAAAGTAAGCAACTAAACCCATATGGCAATGGTGCAAACGAAACCAGAGTATAGAATTGTTTAAACGGTGATAGACGAATATTAGCAACTACTATCTTAAAAGAGATATTGCAACATATACAGCTATATATAAACTTTTTTGAATTCAAAAACAAAAGAAGCTGGCTCAATGTTGTCATCTTTCTATTTCTCTCTCTTCTAGTTTGAGGAGAGGATGTGCATTTACACTACTACACATAAAATGTACTCAGCAGCCAGGATGCTTTGGCACCCTGCTAAAATGGGTTTTATTTACTCAGCACTGAAGCACTATACTCTAGGCCACTGTGGACTCACTACCTGCGTAATGGAAATTATAGCATAATGTCAACGATCAGTAGAAAACTAAAAAAAAACGAACTTTGAAAGGCACATAAAAATAGTGTTCCACTTATACTGGTGTTTCTCTTCAAAACTATACTCGCTCAACGTTATTTACTGGCTTGGAATGGTTATATGAATTGATGATAACATACACAGAAAATTTGATAATGTCTCATTTTTCTTCAGCTATATATATCTTTTGCAGCAAAAGACTAACCTCAAGTGTGCTAAATACTAACTGCATTCTGCTCGCGACAACTGATGGTTCCTCGGCTCGTCCCACGACTGCCATTTGCTCTAGTTGAAGAGTTTTCACTGGTAGCCTTCAATAAAAAAGCAAGAAAAGGTTAAGAAGTGGAAACCTCCATTAGTTCTTTTCCCATTACTCGATCAATTATTAAATAAGAAAATAACGACACGAACATAAATATATGATACTGATCTCCTAAGCGAACTGGAAAAAAATATAGAGCACCGATAGCTATTCTGAACGCAGGAAATAAATTTTGTTGAAACAGAAGCACCTTACCATGCCATTCCTTTGACGAAATATGCATTGGCAATGAGAGCACAAAAGCCTTTCCATTGAAGCCGTACTTCATCAGACACTGGAGGTGTGGATGACCATCTAACTATAGTTGGTTGTGGTGTGCACAAGATGGTAATGAATATAATGCTTAACCACAATATACATTCATCAATCTGCATTATGAGAAAAGGAAACACATAAGATCCGAGTTATTAAAATAATATGGGTCTGCATTCCACAGAGTGAGATAAATCATTGTACTTCAATTGTGACACGCTCCCTGTAATTCTCTTGTATCTTGTCCTGAAAATGCAAGTTGTTTTAAGTTTTAACAACGAAACTTTATGCTTCAAATGAAATTGATTAAGGCCCTTGTTTGGTAGCCACTATTCTGGATGACAATTATCTAGTAATTGAATCGCGCTACTTGTTCGGAGTAACCCTTAAAGTTGATAGCAATCTTAATCTACTGATAGTTCCTAATTTACATCCTGAGAAACGATTGAATTGCCTCCAAAAGTGAAGCGATCCAGAATTATCAAGGAAAAGCAATTTTAAGGGGACAATTGAATCATCTCTAAAGTTAATCTACATAGATTTATCATGAAATTATATATATACCAAACATAGCAATCCTAAACTGCCATCAATTACAACATCATGCACAACCACATGCCAATCATGTTTTGCCAACAATTCAATTGTCATCGGTTCAATTACCATGGTCATTCTACATTTCACATACCAAATAGCCCCAAAGTGCTAAACCCTACAGCAGGAATCCTCAAACAAACAGTATAACTTGATCGATATAATATAGGTGACTGTGACTTAGTTACCTCCCTCGAGACGATCTTGTATTTCAAGCTAGTAGTTCCACCAAAACTTTGCATTTCTTCAATTTCAACACCAGATTCTTTCATATCAATAAGTTCTTTCCTTAATCCTTCATCTGTACAACCCAATGCATAAGCATTCACCCCGGCACTGATGAATTCCTGACAAAAGAAGAGCACATATGAAATTAAAGAATGACAATACTGTAAATCTCAAGCTACAAAAGATCAAGTGAAAAAGGCTGTATATACTTTCAGGTTGTCACCTCCACCACGAGCGCCAAAATTCCTATATCGCCTAAATAAACTGATTGCTATATTGCGTGACGAACGGTATTCATCATCCGACGGAACAGAACTATGCACCCGGCACTATAGAATAATATCACAGAACACAGCAAGCACATCAAATTTGTCAAATTCAAAAAAAAAAAAACTCGTAAAAAACAGTCAAATTAACTTACTAGCCATCTTGTGGAAGCCGGTTCGTGACGTGTATTGAATTGATTAGACACTTTCGGAGATAAAGGACTATGTAGTACATTTTTACAAGGTCCCCTTAAAGGGCAGAAGGAAATTGAAGTCCAAATATTCAAGGAGTTAACATGTATAGTCTTGCAGGGAGATGCCTCAAGGAGAATGTTAGAGTCCAAATGTGAAAGGGAATTGTAAATAGCTCCTGAAGCATACACCATCAACATGGTTGAACCATCATAACACTATCACTGCCTTTAAAAAACAAGTGCAAAGTCAAAATAGAAGCAATTAAGAACTATGATAAAAATTGAAACCAGACCCCTAAGATTACAACTAAATTAAGAGTATCCATCATAGTTTATTATGCTTCGTAAATTTGAAAACGAGTTTTAAAAAAAAACGAAAAGTAAGGTAGCAGTGTTGTTTTCCAAAAATATTTTAATATTAAAAAATGTAATTGATCGCAGTAATAAATAACTGTTTAGTGCAAATTTTCTGGAAACACAGTGTAAAAACAATTTGCAAAATCACTTAAGATTAGAATACTTGTTTTGTTTATAACATAAACCTCAGGATTTCATTAGAGAAACTGAAATCAGAAAACATCAAGGGGGCCTTTGCCTCCCAACTACGATTCTCTTCTCATGTTCTATCAGACACGCAAGTTGGTAATGAAGGAATTAAGATATTATGCATATTCTAACCATTTCTGTACTCTGTTAAAAACAACTGCATTTATTCCTCTTTTTACCCAACTAATTCTACACTCGTCAAAACTCAGTAAACACTCTCTACTATCAGCAACCAAACTCCTAACACCCCGAACCAGACCCCTAAGATCAGAATCCACAGCATTCACCATCTTACCACATTAGCCAAGATCTTCGAGCAATGACAGCAACAGCTGCACTTGGAGGCAACTAGCAAAAGCAGCATCACAATTTAGTAATTTCTAGAATACTTTTTTTATATTTTTTGTCAAATTTTTTAAATACTTGTTTGGAAAACTTGTTTTTAACTAATTTATTAATTTCAAAAACAGATAAAGAAAACTGAAACCGCTGCCAAACAAGGGCAGACCAGAATCGATTAATGTTCGACAGAATCGAAAGAAACTACGCCAGCATGATTGAAAATTGGGGTGATTTGATTTCTTATTAGCTATAATACAGACCTCTACGAAGTTTGACATTCAATAGGAGGAAAAAGAAAATCAAAAGCAAAAAGAGAGTTGAAATTGGGAACATAAAAAACATACCAGAAATTGATAGTTCTGAAAGAAATTGGGTTAAGCACTCCAAAGAATCAGTACTCACAACAGAATTCAAGACCATGAAATTTGTAATAAGGCTGAGAGAGAATCTAATGGGGAAGAAGCTCTTAACTGCACTCCAAGCCACCAATTTTTTAATGGCTCCACGAGAATCCAACGGAATCGAAATTCCAAATTTATAAAAGGAAGAGTTATAAAGAGAAATTACTTGACAAAGACCATTCATTCAAATCAAACGATATTAGGATTTGTGATTTTCATTAATGTAATATGACGTTTTTTACTAGAAAATATTAAATTCTTCAATTTCTCGTCTCGTGTTAGACTATAATCTAATAAAAAACCATTACTAGAGCTTGATATAATTATTAAAACTTATATTTTATAAACTAAGTTCTAATAAAAAAATTTATCTAGCAATTTTTAACCGAAATTTTTTAAAGAAAGTAGCAACTTAATCATTTTCCTTAAAAAATGAGTTTTATTGAAAAATATAGAAAAGATTTAAAATCATTATTTTTTTCAATAAATATTTTTTTTTAAAAAGAAAAACAATGAAAAATGAAAATCTGGCTGCCACGAGATTCTGGACCCAGTCACCACTCACCAACTTCGTCATTTTTTCAGTTTATGACACGATCGACAACGTTCCATTCATTTCTTCGTATTTTTTTTATAGATTTTTATAAAAAAAATTCAATTTGACCCAATTAAAAAAGTTCACGAATTAATTTGTTTATTTTTAATTAATGATCCGCTATTTTTTTGAACTAAACATATATCACTGGAGAAGCGTCATCAATAACGGATCGGGTCCTAGTTCTCTGGAAGGTGGTGCTAGAGAGGATGAGAGCCCCGTCATGGATAAAATAACAGTATGTTAATGACGCACTGATTTGTCAGGGTAAGGAAGTAAAAATTGTTAATGTAAATTGAGATCAATATAAAAGGGTGTAATCTAAGAGAAACTCGTATCAGTTAAAATTACCCTTTCATATTTTTTCAAAACTCAAAAGCGTCCTTCAAACGTTACCTCTGTCATTGTCATCGGTTGTCCATTAATGAATTGTATGGACATTTAATATTTATAATTTAATAACATATATAAGTATTATTGTTATTATTATTATTGATAATATATGAAAGTGCACAATCTTTGAGAAATTTTCTTGGATAAAATTATTCCAAATTTTTTTGGAACCCAAAAATATCCTTCAAACATTAAAAATAATTCTCTTATTGGTCGTACAATAACGGATTTGTATTAATAATTCATTTGTAATTTTAGTTAATGAAATTATATTTATAAATAATATATTATAGTTATTTTTTACTTTATAATTATTATTAAATAATTAATTTAATATATCTTCTTATCAGTTTTCCCATGCAGCTATTGTGATGTGTTTAGATGGATTAACAAATTATAAATATTTTTATTGGGTATACAACATTGGACTTATTGTATTAGAGGCGTTGTTTACAACATATTTAAAATCAAAATAAGATAATCTGACATTTGCATTTCTTTTTAACGAGAAAAATAATATTTTAATTATTTTGACGCAGATAAATATTTGACTTAATCTCAAATTTTTAAATAGACCCTATCAACTAGGGTGTAATCGGTTCGTTTCATGAGTTTCATATGAATCGAATCAAATCGAACCATTATTTACAATTCAGTTCATCAGTTCAGGGGCAAATTCCAAAAGAGTTTGTTTTTAGCAGATTTTCATCCTCAAAACCTAAAATTCATCATAAATCCATACTAAGCCGCATCTTAAACATAATATTTAAACATTCAAAATAAAAAGTACTCTCATTCTCTTGCATAGGCAGCAATGTCCTCATTTCTAAACATAAACATACAAGGCAACAACCAACATTTAAACACAACATTATTCTATTTAAACGTAATAATATGACAAGAGAAAGAGAAAGATATTCATTCTTCAATCTCCAACCACCGACATCACACCGTCGTAATCTAAGATTTGGAACATTCTATTCAAAAAAGCATGAAAAAAATATTAACTTGTAGAATATCAAATATTTTGTAAAAGAAAATGTTATAAATAATAAAGGACTAAGTTATCTTCATCAAGTTCAACACATTCTTGAATTGTCTCGTTGAGGTTAATAATATTTACCGGTTTACTAATGATCTAATTTTTTACACAAATAAGAACTTTAACTGTTTTTGGAGCCAATGAACTGCGGATTGGATCCACTATACGACCACCGGTACTAAAGGCCGACTCAGATGCAACTGTAGAGAAATGAATTGCCAAAAGATCTCTAGCTATAAGGCTAAAAACCTCATATCTTGAAGAGTTTACTCTCCACCAATTAAGAATATCCAAACTCTCATCTCGTTTTAAACAATGCTCTAACAAGAATCTTTCAATCCCATTCTTAACCTCCATATTATTTTCCTCAAGCATGGCCATATCAAATCCCGCATTAATATTAAATGGTTATGGAATTTCAGCATCATTTCCAAATTCAATTTCAACTGATTATGATGGTTATCATATTTGGCTCTCATGTCACTTGTCATTTTTTTGAAAAGAAAATTGTTTGATGAGGAATAAGTTCGAATAACGCTTTCTATCAAACAAACCTCATTAAAATACCTATTCGCCGTAACATTTAAAGAACCAGAAATCCTTAAGGTTACCTCATAGAAAGCTTTCAAAAACTTGATTAACGTATGAGTGTTATCCCAATCCTCATCCTGTGGAGGATCAAATTTCTTCTCATCTCCATGAAGCTCCATCAAATAATGTGCATCTTACTCTCAAAGCCTCTCAAATGCTTGTTGATACTTTTCAGCTGTCTCTAACATCACATAAGTGAAATTCCATCTAGTGGTGACATCAAAAGAGACTATACTACTTGAAGTTATTTTTGCACCCTCAATACAATCTTAAACTTTTAAAATCGAGAAGGAGAAAACCTCACATATTTCACTGCATTGCGGATTCGAATGATTGACTCATTGATGTCCTTCAAAGAATCATGCACAATGAGGTTAAGAAGATTTGCTCAACATCTAACATGCATAAACTCCTCATCCAACACATGCTCACTCCAATTTTTAATCGTCTTTCTTAAATAATTGATTGCATTATCAACCGTGATCGTGAAAACCCTCTCAATACCCCAATCAACCAAACAATTCTAAATAGCCATACCAATTGACTCCCCTTTTGACAATTTCCAATCATTGTCAATAAAATATGCAGTGATTACCATATAACTAAGATTCTGTACTGATGTCCAAGTATCAGTGGTAAGACATAACCACTGATTCTTATTTACAAAAACATTTTTCAAATTTTCTCTCTCCCATTTAAAAACTTTTAAAGTCATCTTTAGCAACAGTAACCCTAGAGGGAATAACAAACTTAGGCTGCATCATCTAACAAAACTTATGAAACCCTTCACCCTCTACCACCTTAAAGGATATTTCATCCTTAATGATCATTCTAGTAAGCAACGTCCTACATTTCTCAGCAATTAAAGTTGTACTAGAGAGTGTACAAGTATTTTCACTTGCTCCATCACAAGTTGTGTTGGTAGTAGTAACAACTAATATTTTTTGCTTCGGGTCAACAAATCTATTAGAGTTCCTCTTACATCTCTTCAAGTGAGTCTGTAAACTAGAAGTACCATTAGCACTAATACATGATAACACACGCTTGCAATGGTTACAAGAAGCTCTCTCATAATCAGAATCACCAATTTCAATTCTAGTAAAATCATTCCAAACTTCAAGAGGCTCTTAGTTAGATTTTATCTTACCTGATTTATGCTTTGGAGGCTGATGCATTCACATTTCCAGTATTTTCAGTATAAGTAACTTTCTCATCAGCATTTGACATCTAGTAATTGAATGACATAAACAAAATAACAACCTATTAGGATAGAATTCACTACAGAACATATCTTCAAGTAAAGAATACAGAACATATCTAAATAATAGAGCATTAATACAGCTCGGTTCGAAATCAGTAAAGAATATAGCAGTAAAACGACGTCGTTTTACATGTGATCCTTGGTTCAAAATCACATGATTTTTTGAACCGAACCGAACTTGCGGTTCAACAATAATACCAAACTAAATCGAACCGAGGTATCATAAATAACTCATCGAATGATCATTTTCAATTCTATTCAGTAGCAATTTTTTCACCCCTACGAACTTTGACCAAAAATTAGCTACCACTTTTAACTTTAATTTCTTTTTCAAGGACCTTTCTAACTTCTATCATCAACCAAAAACACCCCTATAGTCACTTTTCACGTTAGCTCCAGTTAAATGGTCATGTGCTGTTATTGTCTTTTCAAAATATAACTTAAGGGTGGGTTTGCTTGATGTTGTGTTTTTTTGTTGTCCAAGTTTGAAATTAAGCCTAAATATTATTGTGGTTTTTATAATTCCAAGTTCTGTTTGGCTGATTATAAATCTAAGGGTAGACTATAGTTTTGGCCTTTGTAGTTTGAGCTAATTTTTATTTTAGATTCTACATTTTAAAAATTTATAAAGTAGATTTTATAATTATATTTTATATTCATGTTAAAATTTTCATAAGTGCTTAAAAATAATAACGGTCCATCACGATCTACCTATATGATAAGTAATTTAATGTCACGTCAATTTTGTTAATTTACCCAACTATCACATCAATTACACAAATTATCCTTAATTCCACCTCCTTTCCTCTCCCCTGAGTTCCCTCTCCCTCTTAGCGCATACAGACGTCCAACATACGTCCGTCTTGCCAAAGCTATTTTTGCAAAGCCATTGTTGCAGCCCCTGTGTTTTCGAGTTTAGTTGGGTTCTCCTTCATTTATCACAACCCTAACATTCCCTCTATATATCTCATCTCAAACCCGATTGAAGCTCTCATCTCTCTCAACCCTTAGACCCGGAGTCTCTCTCTCTCTCTCTCTCTCTCTCTCTCTCTCTCTCTCTCTCTCTCTCTCTCACACACACACACACACACACACACACACACAGAATTGGCAACCGGGGAATCCCTATTTGCAGACCAGACCACTTTTTGACTATCCATGTGGATGACGATGAGTAGGTATTGAGTCGCGTCTTGCATATTGACCAACTCGAACCCGAACTTGGAGTTATTGGATAGAAGATACAGACCGTCGTGATCGATAAAATTCATCTCGGAGCCATTAAACTTAGAGGGATATTCCTGAATCTTTGGATACTGGCCGAGCTGGCTTGAGAGAGAAGGAGAATGGCCAACCACACACGACCCAACAAGTGAAGGATGTGAAGAGTTTCCATGGAGATCCTAAGAATCAAGCGGTCAAAGGAGCATGGGGAGAATTAAAAGGGTCGGCGTTATCCGCATCCGAATTGGCCAACTAGGAAATCCGATTTTCGGATTGCAGACGAATTTTGAAATTTTGCTAGAAACCCACAAGTTGAAATTCTAAGGAAGAAAGCCGGGGAGAATGCTCTCATCTGACTGCAATTTTGCAAAGTGCTTTTCTTAATAACGCCTCTTCTAATTTCATGTAAATTTCATTAATTTGCTAAAATAAGAGAGAAATCAAGTAGAAAATCTGGGCTTTCCTTATTCCAATATGATATGGGTTACTAATATTTTCATTATTTTGTTCTTTGCAACAGCTTGGGTAATTATCGTAACAGAATTCAATTTTCCTCTTACCATGATTTCTTCTTCCTCCTCCCTCTTTCACGAACTGCTAGGTAAATTTTCCTCCTACCATAATGGAATGTCAAACGAAGAACTCTATTGGCGAACGAGGGGGAGGAGAAGAAAGAAATAGAGGAATTAAGGGTATTTTAGATAATTTATCACACATGACAATTACGTAAATTAAAAAGATGACATGGCGTTAAACTAATTGTCACGTAAACAGATCGTGACAGACCGTTATTTTTTTAAAACGGAGGTGCTATGAAAGATATAACGTGAATGTAAAATGTAACTGTATAGTCTAATTTATAAATTTTTAAAATGTAAGATCTAAAATGAAACCTACTCTAAATTGTAGGGGACAAAACGTTAGTTTATCTGAAATCTAATATAGTTGGAGAAATTATCTTAAATTTGACTGAAATGTAGTAGAATAAAAATTAAAATAAACTTATAGACAGAGAGGTTGGTTTCTCCTACTATATTATGAATGTAAAGAGGAGAGAGGTTGGGTTCTCCTACTATACTATGAATGTAAAGAGGGAAATGTGAGGAAATGTGAATTATGAATGGAATGGAGATTCCATAAAGGAGATAAGAGAATTAGAGTTTAACGACACTTACCACCATTTAGCATCTCTCTAGGGAGCACACTCAGGGTTTAACTAGAGCAGCCACCATCTTATTTTTTATGAAGATATATTTTGCATACGTATTCATAAAATAAATTGAGTATAAAAAAATTAATAAGATCAATATATACAACATACATGAGAATACTCTAGTATTTTTTTTAAATGTTCCTTGTTGTCGAGAAACTATTTCCAAAAATACTCTCTTCGCAATGGTTTTTTTTCATATCTTTTATATTTATTAACTAATTTATTGATCTTATTCAAGATGGAATATATAAATTTATTATTTTAAAAAATCATATAATTAAATTTGTCCAATAATAAAATTTTAAGTATTTCTTAAAGGGCTATTTGATCTGGGTTATCCGTCTAATAAAGTACGCGGTAATCTTACTTTTTAATATTTTCTCTCGTTTGTTTCAATTACTCCTATTTGGTATGATAAAGCTATCTAATCTAGTTATTTAACAATCACATTCTACTTTTCCTACATCTTTATCATAAAAATCTATTTTCTCAATTGCTTACCCATTTTACCAACACACATACACACTTTCCAAAATCATAATTTACTTACTCAAAATAACAAATATATTAAATAAATTATCATAATTAAAATGATTAAATGTTTTTAAAAAGTAAATAATAAAAAATCATCAAATAAATATTATATTTAAAATATATTATATTCAATGGATTCATGTGCAACCGTTGGTGATCCCAACGTCATCAACGAGGTTTTTGTAGCACCGTCGTTGATCCCGACATCATTAAATGGGTTCATGTGCTATTGTTGGCGAGTCTGGCACCATTAATAGAGTTCTAAGGGTAGTGGGGCACCATCAGTGATTCAAACATCATGAAAGGGGCTCGTTTGCCGCCATCGGTGATCTTGTGCTACTGTCTGTGATCCTAACAATTTCAAATGGGTTCCCGTGACTACAGGATTGGGGTTCTAGCGTCACCCTCAGTGATCTCGACATCATCAATGATGATCTCGTGCCATCGTCAACAAACCGGGCATCAACAATGTGGTTCTTGTGCTTATGTCAATGATCCCGACGCCATCAATAGTGTTCCCGTGTTTTCGTTGGAGACCTGTGTTAGAATATGTCCATAAAGTAGCATGTAATAACTATTTATTTATATTTAGTTATTTCTCAGACATTAGTATTATTGAATTCTTATAAATAAATTGAAAGTTTTACTAAAGTGTGTTTATAAATTACTGAAGTCCTAGAACTTTCATCAACGAACGAAGAGTAAAGACAGAGGCGTCTCTAGACGAACTCTTCTGAGAAAGTTTAGAACGATATTCGCAGTCTTACGATTGACTGGGCAATCATATCTGATTATGACTGTTAGGCTGAACCAATGAATGTCAGTCTTGGAGCATGGGAGTGGAGACTCAAACGGTTAACCTAGACATGTTATGAACATATTGAATAGACCGGTAAAAAATTAGTTTAGAGCCCAAAATTATTTACTTAGCTCTAAATCTAATTGTTACACCTTAAGAGTATTTTCATAATTACCTTAATTCTGAGTGAATACGTAGCTTGAATTAGTTAGTTGTAATTTTTGATACGTCAAATGAGTGAGTTCGAATTGGCAGGCAATACATTGGCTGTTGGGATTGTAATTCAATTAAGTTGGAGTTACGTGATTCAAAAATATGAAAATTCGTGGTTAGGTTGCAAAAAGTAATAATATCACCTTATACTTTGTTGATGAGTGTGTGAATAAATTAACTTGTCTAGGTATTCAATGAATTGAGTCATTGATTAAGACTTGTGAATTGTACAAGACAATTCACTATTATGTCTTTCTTATTCATAGTCAATAAAAGAGTTAAGAAAATAATAATAAGAGGGGTACAACATTAATTTTACATTCTACTCTTATTACTGATCTTCACAATGGGTATTATGTTAAAATATTCTGTGGACCGTTAAAATAAAAAGTATTTATTTACACCAACAGAAAATGTAACGCGCATGAATCGAGAGTTGATTCAGCATCGAACCTATAATGGAGTCGTACGATGTCAGGATTAAATATGTCAAGAATTAATGGAGATAAATTTGTCGGGTATTTGAATCCTTAGCTTTGTTCATGTGGGTCCATTAGGTTTCAGAAATAACTCATGAGTACAGAAATAGAAAAACGAAGTAAATTAGATCAAAATGTGTTTGAGTGCCAAGACATATTTCCGACTCCTATATGTGATGGATGATGTCACTTAATTAGTTAAGTGTGAGTGTATGTATTTAAATTAACTAGTTTATTATTTTCTAATTATTAGATAATTAGTAAATAAAAATAAATAAACTAATTAAATGATAACGATCAATTAAATGTATCAATTTGATTGATTAATCTCGATACAACTCAAACTTTAGGGAATTTTGTAATTTTTGGCAACTATTAATATATGAGGTAAATTTTCAGAAATTTAAAAATATATGGATATATTTGTAAATATCAAAAATTACATTTTATCTATATCAAATATCAATCTCATTATTGATAGATCAAGAATTAGATACAGTTGTTGTTAACAAAGCAAGAGAAAAAAAAGCTTTCTCTCCCTCCCTGTTGCCGCCGAAAATTATATTGAAGGAGAAAAATTTTTATTTTTCTTCTTCAATTATTTTGAGAGTCCACACTGAATTCCTACACAAAATTCTCGTGAGATATATTTCTGAAATTAACGAGTGGTTGTTGGTGGATGAAATTTGTAAATCTTTCTTGGAATTCAAGTGCGTGATTTGGATCTCTAAGCTTGAAGAACACGAAGAACGCTTGAAGGAATTTCGTCTGTTCAGATATTTTCTGATACAAGGTATATGTGAAAAATTGTTTCTAACCTTGTCTTCTCGTTTAATGTCACATATGCATAATCGCAAGTTGTTTGGCTTTAAGTTATTCAATTTGATTAAATAAGTTAATTGGAAAAAAATTTAATATTCAACCCACGAACCGTTCATGGTTCAAACTTATTTTTAATTAATTTTAAAACCAACCGATCCTAGAAATTGGTATCAGAGCAATATGTTCTTGATTATGCATGTTCTTGTTAATTTTATGAATATTGGCATATGATTTTGTATGGTAGATTCAAAACTATTTTGAATGTGTTATGTGATTGGATCTCTAACTATTGGTTATAGGCGTTTTTATTTCAATTTAGAATTGATGTATGCTAGATTTGAGGTATAGAATTTTATGTAATTTATTTTGTTGCAAAAGTTATAATTTTATAAATTTGATGTAAAATTATCGTCGACTCGAAACTGTCACCGTAAACTGCTCGGAACCGCCACTGAGAAGTCACCGACAGCCACTGAGAAGTCACCAGACAGCCACTGAGAAGCCGCGTGGAATTACTGTTCATGCAAAGTTACTGTTCAGCCAAAATTATAGTTCTCGCCAAAATTACTGTTAAGCCAGAATTACTATTCACGCAGAGTTACTGTTCCGGCAGCTGGCGGTACTGTTCAGTCACCCGTCACCGCCATTGTCCGCTTCGTGCCCTGCATGGTGACTAGGGTTTGTGAAACCCTAAACGATAACAATTAGGGTTTATAAAACTCTATGATGTTTCGCGGTAACCCTTATCTGCTATCGAAGAAACGATCTGCATCTAGTGGGTTACTCAGATGTTGATTGGGGTGGTGACCCTGACGAACACAAATCAACGTCTGGATATGATTTCTTGCTAAGAAATGGCGTCATATCTTGGAGTAGCAAGAAATAGATATGCATTGCTATCAACTAGAAGCATAATTTATAGCGTGTTCGGCTGCAGTGCAAGAGGTAATTTGGCTTAAAATGTTTATGCAACATTTACAAGTTGTTTCTAGTGCAACGAAACCACTACCTCTATTTTATGAAAGTCAAGCAGCCATAGCTTATACTAAAAATCCGAAGTATCATGGAAAAATGAAGCATATAGACACTAAATATAATTTTGTACGAGATATTATAGCGCAGAAGGAAATAGTGATACAGCATGTCTCTACACATCGAATTATGGTTGATCCTTTGACAAAGCCAAATCCCTAGAGATATTTTTCTAAGCCATGACAAATATTTAGGATTGTAATATGATGTGTAATTGTCAGTATATTTTGTATCAATGTTATTAATTAATGAACTTGATATTGTTCATTATTTTATTTATTTGTAGTAACATTTAGGATAATCGACTTTAGTAAAAGAGTTTTATTAAATTTTGATGAATATAATTATTAGTTAATTTAAGTTCACCTAATTATAACTTAAGCGCTTTAGAAGGTTAAATGAACTTAAACCAATAAGATTGATATAACCGATGATTAAATATTTATAGGGTTATTATTTTAACCAGTAATTAATTTAGAATTAATTAGTTAAAATGGAAACATATAATCCTAAAATAGTGAGTGGGAGAAGGTTGACATGTTAATCTAACATATGATTTCCATCATTAGTACAACACCATGAGGTACAGTAAGAGCCTCGAGATGGCTTTGTTTTCATCTCCCTAAGGAAGATTTCAAACTGTACCAATACCAAACATCGAGTAATGCAGTTTAGTTTTGAACTTTTTAAGAAGATAAGAGGAAGTGATGCAGTTTAGTTTTGACCGACCCGGCGTATTCTAAATGAAGTCATGGAATCTGAAATGATGGGTTACACTCACAAAATCATAATTAAGCTTTCATGTATATAGTTGTGACTTGACCGAACAAGCGATATCGTATTACTAAAAGAGAAAATATAAGATATTTTAAGTTTTAATTAATAAGTATGAGAATGTTTCATAGACAGTTTGAGGTTAATCTGACTAACCCTAAGGTAACACATTAATCATTGTGTTGTTTTGTCGTGATTAGTAAATGTTAAATTTTTTTTTTATTATGTTGCATTCATACATCACGTTTACTTTTCGAATTCTAGATATTTATCAATTATATTGAATCTTGTATGTTTTAAATTTCATTTATCATTACTGTATATCATGGACAACCCTATTATTGCTTTACTCGCTCTTGAGAAATTGAGTGGTGATAACTTCGTACGTTGAAAATCAAATATGAACTTAATGCTTATTTGTAAGAACTATAAGTTCATTCTTACCGAGGAATGTCCTGAGGAGCTCACTGCTAATACCCTTAAGAATGTTAGGGACGAATATGATGCTTGGATCATATCAAGCAACAAGGTAAAATGCTACATGCTTTTGAGCGTGAATGATGTTCTGAGAACCAAGCATGAAAGCATGGAGACTGCCTATGAGATTATGGAATCTCTACAAGCTATATTCGGGCAGCAGTCTGATCAAATTCGTAATGAGGCCACTAGGAGCTAAAGGAAAACTAAGATGAGAAAGTGTAATATCGTGCAAGAACATGTTTTGAATATAATCAACATAATGCATGAGGTAGAAGTACATGGGGTGATCATTGATGAACGGACTTAAGTTAGCATTATACTTGACGACCAGCTATGTTATGAACAAGTTGTAATTCAACATGACTCGATTGTTGAATGAATTGTAGACTTTTAAGTCACTCAACCTTAGAATGATCAAAGAGGGCGAGATAAATGTTGTCGAGCAAAAGCCTTCTTCCACTATTAAAAGTAACGAGAGGAAGAAGGTCAAAGGCAAAGGTAAGAACAAAAAAGTGTAGAAATCCAAGACATCACCAAAAGCTAAGAAGAACAAGAAAGACAGCAAGCCCAAGGGAAAATGTTTCCACTATGGGGTTGAAGGTCATTAGAAGAGAAACTATAACAAGTATCTCTTCGAGCTGAAAAAGAAAGGTACATATGATTTACTTGTTCTTGAAGCTTGTTTAGTGGAATATGATTTGTCATCATGTATACTTGATTCAAGAGCCACTAACCATGTATGTTCTTCTTTGCAGATGTTTGATTTGTCAAGGGTGCTAGCTAATGGCTAGGTCGTTTTGGGAGTTGGCAGTTGTGCGCTCGTGTTAGCTAAACCATTAGGGACAGTCTGTTTACTTTTTGAATATAATTATTTAGTTTTGAACGATGTTTATTATATTCCTGGTTTTTCGAGATATCTGATTTCTCAAAAACTTTTGCAAGAATAATTATTCAAAGTTTTTTTTATTGATAAAGAGTTTATTATTTCAAAGAATGGAATCGATATTTATCTTGTAAAAGTTAAAAACAGACTGTATAAGCTTAAACCGATTGAACGCATATTAAAATTTCTTTGAATTATTTAAAGTAGCAAAACCTAAAAGTAACAAACGACATAGAGTTTCTCATGATGATGATAACACATATCTTTGGCATCTTAGGTTGGGATATATTAATCTAGATAGGTTAAACAGGTTAACAAAGTATAGTGGTTTGAAAAAACTAAAAGTTGGAACTGTTTCTGTTTGTGAATCTTGTTTAGAGGGTAAAATGACCAAGAGACCTTTCACAGGAAAGGGCCAAAGAGCACAGGAACCACTTGAGCTAGTACATAGTGATGTATGTGGATCGATCAATGTACACGCTAGAGGTGGGTATGAGTATTTCGTCACTTTCATTGGCGACTACTCAAGATATGGTTATAGTTACCTAATGTATAGAAAGTCTGAAACTTTTAGAAAGTTTAAAGACTTCAAGGCTGAAGCTGAAAAGTAATTAGGTAAATGATTGAAAATCCTTCGATCCGATCGAGGTGGTGAACACTTGGATTTGGAATTCAAGAATTATTTGCTGGAGTGTGGAATCCTATCCCAACTCACAACATCTAGAACACCACAATAAAATGGTGTTGCAGAAAGGAGAAATCAAACCTTATTGGATATGGTTAGGTCGTGTTAAGCTACTCGTTACTGTCACTCACATTTTGGGGATATTCACTACACACGACAACTTACATTTTGAATGTAGTGCCCTCTAAGTCTGTAAGTAAGACGCCTTTAGAGTTATGGAATGGCTCCAAACATAGTTTACATCATTTCCATATTTAGTGGTGTCCAGCGCACGTTCTTAGACCCAAGACCAGAAAGGTAGACTCGATGTCTGAGGTATGCATATTCGTAGGCTATGCTCCAGAGACTAGATGTGGGTACTTTTATAGTTAGAGGGATCAAAAGGTGTTTGTATCGAAAAATGAAACCATCCTCGAGCATGACTATATGTAAAACTACAAACCTCATAGTAAAGTAGTTCTCGAGTAATTAACGGCTGATTAGATCAGACCACCTTCAATTTCTTCCGATGAACGACAAACTAGAGAAATCACAGTTCCTACAAAGGAAACCCTGGTGCAATGTCATAGTGCTAGGGTTGTGAGACAACCAGTTCGCTATGATCTAGAATCATATGTCCTAGTGTCAAACACTGATAAAGACGATCCATTATCTTAGGAAGAAGCAATGGATGATCCTGAAAATGAGAAATGACAAGATCCCATGAACCAGGAAATAGAATCTATGTATTCCAATTCCGTCTGGGAATTTGTAGATCCACCTGAAGATGTCATGCCCATTGGATGTAAATGGATCTTCAAGAAGAAAAGAGGTGCAGATGGAAAGTAGTAGAGACTTTCAAGGCACGGTTAGTAGCCAAATGCTATATCCAAAGGGATGGAGTCGATTATGAAGAGACATTTTCCCCTATGGCCATGCTCAAATCCATACACTATTTTGTCCATATCCTGTGTGTATTGACATTTTGATATGAAATTTAATGATGATTATATTTTTCTTATAATTATTCTTTTAAATTATTGTTGAATAATTTATATAAATATCTGAAAATTTCATATTCATTAATGAGACTATGATCTTGTATTAGTACGAGAGTATTAATATCATAGACAATGAATTATATTGTTAGCAACATATTAAAGTATGAAATCTTTAATGAATGATTACTAATACGGTTCACTAAAAATTATGAATACGTGTGATCTAGATCCCAGATCATTGATGTGGATAGACATATTAGTGAAGATACTTTATATAATGAGATAATATATGACTGGACCGATGTGAATTAATATCTTTATCTACGTGCCGTTTATAATAAAGATTTAATGCACATAAATTCGATGATCATATGTAGACAGTCTGAATCTTTAGTACTCATGAACTCCTATACATGTCTCATAGATCTTTTAATTCACTCATTAAGATTTATTTATAAAACATGCTAGTGACTTTTATTTTGGAGATTCAGTGATATGCATGGTTGTGAATATGATCTTACAAGATTTAGAATCTAAGTTTTCCTAATGGATCGTATATTAGTTTTCTTAAGTGTTAATTCTAGAACTGAATGGTTATTGAGCTCAAATTTATAATAAGATTATAAATTAGCCAAATTCACTAGTGAGTTAATTGTACTTAAGAATCAAGAGGTAATTAGAAGGGTAAAATGGTAATTTTGACTATTTTTAATTTACGAACCAATAATTGGAGGACAGAACTACGTGAATTGATTATATTAGTGGACTACATGAGAATGCTCTGTAGATATATTGTATAATCACTAAGAGTTCAATTCCATATTTATAGTGGAGTAATAAAATGAAATTAATAAATCACATTATTAATTAAAGAGTTTAATTAATAATCTGATTTATTGGAGCTTAGGATTATAGGTCCATGATTTCCAAGTCACCTCTATACCACGCAGTTTAGGGTGTGAATATTTCAGCACATGTAAAAAGGATTCACTTACAAATGAATTTTTATTCTGGGGCAANAATTATTATTAGATAATATTTTAGATAAACTAAATATGTTATTTGTGAAATAACAAATACTTTGATTAATAAGGGTATCAGATATATTAATTTTGAATTAACTGATATCTAGATATTTATTTAATTAAAATATATATTTAATTTTTAATAATTGACAAGTGTCAATCATTGATTGGGTATCAGAGTTTTACTTGGACTACTATAATGCCACATGACACTACAGTAGTGGGAGTGCAACACTGTAGTGCTACGTGACACTACATTAGTGGGGATGCAACACTGTAGTGTCACATGACACTACAGTGATGTAGTGAGGAATTCCAAGCATGCTGGATATAAGCGAGAAAATCATCCATATTAGCCTAAAAGTAAAAAAAAAAACTTTGAAATTGACAAGAGGTTTATCAGAGTTAACTTCAATGTGCAGATGGAAGGGCAGTGATATGAGATTCCTAGGTGAGGAAAGAAAGCATTAAAGTTTTGGAAGTGTGGGATCCACTAATCATGGACCTTGATCCTGTCAATTTTGTTCATAATGGTACTAGGCCAATATCTGTTGTTAGTCCAAGTGAACTTGCAGCCTCCATAACATAGATCCTCCACCTCCAAATGGTCTATAAAGGAAACAAAATAAGTAATACTCTCATCCCAAGTTTTGGAACTTCTAAGTAGCTCATAAGTGTGTTTGACAATATTAAAATCCCCCATAATGGCCCAAGGATGCTGCATAATGCGAGGAACAATATTGTTAAGATGGCTCCACATATCTTTCTAATAAGAGGCTCATTAGAAGCATAAATAAAAAAGACATAATCTTCTCTTGAGTGCTCAAAATAGAAATAAGACAGTTAATGACTTGGTTAGTTTGGCTAACCATAGTCACATACATGTTGGAGAGATTCCAAGCAATCCAAATCTTCCCATTATTTACACTTGAATAGTTGAGAATGCAACGCCAATTATCAAATGTACTTCTATTGATAGAATTAAACTTCCTTTCTTTAACCTTTGTTTCAAGAATTTTACAAAAAGTAATTCTATTATCACAACAAAAATTTATCACCTCAGAATGCTTAAAAGGATTTTCAGTCCTTTTAAATTCCATGAAGCCAGACTGATCATTGAGATTTTGAGGGTGTTGCCTTACCCTAGAGCTTCTCCTGTAGTCATTCTTGTTCACATTTTTTAGTTTGTATTTTCTACCCCTCTTTTTTTAGCATGCTTTGAAGGGCTCTGAGTCCTGATGTTGGAGAAAGTTTGCGTTGTATGTCAGCACAGTTATCATATTCATCATGGTCAGAATAAGTAATCAGTTCCTCTCTGAAAACAAAGGAATTCTCCTCCATTCTATCTTTGGCTTAATTTGTCATATTAGGGGATTGATGGTGTTCAGTTTCATCATGATCGCTCAGGGCAGCAAAAGTATTATGAGTAAAAACAGTGTCTTCCTTTCCTCGCTGTTTAGGAACATCTTCAATAACTCCCACATGGTCAACCACCTCATTCTCAAATAGGGATTTAGTGTTGCATTGAGTTGCAGATAGCTTCCTTCTCTCTCGAATCCACTGCTCCTTAGGAGCATACCAAATATCAGGTTTTGGTTGATGCTGCATCTTAGGTTGAAATTTTATACTAGAACAATCATGACCAAAAACCATACATTTCCTTGGAAGCCTATATACTCTATTATAATCTGAATATGTTTGTTCCATGCAGCTTCACATCTATGGATTTTAGGATTTCAGAATTGTATCAACCTCCACAAAAATTCTTGCAAAAGAGATTCTAGTACAATTGTCTGTCATTGAACCAACAAATAAAGGTACACCTATTGCACTAGCAATCCTACTTAACCCTTCCCCATTCTAAAGTTCTAAAGGAACATCCCACAGTTTGATCCATATAGGGACTGTCTGGAGTGCTTCCTTGAACAACTTTATATTCTTATGCCAAGCTTTGACCATAATAGGCCTGCCAACTAGAGGCCATAGTCCCTCATTAAGAATCAAATATCTAAGCTCAGAACTGGTAAACTTAAAAGAATGTTTATATTAGTAGCCAAAACTTGAACAGACCTCTATCTCCCCACAAAGAATGGGTTGTGTGATGCACCGTAGAAAAAGATGGCCTTCTCTCAATAAAATGGCCAACCAAACATGCCTCCAAACTCATTTTTCCTTTGGAAATCACTTTCTCAAGAACTTCAATATGTGCTTCCTTTTCTTCCTTAACAGCTTTAATAAAGGAGAAAGTTATTTTTGCAGTCTTCCTACCCTTAACTTTATCAGCCCACGAGAACTTGTTGTTAGGCTGCTTAATGGGAGCATGAGTCTTACTGGCATGGTTCACCCTCGAGGTGCTTTCCCTCAAGGTTGTCAGAATCGTGATCCTACCTAAGATCGTGGAGAGGTCTCGCGAATCAGATCGTATGATCGAATCGTGGATCGTAAGATCCTACTATATACTAATAATATTATGAAAAAATATAATTTATCAAACTACATATTAAAATTCTCGATTATAGTTAATTAATCAAGGGTAAATTTTATTAGTTTACTAAGTGAAATTTAAATAAATAAATAACAACTTAAAAATTGAGCCGAATAAATGAACTTTGTTTTATTTTCTTATGAATACGTTACAAAATGGGTAGTAGGATCGTAAGATCCAACCAATCTAGAACAAAAAATATAATAGGTCATAAGATCCTCCAAAATGAAGATTCTACATATGAATCGGATCGTAGGGGTTAGATATGATCGTAAAATTATAAGATCCTACGATTCGAATCGGGAGTTTAACAACCATTCCTTCCCTATTGTTGAAGGCTACTGTTCTATTGGGAGCGGAGCAATAATCATATTTGGATATTCATTGTTCACCACCACTAACAGAGAAGAATATACCCTATTTGAATTTAAATTAACAATAGGTAAATTAATCTCACCTTGGTTACTACTTTTCCCTTTATCCTTAGCTAAATGAGGCACTTGATTGACACCAAACGAGTCTTCCCGAGATAAAGTTGGCGCCTCCTTTCTAAAAAGGCTTTATGTAATTCATGACATCATTTTGTCATCATCTTTCTCTTCTCTCAACTGGTTATTCTTCAAGGAAGTAGTTGAAGGAATAGCCATGACAGCCATACTCAGGGTAAACTTAGTTGCTGCCTCATGAATCAAATTTTCTTTAGACCCAAAAACATTGTGAATAGTGCTTGGAGAATGATCTTTTAACAAATTTTCTAGACATTCAATAATCTCTTACCTGGCTGAAGATAGCATTTAAGTCATATATTTGATCAACTATCCAACAACTTTATAAAATATATTATATATTAAACAATGAAATCTTACTTCTCATCAACTTTTCAACTTTATCGCATATATCAAACATGATAATCTTAAAATATTGTTATCAAATTTTATCATTAAACTTATCCACTAATTTAATTTTCTTAACATTCTCACTTAACTCATATCAAACTATCCATTGAGTATAAGTATATGTAAAGATTATTTTATTTTCAGAATATTCTAGCTTAAATTTTTTATTTAATTGACAAAAAGAAAGGAGTGAAGATTATTATTAAAAAATAATTTGATTCATTTTTTATTTATGAAATCAAGTTCTCTTGTACTATTTCATCTAATATAATAAGTAACTTTATATAATAGTTAACCTTCATAAAAAATATATACATCTTACTATATTGAAGGGGCTTAAATGTGATAAATTTTTTATTATCCTTTTTAACCTTCAAACGTACTTAAGATATAATACAATTTAAGATTTTTACATCTTTTTTCGTTTAAGTCATAAATTAAAATATTATTTTCTATTCAATAATAATTCATTTATAAATAATTGTAAACATATATATTTTTATCAAGAAAAATTCTACCCAAAAACACCATTCGTCGCTTGACAATCCTGCTCCGGAATGGAGTGATGTGAAATAAATTGCATAAGGATTCATTTATGGTCAGGGTTTTTCCCCATAAGAGCATGATGAAGAGGTTGAAGATTTTGGTGTTATCGGCGTTCGGGCTGCTGGTTTGGACCTCCATCATCTCACGCAGAGAGTGAGGAGCACGTGTTTGTCATGTGGGATAGGTAGGTAAGTGGGATGACTTTCAGAGAAAGACACGTGTCCTTGTGTGCTAATTTTTGACCGTCTAAAGAGGGTAGGTGGTAACGCTGAAAATAAATTAAACATCAGATGAAAGGTTTTAAAGGTAATGTTTTAATTTAATATAAGTCGAAAATGTCAATGGGATCTAGTGTATTTAGCCCAATTTATTCTTAACATTATTTAAGATCAATTTAGTCAAATTAAAAGTATAGTAGTCAATTTTATTTCGATGTCCATTTCGATTTTCTGAAAAAAAATGAAAATTTTCAGATTTTTCAGTGTTTCGGTGCGTCGTTTGGAAAAGAATTTTAGTCATGTAAAATAATGTTATAAAATGTATTATGTATAATATAATTAAGAAAAAATTGAATCAATAGATTATATCATACAAATAATATGTAATTGTCATTAAAAATTTAAAATTCAACAAAACATCATGTTAATGACATTAAAATTCAACAAAAATATCATATTAAATAGCATGATCATCATGAAATACACAAATGTTCAACATCACAACTAATTTTCTTGAGTTGCATCATATCATCATCATCCTATAATTCATGAGTATTTCCACCAAACTGATCCCACCGTACCTCTACAAAAGAAACATATTGAAAATAAATTCAATTAAAACAATATAAATTCATAGGAGCATTTCAGATAGAAACCAGTCGAAACAGACCAAAATACTGAGTGAAAAAATCGTAACCCCTATTTCATTTTGGTACTTCACCAGAATCAAAATGTTTCGGCCGAAACAAAATGAAATTGACAACTAAAATTAAAAATACATGAGTCCTGTAATTTATATTTGAACTTTATATCATCAACGACCAACTATTTTATAGAACTATATATCGATTAAGGAATAAGGTGAAAGCGTATCTTGAAAGTTATTTAGCATAATTTCCCATCAATCTGGATTAAGGTTAACACAGATGGAGTTGTTTTCGGTACCCTTGACCTTGCTGGGTGTGAAAGCATTTTTCATTTTGTTAGAATCTTTGTTTCATTATCTACTCTGTCGTTTATTTTACTTTTGAGGCTGAGTTAGATGTTGTGGCACATGCGATTATTTATGTTTGAACATTTAGCTGGATACATTTGTTGTTGGAGAGTGATTATGTTTATTTGGTGTCCATTTTCGTTCAAGATTCCTTGGTGTTGGCATCTTGCTTGAGATAGATGTTAAAATTTATTCTCTTAGACGAACTTTGTTATCACACACATTTATCATGAGGATAACAAGGTTGTAGATTGCTTGGAGTCCAAATCTCCCAGTAAAGTTACTCTAATATGGTGGTAAACTGCTCTTACTTTTTTTTTTATCTTCTTTTATTTCTAATGATATTTGTAACATACATCTTTTTTATTTTACTGATATATTTTTGTTGTTTTCATTTGTTAACTCGTTTTATTTTATAATAATACTAATATGTTAGATGATTAAACAGTTAAGGATGTTTCAATTTAGTTGGAATGTACTGTTATATAATATTATTTCATTTCTCAAACAACAAAAAAAGGTAAAAACGTGTTCTGTAAGCGTGGGAGTTCAATAAATTTTTTCTAACTTCAACGACAAAAACCAAGTCACTTATAAATAGTATTCTTTCCTTCAAACAATTTTGGAGGCCAAAACTATGACTATGAGTTTGTATTATCCAAGGGAGGACCAATTGACATAGTCTAATTTCAAATTTTGATTAAAAAAATTAAAATCAAATCCCCAAAACTTTCCCCATATAGCAGTTGTTAAATTTATTTCTCATGTTCAACTTTCCATGTTGGTTTGACAATAAAAGTACTTTCCCTTTTCGTTTTGGGGTTTTGAAATTTCATGTTCAACCAATAATTATTCATTTAATTAAGTATACACTCCACCTAATCTCTCTATAAAGAAAGAGAGTGGGAATTCAATAGCTTGTAATTGGTTCGGATAGTTGTGAACAAGAATTAAACAATAAACTTATTATATTCAATTTATAAAAAGTTGTCAACCATATTGACAAACAACAGAAACTGTTAAACGTTGAAGCACATTTTCTTGCAAAAAAAAAGTTGGAGTTAAAATAAGATGTCCAAATTTACTGTAACGGAAGTGATAAGAAAATAATAAAAATGATATTTTTAAGGTGATTAAATTAATTTGTTTACGTTCACGGTTTTTCTCATTATATCACCATCATTATAAACTCAATATTTACTCAACATTATCTAACTCAAATCTCATTACACTAAAATCTAAATTCAACACACAAACAAAGGAGACCATAACTAGTTTAGACGAAAGTTACAACTTCTCTATCGGACTAAATGCAACCCACTAGTTTGAAAATCGTCTTCAACATGAGCAAAGTCTTCTGACTAACCTCTCAAAATCATGAGGTATCCCCTCCTGAGATAGAGTCATTTCTCACATCATAATGTTATCATATATCTCTTAGGGTAGGTAGTATGATACCGTAGGGTATCTTAAATGTGTGAGGTATCTCAAATATATAGTGAATTTACTTTCAATGTGTTGAACAATGGGCCACCTAAGATACATTTGAGGTAATTTCACTACATATTTGAGGTACTTCACCCACATTTAAGATATCTTATGCTGCTATAGCTCCATGTACTGAAGAGTTTCGCTTGGTTAATTGTTTTTCCATTGTTACAAGATTAATGACCAGTTGAGTATCCAATCCAAAAGTTTAAGTTATTAGATGGAGATATCCAGCTAAATATTTATATTGATATTTAAAATATAAATAGTTACTTACACGTACTTCGCACATAGCCCCTCATTATAATTATTTCATTTGTTGGTCAATATGTTTGTGTTTTCAAATATGAAAAGTTCTAAATAGAAAAGGAGAAATAAAATTTGAAATAATAAGTAAAATTAAGACAGTTAATTGAAACATATGACTACAATTTTTGTGCGAAAGTGTAAACATATTATTTCATGACTATTTTTATGTAGTTTATAAATTGTTCGTTAGTTTTAAGAATATTAATGAAAATAATTAATACATCTTTAAAATGCCAATACATGTGCTATGAAGTCTACAAATAGAATTTATTTTTTTCTCTCAAGATAAATATATTAGAAACTCAAGGATGTAAATACATATTGTTTCTCAAATAATAATGTAATAAACATAAATTGTTATTTTTTGCATTCATGTCCAAATTTAGAATAAAAGAGAACATATGGATATATTAGTCAATCAAAAACTCTCTCTTTTTATATATAGTAAGATACAAATTAGTATAGTAAGTAATTGTATGCTAGTTTTGATTCTCAAAACTCATTGATATTAATTTGGTCAATTTATCACCTATAATTTGAGTTTATCATTAATTTTTTTCCCTATAATTTAACATGATCATAATTTAACCTATAATTTAACATTATCAGTTTATCAAATGTATACTTTTAGCAAATTTGTTTGGTAATAGCTACCCCGGAGCCCCCTAAACTTTTGATCTCTAGATACTTTAGTATTAAAACTTTGAAACTAAACACTTTAATCTCTTAATTTCATAACATTGTATTCATCCACCACCAATGTTCACCTACTGCACCTGTGTTTGGCTCGAAATTCAGTGGTAATCGAGTAGATGACGATGAGATGCAGATGAACCATTGAACTTGACGAAGAAAATCAAGCTCCTTATCACATGTGTCCGTCCATCTTTTGGCGCTAACTTTGTCAATTTACTCTACATTTTTAACTTACCAAAAAAACAAACAACCCCACATTTAGATAAAAGTTGATGAATTGTCATTTCTTTTAAGCTTTACATGATTGTACAAAGAATTTCTTTTATATACAAAGAATCGAAGAATTAGTTAAGGAAGCCAATTCAAATTGGCCCAACAAACAAAAAATATCAGAATAGCTTGCTTGCGAATTCATCCATGGCAGTTCCATTAAGACCAGAAGAAGCGGATTTTGAAGCAAGTTGTCTTAGCTGAGACAAGCTTCTTCCCAACTGCAAAGCGACTTTCTTTTCAAAAATATTCCCATTCTCTCTCTTCTCCAAATCCTTTTCTTCAAGTGTTGATTCAATCGATTCTTCCATTTGGTTAAAGAATCCACCGCAGTTCCTGTACATTTCAAACACCATTCCCACTTGTCCCCCATGTTGGAACGCATTCACTACTGTCGCTAACGCTCCGGCTGCCACTGCCACCGCCGCAGCCCACGGCCCATTTCCGACCAAACCTGAACTTATTGCTCCAATTCCAGTGAGCAGAGGTCCTGAAATTGCTAGAATTTTGTTAATTTTCAACACTAAATTGCCGAGTCTGACATAATCCTCCATGTCTTTCCTCTTTATTAACTCTACAATCTCTCTCATTTCAACTTCGAGCTCTTCACTCCATCCGTTGGAATTAAAGCGTTGTCGTTTTGGATCTTGTGGTTCAATATTTTTCTTTTGGGACTGATTTCTGGGCCACCAAACAGCAGGTTCATAGGCAGCAGGGAATTTTTCAAGCATTGCCCCAAGCAGGGGAAGTGGGTATGCTCTGTCAAGTGCCAAAACCTTTTCCATTGTCTTCTTTACATCTTCCAATGTTGGGTTGCTCCATTTCAGCTTGTTTTCTATTTGGATTTTCAACTGTTTGAACAATTTCGTTGCATTTCGTTGCTCCTCGGCCAATTGGGAAGGCTGAATCTTGTTCATCACTAGCGACAGCCCAGTGGCGGCAGTGAACAGCAGAGTGGATGATAATTTGAATGCCAAAAGTGATGCTGCAACTCCGGCGACGTTGGCTGTGGCTAGACCCGCCATTGTGGCGGCCAAGAGAGTGATCATATTGATGGAGTTTAACAAAAGGGAATTCCAGTTGTCTCGTTGGTGGCCAATGTTGGTGTGGATCTCAATTCTATCAGCTACAGCTTCTAAAATGGCATAGAGCTGAGACTGAGCAGAAGGGTCATGAAGAATTGATCTTTTTTCAATGGGAGATCTTCTTTCGAAGCCGTTTCTGAATCGGAGTTCATCTGCAGTTTGTGTTGATGGGTTAATTTTTGGAACTGAAATTCTAAGTTTTGGAAGTTTTGGGACTTGAATGGCAGAGCTAATTCGTTTTGAAGAAGAAGAAAGAGAAGATAAAAAGAGAGTTGAACATTGTAATGAAGCCATTTGATAATGTGTTTTTTCTTGAGTTAAATTGAAACTTCTCTTTCTGTTTTCTGGTTTCTTGATATTTTTTGAGGAAATAGTTTTGGTTTTTGGTTTGGTTGGTATGATTTGGGGAGGTTAGATTAGATTGTATTTATAGTGAGGGAAAATGTTGACTGGCAGACTGGATTGACTAAGCCAAGTAGCTGACTTTTTCCCCTTCATAGTTTTCTTTGTTCAATCTTCCTTGGCTCTACGTATGACATAGTAAACTTTGGGAAAACTTTTTCGTAAAACTTAATTGGTTTGTTTATTAAATCGAATGCAATTTGAAATTGTTAGAGCCATTTATCTGCAAATTTTGTCAAAAGAAAATAAAGTATGGATAAATGGGACTTAATAAGGGGACAACCCAAATCCAAATCGTTAAATGTAACAAAAATAATAAACGATGATGAAAGTATGGATAAATTTTATGGTTAATATCCTAATACTTTTTTGAATTTGGCCCAAAATTAACTTTTTATCCCATAAACTTTTTGTTTTTTAGTCATTTGCCCCTTAGACTTGCTGTTTCTTATTAGTATCTAAACTCTCACTGACAATAAAAAAAATTCATCTCTTTCTAAGCTTTGGTGAAAGCAGTGTTAAAATGCACTTTATCTTAAAAAAACCTCTATTAAGGGAATAATTGGTTCTGAGTCAAAGTTTAAGGGATAAGTTGGTCAATCAAAAGTTTTAAAAGGTAAAGATATGACTATTTGGCCGATGAAAGGTTAATCATAGTTAATGAAAAGTTTAGGCGGGGTATTTAGTCAATGAAAAGTTTATGGGGTATTTGGTCAATGAAGGTTAATATTGTCTTATAGATTTTAAAGTGAGAACTATTTGCTCTAAACGTGCCTCTTGATAAATATCTCAAACATGAACGAATAATCGAGCTTAAAACGGGCAAAAAATATCTTTAGCTACGATTACATTTAAAAATTGTTGGGGTGTTTCTTTCGAGATAGGCTGAATATGGAGGTGAGCTAATAATGGCTCTGTAATTGTTAGCCAAAATGGTTTCTTGCTTTGTCCCTTGTGTCTCTGGTCTTGGTCGTCAATGGCTTGTCTTCCTGCTCCTTTTTCTTGTCTTTTCTTCCTTTTCTTCTTTCTTAAGAACTGTATTTTAATTGTCTCTGTATTACTCAATATGGACTATTTCTTGTTATCTTCAGGTTATCGCGCTTGTCTCAGGGATCCCATTCTCTTTTTTTCTCGGGCCCATCTTAGTGGGGTTTCTTTAGGCAGAAGTCTTCATTAGGCTACATAACATAGGGACCGTCGAGTTATTTTGATCTCCTTCACTATTGGAGTAGACGGGTACAACGACTTTTCTACCAAAATTTTAATAGATGATATTTTTTATTAAATAATATATAACAATGACACGTAATTTATATAGATAAAAAAAATGAACCTATTTAAGTTTAGAATTTTTTTTAATTTTTATTGAACTTATTATTTTACCCTTAAAAATTAACTTTTTGTTGAAAAAAATAAAAAATCACGTCCATCTTCTCCAACCTCCACATAAACGTAATTTATGCAAGTTGCTTAAATCCATTTATGGATTAAAATAAGTATCAAGATCTTGAAATCTTACATTTGATGAAACTATTAAATCATATGTCTTCGAACAAAATATTGACAAAACTTGTATTTATAAAAACATCAAAGATAAGAAAATGGTTTCTTAGTTCTTTACATATATGATATTGTAGTCATTGGAAATGATGTGAAAACTTTGTCGAAAGTACAAAAGTGGTTAGCTGAGAAATTTCAAAGGAAAGATTTCAGAGAAACAAGCTACGTTCTAGGCATCCAAATCCTAAGGGATATGAAGAACAGGCTCTTAACGCTTTCTTAGGCGTCTTATATTTTGATAAGGTGCTGAAAAAGTTCTAAATGGAAAGTTTCAAAAAATGTCAATTACCAACAAGACATGGAATTATCCTTTCCAAGGAGTAGTGTCCTAAGACACCTCAAGAGGAAAATGATATGAGAAAGGTTCCTTATGCTTCAGCGGTCGGGAATCTCATGTATGACATGTTGTGTACGAGACTGGATATCTGTTAGTTACGTTTTTCAACCTCCATAAACAGCTCAAAGATTTCAAGATTTTTCATATTCAACCTCCTATTCAGAACATTTAATAGCTAGCAAGGTTGGAGACTCCAAATTTAAGTTAAAAGGGAATCCATAATCAAGTATCGACTCTAATTTTTCTCTCCTCTCCTTGAATCAATATCTTCTCCGACGATATTCACTGGTATGCTTCAGTTAAAATCTGTATAAAGAGAGGGAATGAACGATCGATGGTTGCATATTATTTGAACTGACCTTTATTATTTTTTTTCAGTAACAATTTGATTTAGACGTTTGTTGATTTTTCTCTTCTTTCAGTCTTAGCTGAGCCCTTTGCTGGAAATGTAGCCCCTAGAAATTTTGAGCTTCTCTTCAGGTATATGACTCTATCTTTCTCTCTCTATCTCACATTTTACACCTTGGGCATGTGATATATTAATCTTATTTTAATATATTAAACTTGTTCTTTGCTATATGTTGAGGTAGCTAAGCCTCATAAGTGTCAAATCTTGAGCATGTGAATATATTAATCTTATTTTAGTATATTAAACTTATCTTTATTGTATGTTGAGGTAGGTAAGCCTCATAAATGTAAAATCTAATTATTAATTATTTATATTTTTCATGTAAAATAATATAATCTATCAATGTGAGACTCATATTTGATAGATGTGATAATTGTGAGTGAGTATATAATGGCTTCCACTTATATTAAATTGATTAAATATAAAGAGAATCTTTGGTGATCAAATTGAAGTGATTATGTTTGTTTTGAAGTGGAACGTATAGAGTAGCTCTCAAAATTCTTGTCTTCTTTTTCCTATATCTATATGTAATAGACATATTTTATTTTTGGTGAAATGGGACATTTATAATTTTTAGTATTCTCTATTTTTTTTCAAATGGCAACCCCTATCGTTGTTTTGTATGATGGACATTAGAATATCGCCAAGCAATTTTTTGATTACAAACTGAAACCATTATTGTTTGACGACAACTCAAACTATTATGATTTAATTGATTTGTTGTTGTCGGAGATTAGTTTAGAAGCTCGAGAAGTTCAAATATATGTAAATTTAGAATATGGTGCTTTGGAGATTAAAGATAAGGATGGCTCTGGTGTTAAGTGGTATTTAGCATTGATTAAGAATAAGAAGGGTTTGAATTATCCTTTAATCATCTTCAATTTTGTTAGTAGTACAAGCATGATTCAGGAAGCTATTGATGTAGCACATTCAGTTAGTCATGTTGGCTCATCTTCATCTATGGTCGTTGAACCATAGCAAATGATTATGTTTTTGTTGAGGATATAGATGTAGAGAATCTACCTCCATCTTTTTTTATTATGAAATAAAAGATCTTTTCAAGTAAGGTCATGTTGATAAAAGAATTGAAGGTTATTGCGTTGAGGGCCAATTTTGAATGTAAAGTCAAATCATTTTTGTTTGGTTCTTCGTTATGTGCATGAGAATTGTACATTGTATTTGCGTGCTACATGTTTTGAGGATAGTGATTTTTTTATTGTTCATAAATATGTTAATGACTATAGTTTCTCTTTGGCGGTTGTGCATAGTGCTCATCGTCAAACCACTTCTTCGATCATTAGTGAGTTTGTTACGATTGGTACATGACTGGTGTTGGGGATCGTACTACTCCTAATGACATTGTAGATTATATGTGTCACAAATATGGTGTAGAAATAAGCTATTATAAATCATTAAGAGTAAAGCATGCAACATTGGAGTTGATCCGTAGATCTCTGGAGAAGTCATATGTAGTTCTTTCTACATATTATGTTGCTTTAAAAGAGAATAATCCTGGTAAGTAAAGTCTTTACTAATATTTACTTAGATAATGTGTCTATGAATATAATTGCCATTCATTTAATATATTCTTTGTAAGCAGTATAACTTTCCTTGACACTGATGCTGATGATGTCTTCACGTATTTTTAATGGCTTTGGGTGGCTCCATTATTGGTAGTCGGCATTGCAGGCTGGTTATTGTTTTAAATGGCACATCTTTTAATACTTTGGTACTCTTCACGTTGCTTCCATATTAGATGGGAATGATCAAATATTTCCTCTAGCATTTGGACTAGTTGATACTGAGAACGATAAGTCTTGGGGATGGTTCTTCAGAAACTACAATGTGCATATGGTGACCATGAGCAACTTGTTTTTGCATCTGATCGACATTTGTAGTATACCTGAAGCCGTTGCTAAGAGTTTTCTGTTATGAAACATGGGTATTATATGCATCACCTGTTGATGTATGTTAAGTCGATTTAGACGATTTTGACCAATATATGCAAAAACTAGAATAGATTGGTCCACACATTCAGAGCTACCTAGAAGGTATTGGCTATGGGAGTTGGGCGCGTTCCCATTTTGTTAGATGCATATATAATATAATGACCTCCAATATAATTGAGAGAATAAATGCTCTTTTCAAAGATGTTAGAGAATTGTTTGTTGGGTGTTTCATTGAACATATTAGGGCGAAGCTACAAGAATGGTTTTATGAATGAAGGACGGCTGCTAGTTATACTATTACCCCATTAACTAAGTGGGTTGAAAAAGAGTTATAGTTGATATTTGATGCGGGACGTACCATGTTGGTAAGTTCATTCTTAATTTTTTTTCAAGTTTATTACTTTTATTTCAAAATTTTGTATGTTATTGTTACTTTATTTTTCTTTCATATTGTTGGTGGACATTAATAAGTTCTAAGTTATGGATGGTTATATTCATTATAATGTGCATTTACAAGATATGGCTTGTACGTCCAGAATGTGGGATTTGGACGAGATGCCGTGTGCGCATGCTTGTGCAGTTTTTTCTTATAGGTTCATGAGTCCTTACCCTTATGTTTCTAGTTATTACTTTAAGAATGAACTATTTGCAGCATACTCTTCCAATATTAACCCCGTCAAAAATAAATTTGAATGGAATTTACAATCTGAAGTGAAAGAATAGCCTGTTAGACCACCCATGGTTAGGCGTCAAGCTGCTGGTGAGAAGAATAGGGTGAAATGTGATTCGTGTGGTTTTTTTGGTCACAATAAAAAGGACGTGCAAGAACCTTAACTATTTAGCTCCTAATTCTTCTTAGAAAATGTTTGTTTTGACAATTTATGTACTGTTTTATGTTCTGAAAATACGACAACTATCTGCAGCACACTCTTACTGTCTTTTTTATTTTGAATAAAAATATGTCTAGTTAAATATATATTTACGAGTTGTGAACATATTTTTAACGTGTTAAGTCTGGAGTTACATTGTACTTTGTGCATATTTGTTAGCGCCTTTTATGTTTTTTCCTTAAAATTCATATTGATTTTACTTGAAATACATATACATATTTGTTACTATCTCTTTTATTTTGCATAAAAATGTGTCTGGTTAAATATATGTTAACGACTCGTAAACATGTTTTTAACATATTGAGTCTGGAGATGTAGTGTACTTTGTGTATATTTGTTACTGCCTTTTATGTTTTGTTCCTTGAAATACATATAGATTTTAATAAGTTGTAATTAATTTTGATATCTTCTTCGTGACATTTCAACAATAAACATTTTGTTAATTATATGTCAGCCATTTGAAAACATCTTTAAAATTTAACTGTTATTTCTTCTCATTGAAAATATTTTTTTTTGACAATTTCTATACTGTTAGAAAGTAGAAGAACTATTTGTAGCATACTCTTATTGTCTCTTTTATTTTTAATGAAAAATGTCTACTTAAATATATGTTTTCGAGTCGTAAACATTATTTAACTGGTTGTATCTGGAGCTGCAACGTACTTTGGTACATATTTGTTACTGCATTTTATGTTTTTTCCTTGAAATACATATAGATTTTACTAAGTTATAATTAATTTTGACATTGTCTTCGTGATATTTTAACAATGAATATATGTTAATTATATGTCTAAAAGTTGAAAACATATTTTGACATATAGATTATGGAGTTGTAACATTAATGATACCTATAAAGTATGCTCTTAAAACTTTGGAGGAAATAAAATTATTCTTTTCTAAAACAAGAAATACGTTGAAATATTAGCATCTCAAAATCAAAGTTTTAGCAAGTCATAACAAGCCATATATTTAATACCAATCGCCAACAAAACAACAATCAACTACTAACAACTCATAATCATCCAAAATTAAACCATTACATATCTAAGTAAAGTATATATTAAACATCCTAACAAGTTATATCAGTTCTCAATCCTCAAAACATCAATGAATTACTAGTCATCTACCTCAATTAATTCATATATGACATCTAAATATCTTTCTGAACATTCAAAACATCCAAAATATCCAAGAAAAATATGTAAGTTTTTTAAACTTTCCAAATGTATCAAACATGTTTCAATATATGATCTAGGTATTGCATTGTCAATTGTGAAAGAATATCAAATGATGTTGGCTCAATTATGAGGACTTGTTGTATAGGGGGCTCAACATTGTCATGTTGTTTTTTTGGTTTCTCCTCGTCAACTGCTGACCAAAAAATAGTTATGTATAGAGAGTTTAAAATTGGGGATGGTTTTATTAGCCTCTTTGATTTGATATCTATTTTTCTCGTACTGTTTCACGAGATTCCTTCTTTTTGGTTTGTTTTCCTTCATTCAACCATTCAAAATATTAATTAGGGGTGTAATCAGTTCGGTTCAGTTCAGTTTAGAAGATTTTGACAAACCCAACCACACATGCGATTTTGTAAAAAGAGAAACCGAACAGAAAAATAATCTCAAACCGATCTGAACCCTTAACTTTTCCATCAAACTTAACACGCACTCATCAGTTTTATATAGTATCTTTAAGCAATACGTTCCAAACTAATTTATGCTAAAACTAATTTTCTGTATTAATAAGAGGGCATATGGTAAGTCTTGAACAATTACTTCAAGAACATATATTACTAGTCTTACATTGTCCATTTGATGTTGATTTGGACTTGTTCCTCCAATGTCCACGTTTTCATCATTTTCCTATTTTATATTTTGTAAGTAATATTTTTATGATTTGTAAACATTTCTTGTACGATAAGCTAACAACAATTTACTTATTGTTCATACTTACATTGTTTAGGTTTTCTCCGTGTCCTATTGGTGTCTCTACGTGGGAATCAACAGCTTCATATCCTTCATTGTTGTAAGGTTCACCCCCTTCAACATTTTCTTGAATATCATTCCTCTTAGATTTCAATAATATTTTGTTTGAATAATATTATGGTGTTCAACGGTCGGTCTAGTCAGATTTTTGAAGGAAAATGAGACCAGACCAAAAATTACGGTCCTCCTATATGGAAAACTGAACTGATCAAAACACTACAAAAAATCCAAACCGACCAGACCAGACTTCAACGGTCGGTCTAGTCAGGTATTATGGTCTTAACTTGAAATATCAGTACATAAAAAATCTTTCTAGACATAATTTACTGCAGATAAACCCACCAAAACATATAGAAAAAGCCTTTATTTTTCTTGTTTCCTTTCGTTCAAACTTCAACCCTCTTACAACCTGATCGATCTGAACAAAGATAAACAAAAAAGTTATCAAAGCTTCGAGAAAGACAGAAACCAGATCTGATTCTTTGTTACATTGCTCTTAAGAAAATCCATTACCAACTCTTTTGTGCCAACCAGATCTGGTTCTTGAAGCTTTGAACAAATACAAAGAAATAGAGAATCTTCAAGAAAAAATCGATTAGAGATGATAGTGGTAAACAACTTTGACATCCAGATTTAGTCACATGAGGGAGAGAGAGGAGACAAGGAACGTCTCAGATCTGAGATGAGGGAGAGGCAAGAAAGGCGGAGATTCTTCCTGAGAGAGATATGCAAGAGAGAGTGTGTGAGAGAGAGATCTACGAGAGAGAGAAGAGAAGGCTTTGACTCAAATCCTTTGTGTGTGTGTGAGAGATAGAGAGCAAGAGAGACAGAGAGAGATCTGCGAGGGATAGACCAAGAGCTTTGAGAGATAGTGAGAAGAGAAGGTTTTGTGAGAGGGAGAACGAAAAGAGATATAGGTGAGATGCAGAGACTTGAGAGAGAGATGCAGAGGATTGAGAGAGAGAAAGGCTTTGACAAAGCCGCTTTGTGAGAGATACAAAGGCGTGGAGGAAGGGGAAGTGAAACCCTATATATATAATATGGCCGGTCCCGTCGGATAGGTCCAGAACTAACAAAAATTATGGACCAGTTTAAAATTTTGGTCATCTATAAATGGAGGACCAAACCGGCCATTTAACAAGAGAAAAACGATCCAAACCGATTCAGTTTGGTTCAGATCGATTCAGATTAACGGTATGGACGGTTTTTGAACACCTCTAAATAATATGATGATTTTTTCATACCTGCTCATGTTGTTTCTGATTGGTTGTAATGATCAAATTTTTGATCAATTGTTGCATTTCAATAAATTCCCAAATCAATTGTTTCCATGCTTGACATTTTCTCAGAAATCTCAACCTGAGATTTCTCCAAGGGCTCCAACTTGTCTAACATCTTTTTCATAGTAGTTTCCACCCTAATGTTTGGTTGGATGGGTATCAAATTGAATTCTCAAACAAGTTTGTAGTGGGCTCTCCACTTCTTGAGTCCTCTTTTGTATTTTGATTAGAAGCTTGTCTTCTTTTGTTGAAGGGACCCGACCCATGTATGTGGTTGTCCATTCTTCTTCAGTTGGTTGCAATGGTTTGATCTGAAACTGTAATTTACTTTTAACGTTAGTTACGTATTTTCTTGAATATATCAAATCTAAAATTCAAAATTAATAATGTATAAAAATTAGTTATAAATATATGTTACTTACATCGGTGTTCCTAAAAATGTATCTTTCTAATACTTTCCAATATGGCTGAAGGCTCGATTCCTAATTACATAGGCGAGGAAGTCCATTCCTGAGTTTTGTTGCAAATTTTGAAGGTCCCTTAGAAATGGATGGTAGGACCTCGTAAGCCCATATAACTAATGCAAGGAGGAATCCTCCCAATGCTTCCCCTTTTGCATCGCAGGAGTTAACAAACTTTTGTATGAACTCAAGTGTGAGTTCATATAAAAAACACCCCCATGGGACACTATCGAACATCAACATCTTCAAATGATCTATACTTATCTTAGTATTTTCATGTTTAGGAAGGAGCAAGGTTTTGAAACAATATATCTTCACCAATTTGACATTGCTCTCACTTTGGTCATGTCAAAGTGCATTATAGATCATCGTTAGATTTTTCCTAGAGATATTTTTCTCATTATTGAAATATTTCTCAATTAGCTCACCCTCTAGCAATAGCTACCTTCGTCCAATAGGGTATGGGCCAGAATTAATCCCTGTCACCAACGCAAATTCCTTTAAACCAAACTTAATTATGCTACCCTCTAGGTTGCATAGTACTTCGTCATGACCAATACACTCACCTTCAAATCGAGTAAGTGACCAATACAAGTTTCTTTGAACTTATTTGCTTGGATGGGATTATGTGATCTTTTTAATGTTATTACCACAGACGGATTTGAATATAGAACTATGCGTTGTAAAGGCGTCCACTTTGTTCTTGAGATCAACAATGCCCATTCTTGCAATATTGCAAATAACAACTATTCAAAGATGATTAAACAGTGTAAACATATTGTTGACAACATATTAACTATATGTTTACCAGCTATAAAATTATGTTTAATTGTATAAGTACCTCATTTTGTGTAAGTATCAGCTCATGCTTTTCTTTACGTTGGCTTTCTTGTTCACCTTTTTAAGATTCTTCAATTCTTCGTTCTTCAAGTTCTTCACTTTCAACATAATGAAACATGTATATTTAGTAATATACATATAACAATTATATAATTTTAATATTAGTAAACATGCATTTTAATCTACTATTATTACCTCATTACTTATGATGTCCTCAATTGTACTATACAAATAACCCTTAGACGATTCTTTCTTAGAGTCTAATACTTGAAGTGTCGTTTCTTTTGATATTTTACCTTTACTTTTGAAGATGTGACATTAATTTGTAACCTTACGCTACATCTTTTTTTACGAATGCTCTACTTGCTATAAAATTTCAAAGTTTATAAGAAATTTGAAGTAAAATACGTTTTTTTAAGAATGTAAACTTTATGTTTACAAGCCATGTAACCATAATATTATGTTTAACTATTTTTTCTATAAAACTACATTGAGGCTAACATTAAATCTTATATACTTACAATGTCATTTATTGTCTGTCCTTTAGAAGATGAAGATGGGTCTTCTCTTGTTTTCTTTGCTTTCCTTGGAGAATTTTTCTTTGAAACTTTCTTCTTTTCTTCTCTTTTAGTTCTCATCGCTGCATATTCCAATCAAGTACATGATTTATGTCATCAATAAAAACATAAGCTACAAGTTTGTTTACAACTCAAGGGAAGTCATGAAAATTCTTATAATGCAAATTTGATGTCTACAAGTATTCTTAAGAGTATTGTAAACATTATTTTACCCTTCTGTTAGTATTATTTTTACCACTTGTGTAAACATTATTTTTATCCTGTTTGTCCCTTTATTATGAAGTTTGAAAAATGAATCAACAAACAACTGATATACAATATAATGAATCTTGGTCTAAGAGATGGAGAGTCTATTACTGTTCAAACAAAACAAATTCATTCTCACAAAATAGATAGCACATTTAGATTGTAGCCAAAACCCAAAATACTATTTACTACATGACTAACCCAATTCACGCTATAATTTACCATATAAATCATCTATATAATCGATGCATACACTATATAATTATTACTTCACAAATACTATGATTTTTATTAGTCCTTTGATGTTTAGAACGCTAGTGTGAACTAGCTTAGACGAGATACATTCATGTGGTCTCGATCTGTACACTATAGATAAACTCATTACATGTGTCATCCTCCTAAAATTACTCAGGAAATACTAATAAAAGCCTAAAATGGGTAAAAAGAAAATCTTTCTGAACAAACAGTCACAAAATCTCGAGGACAAACGAGCATAATAGCATCGATATAAACGAAACAAATTCATTCTCATCAAACAATTAAACTTAGATCAATCCGAAGGTGAGAAACTACAACAAATAGCACAACATTCAAACATCAACATGAAAATTTCTCAACAGCCAAAACAGAGTTACAAAAATTCTGAAGAACTGAAACAAATTAAAAAAAAGAACCAATTATAATCTTGTTACCTAGTGATAAACACTGTGAAAATAAGAGGAGAGAGAAATTTCTTGAAAACATATTTTTAGAAGCAATCTAGTGAAGAAATCGAGTGAGAAATTTTGGTGGTTTCGATTGCAGATGGATTTCTCAGTGGTTGGGGAGGGTTTCTCGGTGGCTGCTCTCGGTGTCTCAGTGTCTGCTCTTAGTGGTTGAGAGAGACAAGTGCGTGGCTCACGGTGGTGCTCTTTCAGTGTCTCGGTGGTTGGGGAGGATTTTTCGGTGAAATGGGGAAGGGTTCTTGGTGAAATCGCGTGAGAGAGAGATGGGAGATAACTAATTATGTCTTCTGTTATGCACTGAAAGAGATATTTTTGAAATTTGATATTTTAGTCAGTGGTTATATTAGTAGATGGGTCATTTTTGCAGCTAATATTATCTAGGAGCCATTATTATCAATTATTTACATAATTGGGTCACCCATGCCAAAAGCCCACTTTTCTATATGATGGGCTTCTTATTTGTGAATCTTACAAGGGCTATTTGCATAATATACCATTTTTTATTTTTTATTAGAATTTTTATACCCCATTTTCAAAACTCAGAAATTTATACCTCTGGCCCACTAAGTCAAACTTTATTTACTGTTCACACACACTGCCCAACGAGTTCTATCAAGTAGGAAAGACAATAACTTGCCTTACATTCTTCTTCGCGTCGTGTCTCTTCTATTTTCATTCTCATTTGTTTACGCTCATTATCTCTCTTCTTCCTCTTCGTCTCCATTCTCATATGTGCTATCTCTTCTCGTATCTCTTCTTCTTTTTCTTCGGCAAGACAGTCCCTGCAAGTTGTGTTCTTATTCTTTTTCCGTTTCTAGAGCATTCTGGCATGATATCTAGGCACAACACCCATTTACGGACAAACTTAGGTACCTATTTATTATTTTTTTGGACGCAGAAAATGACTTAGAGTTTGTAACTTTTTCTTTTATTCTTCTTACTTGACTTTTTAAGTTCCGGGGTTAGGAGAAATTCTTCTACGGTTTAGGTTGTCTCTCTTGATGATTATAACATTCTACATGTTTGGGCTCGTTAATGTTTTTGGTAGATGATTGTGATAACCATTTAAAATATATTGGCTACTTGAAGAGTTCAAGTAGCTGTTTAGGACTACTTGAACCCTTCAAGTAGTTAATTTGAAAACAATATCTCACTACTTGAAAAATTTGAGTAGTCATCTTGATTCTGGAAGTGAAAATAAGTGACAACTTGAAGGGTTCAAGTAGTGTATCTGACTACTTGAACCTTCAAGTAGTGATTTAGACTTTAGAAGCCAAAACAAGTAACAACTTGAAGGGTTCAAGTAGTGTATATCACTACTTAAACCCTTCAAGTAGTGATTTTGAATATGCAAGTCAAAATGAGTCATTACTTGAATGGTTCAAGTAGTGTATCTTACTACTTGAACCCTTCAAGTAGTCATTTGTTCAGTACTTGAAAAGTTCAAGTAATTGTATCTGACTACTTGAATCCTTCAAGTAGTCATTTGTTCACTACTTGAAAGGGTTTAAGTAGTTGTATTTGACTACTTGAACCCTTCAAGTAGTCACTAGTTCACTACTTGAAAGGTTCAAATAATTTTCTATAACTACTTTGACCCTTCAGTAACCAATCAAGTGCTTTTATTTGTATAAATAAATGATGATTCTTACTTTATATCTCTGCATCCTTCAACAGATATGACTCAAAAAATTCAGCTGACTCCAGTCTTCAATGATGATGAAATTATCCTTGGAATAGTGAACTGCCTCTCCAGCCTAAATGCTATTATAAAACTTAATGAGAAGCTCACTGAATCTTAGAAGATTCTGTTTAGGAAGACATGTTTCGGTCATTTACTGGACATGCAGAGTATCTAGTTTTCTGGAACCATATGTCATCACATGCTTCTCAGAGAAGCTATGACAAAGCATTTCACTACTAAAGATGAGATGTATTTTCTCATAGCTGGAAAAATAATAAGGTTCTCCAATAAAGAATTTACTTTGATAACTGACCTTCACTATGGCACTCCTCCTGACCTTAGGACATATGACAAGGCTTCCCCTAATTGGATTAGGGATCAGGACTTCAACCATGATGACAACATTAACAACAAGTGGTTGGTTGAAGTTTTTATTGGCAGCAAATGTGTTGATGATGGTGATGTTATGAAGTTGGGGCTACTTTATTTACTGAAGCATGTTTTGCTTGGGAAGGAGAGAAGGAACAAGATTGATGATAGGTGGATGATGCTAGTTGCTAATCTGGATGATTTAAATAGCTACCCATGTGAGGAGGTATGCTTAGAGAGGATCATACGAGCTTTGAAGAACGCCCTTCCAAAAGAAGTTAATGATGAAGAAGCAGGTGGAAGTCAAAAAAAGAGAAAGAAGAAGGTTGGGAAAAAAATTGCTGAGTATACATAAGCATTGGAGGGTTTCCCATATGCTTTTCAGGTATCTTCATTCCCCTATTCTTTTTCTTATGCTTCCAAAATTAGTGGAGAAAAAATTGCTGAGTATACATAAGCATTGGAGGGTTTCCCATATGCTTTTTAGGTATCTTCATTCCCCTTTTCTTTTTCTTATGCTTTCAAAATTAGTGAAGAATAATTATTATTGATTTATATATGTTTGGACATATGAGGTCATCCCCACAATTGGAAACCTGTATGCGAAAAAGGTTGTTAATCATTTTCCAATATTAGCTAACTAGATGACTAACACCATTGTGTCGCATGAAAAAGTGTAGATGGATATTTTCGCTCATAAATTGGTAAGAACACTTGATTTTCTTATTTTATCATATTTGTAGTGGTAAGTCAAGTAATTGTATCTGACTACTTGAACACTTCAAGTAGTGATTTTCACTCTGAAAGTCAAAACATGCAACTACATAAAGGATTCAGATAGTTGTATCTGACTACTTGAACCCTTCAAGTAGTCATTTGTTCACTACTTGAGGGGTTCAAGTAGTTGTATCTGACTAAACCCTTCAAGTAGTAATATTTGATTACTTGAACTCTTCAAGTAGTCATTTATTTCTGAAAATCAGAATAAATGACTACTTGGAGGACTCAAGTAGTTGTATCTGACTACTTAAATCATTTAAGTAGTCATATATTCACCACTTGAGGGGTTCAAGTAGAGAAATCAGAATAAGTGAGCACTTGAAGGACTCAAGTAGTTGTATCTGATTACTTAAATCCTTCAAGTAGTCATTTGTTCACCACTTGAGGGGTTCAAGTAGCAAAATCAGAATAAGTGACTACTTAAAGGACTCAAGTAGTTGTATCTGACTACTTAAATCCTTCAAGTAGTCATTTATTCACCACTTGAGGGGTTCAAGTAGCAGTATCTGATTACTTGAACCCTTCAAGTAGTGGTATCTGACTACGTGAAACTTTCAAGTAGTCATTTGTTTCTGAAAATCAAAACAAGTGACTACTTGAAGGGCTCAAGTGATTTTTTATGTATAAAAAATCATGAAACTTACTTTATATCTGAATCTTTCAATAGATAATGACATGTTTTTTGTTTTAATTATAGTTTAAAGTTCTTTTGACTCTGAACCCAATTGACCTAGAAGAGCAGCAACCATTCTGGAAGAGTTTTGCAGAAGTTCATAAAGTTGGGGCTGTTGTTGAGAAAGAGGTGGACTTGCTTGAAAGTGCAACTGTGGCTGAAGAAGTTTCACTGTTAGAGTATACTATTTTTGGGGCTGTTGGTGATAGTGGGGATGATGATGTCCATGCTTTCATGCATGAGACAAAAAAGAAGCTGGACATCATGGCTTCTGATATTAATGGACTTAAGGCTGAAGGGGAAATTGGATGGTACTAAGGGGAAATAAAATTCATCGTCCTTCATTGAAAAAGTCTCCGTTGGGGAAGTTGGATGATATTGATGATAACACATCCAACATTATTTCTCAAATTGTTCAATAGTACGATACTGAATTATTGAAAGAGCAACTAATGAAGAGGAACAACCCACTGCTGAGAAAGATTTAGATCTATCCATTGAGGGGGTTGAGTCTTCATTGGAAAATTCTACTACCCATGAGCCCACGATAGAAATAAATGTTGAGATGCCTACTGAGAAGGCTGAGACAGAGGTGGTAAAGATACATTCTCAGGGGGCTGACTCACATATGGACAAATCTCTTTCAGAATCTGACGTTGTAGAGGTTCTTGGGGAGTTAGGAAAGAGAAACCACTTTCCTTCTCAATATGTCAAGTCTCTATGGATAGATCCAGTAAAAAAATAACGTCGGATAGAATGATTTGAGAAAGATGCCCCCTCATAACCATTCAAACCCTTTGAGGAACTGACGGAAAAAGATGAGAACAAATTTGACCAGTGGTATGACTCCATTGACAATAGATAATTTCCTGAACTTATGTACATATATGTTTTTTTTTGTTTAAAAGAAGGTTAGATGATTGCACATATATGTTTTGTTTTGTAGAACTACCATCCAACTTAGCATTTCAATTGTTCGTAAGAACTTCTTCTCCAAGCTCTTGGATCCAGTTGAATGGTTAGAATCAGAGGTTCATATTTAATTAGTTTAGAATTCAACCAATTAGAATTTTGTTCTGTTCTGCAGTAATGTTTTATGACTACTTGAAGGTTTCAAGTAGTGCATTTTGACTACTTGAATCCTTCAAATTTTTTAATCATCCATTAAGTTATCCAGTGAGCATGAGATTACTTGAAGGGTTCAAGAATAATTTTTTACTACTTGAATCCTTCAAGTAATAATTTTTTAGTCATGCATTAAGTAATCCACTGAGCATGAGACTACTTGATGGGTTCAAGTAGTATTTTTTTACTACTTGAACCCTTCAAGTAGATATTTTTTAGTCCTGCAACATATAGAGGATTTTCTCCATGTTTTGTTGAAAATATATTGATGGGCACTCGCTCAAAATTCAGGGGGGATTTTCTCCTTATTTCTGACACTGTTTTTCAAGTAAGCTTTTAGGTTGTTTCCTAAGTACAAATTTATTGCGAACTTAGTATGCTATAGTGATCAATTTACTGACCTCAAATGTAGGATAACATATATGATAGATGTGAACTATTTGATGCTAATCCACCGGGATTTGCATTAGAAGACACTTACCTTTTGATAGATGTGAACTACATGATCTCTGTATAAAAAGAGGGCAGCAAACAATATGACTACTTGAAGGGTTCAAGTAGTAAAAACATACTACTTGAACCCTTCAAGTAGTTACATGCTCTCTGTATAAAAAGATGACATCAAACAATAGTATTACTTGAACCCTTCAAGTAGCTACATGCTCTATGTATAAAAAAGAGGGCAACAAACAATATGACTACTTAAAGGGATCAAGTAGTAAAAAAATACTACTTGAATTCTTCAAGTAGTTATATGCTTTCTGTATAAAACGAGGACAACAAACAATATTACTACTTGAAGGGTTCAAGTAGTAAAAAAAATACTACTGGAACCTTTCAAGTAGTTACATGCTCTCTATATAAAAATAGGGTAGCAAAAAATATTACTACTTGAAGGGTTCAAGTAGTAAGAAAATACTACTTGGACCCTTCAAGTAGTTACAAGCTATCTGTATAAAAAGAGGACAACAAACAATATGACTACTTAAAGGGTTCAAGTAGTAAAAAAATACTACTTGAACCCTTCAAGTAGGTACATGCTCTCTGTATAAAAAGAGGGCAACAAACAATATTACTACTTGAAGGGTTCAAATAGTAGAAAAATACTACTGGAACCCTTCAAGTAGTTACACGCTCTCTGTATAAAAAGAGGGCAGCAAATAATATTACTACTTGAAGGGTTCAAGTAGTAAAAAAAACTACTTGGACCCGTCAAGCAGTTATAAGCTCTCTGTATATAAAGAGGGTAGCAAATAATATTACTACTTGAAGGGTTCAAGTAGTAAACAAATACTACTTGAACCCTTCAAGTAATAAAAAATTACTACATGTACCGCTTAATTAGTTATTTTTGTTTGTTGCAGTGATTTGTCCAGAGACAATGTAATACATAGAGCATGTAAGTTCTTGAAAGTGGATAAAAATAGATACAATATCTATACAAAATTCATACAATATACATACAAAATTTTAACAGTATACATACAAGCTTATGTGTCTGGTTATGATTCATCACGCATGTGAAGAGAGATATGATGTTTGCATGTCTGTATATTGTATCGTGTAAACCACATCAATTACATTTATTAGTTTGTAGATCCTCACCTTTAGATGATATTTTATTTACCCTCGGCCTCTCATTAGACCTAGAACCAAGTAAATTAAATACTCCACGGAGGTTTAGTTTTAGCACATAACCAAGTAATAATTTCGCAGCCTTTCCCAGCCCTGAACAAGAAATTAAGAATATTTTCTCAGCAACCAGACATATAATAGAAAAGGTTTAGAAAGAAATTGAGAGGTGAAACACAAATTGGTCTAAGGAGTGCTCACTTTGTTAGCAGCTTCTGAGGCACCGACGAAATTAGGTTTTGAGCCTCCATTAAATCCCAAATTCATTTTCGGATAATCCATTTCCAAGCTTTTGGATCGTCCTTAGCAGAATGAGATTTGTTATAGATTGAAGTGGGGGGACCTTGTCGCCATCGGGGAGGAGGGGTGACATTTGAGGGAAGTTTGAGGAATCGGGGAGGAGGAGACGGGCTGAGATATTGAGGGAATGTGGGGATTGTTAGGATTTTAGGGTTCTAATATAGGGGCTATAACTAAAATATATTAAGGTAAAATTGAAGATAAAAAACTAAAATAAGAAATTTTGTGGGGTGACAGTTGAAAAATTCAGTAGGGTCAAAAATAAAAACAGGTCAAAAATCAACATTTTTCCTTACTAAAAATTAAAAAAATTGAGTGGGGTCACTTGACGTGACCCCACCCTCACCAACGTGGCTCCGCCAATGAACGTACTCCTACTGTTCCAATGCCTAGCCATAGGCTCGGTGGAGATTTTCTTGATACAGTTGCTACAGGGTTCCCGTTCCTTCTCCGGATTGGTAGGTCCATTTCGGAGATTTCATGTATTCCTTAGAAAAAGGTTCTAGTGTGCATACCGACTTGATGGTACATACTTTGTCTTCTCAATTGACAGAATTTCGCAAGTATTCAATGCACATGGAGTATGTGCCTATTGTTTAGAAGATATTTTCTTCTCATGGAGATATTGGTGAGGCTTGTCGTCTTTCTTCTTCGATCTGTAACCTTATCCTTTCCCACTTGGGGATGACCTTGATGAGCATGTCTAAACCCCCGCTCCATCCTTATCAGAGGATCTCCTTTTTAAAGTGGAGTGTGCCCATTCGTGATGCATTAGAGGAGGATTTTACGGTCTCTTTACTCCATGAGCATCTTTGAAAGCTTTGTCGCGTTCATTTTGGTATGAATGAGAAGGATACCCACTGGAGTATTTTTCCAGACAAAGTTGTTTCTTTGAGGGACAAAGTAACCATTTTGGAGAAGAAGCTTAAGACCGCTAAGTCAAAGTTAAATGATGCCAGGTCAGAACTCTGATCATTTTGGAAGCCTTTATCCCAGGCGATCGCGTGAAGTGTTTGGTTGAAGCTGATCTTTTCTATGACTCTTGCTTCTTCTAGTTTATTTTGAGGAAGGTCTTCTTATTTTCTTTCTTTTTTTAGTCATATTTTGGTATTGATGCTCTTCACTTTAGGTTCTGCTAATTTTATTTTGTTGTTGTATTAGTGCTCTTAAGCTTTCCTTTTATCTTTGCTTAGGATATTAGCTTTGCATACATACTGATAGTAATTCTTTATTTTTGTTGTAGCTCTTTTCGTTTACTCGGCCTTTAAACTTTAAAAATATGGGCAACGCCCTTTACATATTTCCCTTTTAATAGGGAAATGCAATATATTGATGTGTGGCATGTTTTGCATGACGCATATACCATGAATGTATTTTGATATTTGGATGATTGTGGCAAACAATTTTCTTTTGCTAGTCCCCTTTTAATTTGGCTTGGGATCTTTTGCCTGAGACACATGCATAAAGAAATTTGAAAAACCATCTCATAGTGAAAGAATACACCATCCTTATATACATGTACTGGCTAGAGTTTTAATAGAAGAATCCCTTGATAGATGGGATTAAGAAGGCAAGTTTAGAAATCATATACAAGGAATATATGAAAGAAGTCACGTAGCCGTTGTAGTGATTTAATTCCTTTTATATTGACTTTCAATCATCACCATCAGATTGCATGAATGTAGGTTTTGTGATTGTTGTAGGGGAACCAAATCTTGATTCTCTCCATAATTTTATGCTTTATCACTCCCCTCAAACTTTGCCGAGGAGAGAGGCCAAGTTTGATGTGTAATTCAATAAATCGGACACAACACAAAGGCTTGGTCAAAATATCAACAAGTTGAATTTTAGATGGAACAAAACGCATCACAAGAGATTTATAAGGGAGCTTTTCATGAACGTAATCATAATAAAGTTCAATGTGTTTTGATCGATTATGAAATATTAGCTTTATTTTCATGTATAAGTCACTTAAATTATCATAATGGGGAACTGGAGGAGCTGATAAGGAGATACCAATATCACGCACGACATAAAATAACCAAATTAACACAGTGGCAACAGAAGACATCACACGATATTCAGATTCAGAACTTGACCTTACAATAGTAGGTTGTTTCTTAGCACTGCATGAAATGTAATTGCTACCTAAGAAAATGCAAAATCTGGAGGTTTATTGACGAGTAAGAGGACACCCAGCCCAATCGGCATCTATAAATGCATATAGATCAAGAGAACTATTAAACATAATGGCCATTCCTTGGTCCAAAGTACCACTTACATAACGCAATATCCGTTTGAAAAGCTTGTAGTGACCAACTGTTGGAGCATGCATGAACTAGCAAGCAAAGTTAACACTACAGGATAGATCTAGTCTAGTGAAGGTGAAATATTGAAGAGCGCCAACGATACTTTGATAATAAGTAGGGTCCGAATACAATTCATTACTTGTAAATAGATCGGAGCAATGGGTTTACAATTATCCATGTGAACACGTTTAAGTCAAGAGCATACTTTCTCTCACTAAGAAGTAAACCTTTTTTGCAATCCAGGCTGCTTAATTGCAAATGTCACGTACTTGGGGTTCTTGAGGGATATTTGAGTGTTCATGGAGAGCATGATAACATTTGTTAGGTTTAGATACACCTCGCGTAGGTCGAGTAATCATGAGATACTCACGACTTGCCATTGGATGGGAAGATTCAACTACATTTGGCATGTGTGTATATGAAGGGGATGAATCTGGTGTTAATATAGAGTTACTGTGTCCACTAATATCTTTCATTGCTTGATGATTATCCACGTCGTTTGAATTCTCAATAGTTAGTGTATGATATCCATTTTGCATTTGTTCACATGTATCCCTTTGACATGTAATAGATTGCATGTTTTGTGGTTGAGCAAGTGTTGTAGTGTAATTGGGAATTGTTTGAGTATGATCAATACCATTTGGTGGTGAACAGGGAAAAAATTTCCTAAGACACTTGTAAAGAAAGAACGAATCCTGAGAGGATGCGTGGACTAAGAACATGGCAAGATTGGGGGCTAAGCGGGAAAGAACAAAGAAGCGGGAGACCTCATCAGAGCGGGAAAGAACGCTGAAATGAGAAGCCTCGTCAAAGCGGGAAGAGCCCAAACCCCGTCAGAACTGGAAAGAACGTTGAAGCGGGAGATCTCGTCAGAGCGAGAAAGAACGCTGAAGTAAGAGACCTCACCGAAGCGGGAAGAACCTAGAAGCAGGAGATCTCGCCAGAGCGGGAAAGAACGCTGAAGCGGGAGACCTCGTCAGAATGGTAAAAAACACTGACGCGGGAGACCTCACCGGAACGAGAAAGGAAGGAAGAAAATAAGAACGGAGACAGGCGAAAAGAATTGAAAATACTAAGATGATACAGATTGATAGACCACCAAGTGACTGTGACTGTGACCGATTGGCTCGAAGCCATAAGAAATTGCTAAGTGGTCGTGATTGATTGATGACTGAGCGAGACAAAAAGGAAAAAGTGGAACATACCCAGTAGAGTGACCCCCACGAACGAGTGTAATCCCTGGGGATAATGAGTGCTTCCTTTTATATTGTTATTTTAATTTACACATGGGATTTGAGAAATCTATATAAAGGTCAATGTACTAGAGGAAGATCAAGACAACTAAAAAATAAAACCCTAAGATTCTCTAAAAACTAGTCTTACTCCTAAATTCTCCTTCCATTCTTTTTGATTAACACTTATAAAAAATTAGGTTTTATCACTATTCTCTTGGCTAAACAGAAAAAATCTTTTACATTTGAGTACTTTCATTGAGAGAAGAAAATCAACATCAATGAAACCCTCCAGAATACAAAACCATGACTCGAACTAGGTCAAACGTCACCCTCAATGAAGGAAACAGGAATGGGGATGAACAATCCAATCACCATGCTCCCGCAGCCGAGTTGCTTCAGACCATCCTGGGCTAGATGAAAGAAAAGGAATAGAGAAATTTCGAAACACTACACAAGGCATGGAAGACGATGCAGAAGCAGATCATTGCATTGCAACGGGACCTTGCACAGACACAGGTAGAAATCAGTAAGCACACTAATCGTGAGGGAAGGGGCAACTACCGAGAAGGAGACGAAGTTGGACGAGAAGGAGACAATGAAAACAATAGAAACGTACAGAATGAAGACGATGAGGTTCTGTCCAAGGAACACGGAAAGGAGGAGGCAGGAGAAATTCTCCCACCAAAAGTCATGACAGAAGCTGTCATGGAAGAGATGATGGAACTAAGGAGCCTGGGAAACACGAGAAAACTGACCTAGAATCACTCACCAGAACTTCACTATGTCCAGAAATCCAAGCCGCTCCAATTCTTAGGAAGTTCACGGCACCTAAATTCAAATGTTATGAAGAGAAGTCAGACTCTATAGATCATATCAGACGGTTCAAATAAGTCATGGTGTTATACCAGCATGAAGACGCTTTGACGTGCAGGATATACCCCACAAGTCTAGACGGGACTACACTCAAATGATATCTCTCCCTCTCTACTCGATCCACTACTAAATTTACTGTCATGTCCACTGCCTTTTTGACACAGTACTCTACTCACCGTACAGTAATGGGGGACTCAGATTACCTTTTGACGATATCCACCTAGAAAGAAAAAGAAACACGTTGGGAATACACTCGCAAATTCAAGGAAGAAATGGCCAAGGTGGAAAGTTGTGATGACAAAGTGGCGAGACTGGCCTTTAGACGAGGGTTGATCCAGAATCAGCCTTCTTTGAAGATGTGTCAAAGATAAAACCCCTGACCATAGCCGAGACTTTCCAAAGGATACAAGTGTTCGTCAAGTTACAGGAAGAAAAAAGAAGTTTATTGGAGCAAGCAGGACGATGGATTAATGAGACATAGAAGTAAGAACGGAGCTCAAAGCAGAATTAGAGAACAGATAAAGGAGAGGAGCAGGGAGACAGCAAGCGGAACAGAACTGTTGCTTGAAGGAGACCTGAGGATAACATCCATCCTAGAGACAAGGTCTACACCCCGCTGACTGTCTCAATAAACCAAGTCTTGGAGATGATAAAAGACAAGCATTGGCTGAAAAGACCGACCCCACTTACAAGGGAACCAGACTACGCGCACAAGGATAAATATTGCTCATTCCAAAAGAGCAACGAACATTTTACAAAAGACTGCTTCCAGCTGAAGGACTATGTGGAGAAACTAGTGAAAGAATGGTACATTAATCAATTTATGAAGAGGGAGGAACCACAGCGGGAAGCTGAAAGGGGGACCCATGATGAGGGAAAAAGAGATAGCGGGAAATAGCCTCTCTGAATGGTCGACACCATCATCGCTTTTACTGAACTGGAGTGGACTACGAGAAAGAAAGGAAAGTGTACAGCAAAAAACCACTATTGGAAAGAAGCCGGAAGCAGAAGGCGCCGCCAACGAAAGCAAGAATCCCCCACTCATTTTTGGTGACACGGACTTGGAACATGACACGCATCATAACGACGCCCTTGTCATGTCAATGCAAATTAGTAACGGTCTGCTGAGAAGGGTGCTAATTGACGATGACACTATCGTCAACATTCTCCATCGATCAACACTTAAAAAATGTCTATGGAGGAACGACAGCTACAAGGTCTGTCACAACCACTAGTGGACTTCAACGAGATTGTGAGCTACTCATAAGCATTTAAAGTGAGCAGACCTAAATCTCTCCCTCTTTCTTTAAACCAGTAGTGGACCTTTTAATTGGAGTTATAATCTCTCCCTTTTTTTAATAAAAATAACAAGCATTAATAATAAGAAAATATGAAGATTCACTGGTTATGCAAGGACTTAAGTGCAGCAATGGCTAAATTCTAGTCGGGGGTCCTCGGACAACAACCGGAAGATTCACCGGTTAGCTTGGGAGAAACTGTGCAGACCTAAATCTGAGGGTGGATTGAGGTTCAGATCTCTCAAGCTCTTCAACCAAGCGCTATTGGCTAAGCAAGTTTAGAGGTTGCTGTAGAATCTGAATTCTACGGTTTCTCGGGTGCTCAAAAGTTACTGCTTTCCAAATGGGTCAATCTTGGATTGTAGTATCAAAGTGGGGTGTTCCTTCCTTTGGAGACGTTTGATGTGGGGGAGGGAGATAATTAAAAAGGGTGTTCATTGGAGAATTGGTAATGAGCTTTTGGTCAAATTCTTTGAGGACTCGTGGATTATTAAGCCTAGCTCCTTTTGAATTGTTTCTCGTGGGTTTGGCAACAATGAGTTCAAAGTGCGGACTTAATCAACAATAGGGAGTGGGACTTGGGACTCTTAAATCAGAATCTACACCTTATCGATATTGATAATATTCTGGCCATTCCTCTTAGGCGAAGGGAAGTTGAAGACAAACTCATTTGGCATTTTGATAGTAAAGGCATTTTTCGGTAAGAAGTAGTTACCATGTGGCTCTTAATTTTGCTGATACGGGGGATATCACTTTGAGAGCTGGCGGAAAAAGGTTTAGAGTTTGTTCGTCCCTAATAAGTCAAGATCTTTTATGGAGAGCTACGTTCGATTTTATTCCCTTGGGTCTCAACCTTGCCCATAGGAAGATAAAAGGAGGACAACCGCTGTCCCTTGCTTGGTCGGGTAGATTCTTCTATTCATGCCCTCTTTTTCTGCCCCCAAGCCGCCAAAGTGTGGGACAAATGTCAGTTTTGTCCCAAAAATGTCAGTTTTGGCTGATGAAAGAGTTTATTGCCATATTTTGTGAGGAGTTTAGCCCTAAGGTCTTATGCCGCTTTGCTTTGCTTTGTTGGGGTATCTGGTTCTTCAGGAATCAAACTATCCATGACCCCTCCCCTACAGACGATATTGATATACCTATTTGGGTGGACAATTTTCAAGAGGAGTTCTCCAAATCAAACAGGTGCATTTCTTTAATTCCAGTCCTTTACCAGATCGTATCAGGACATGGGTCAAGCCGAATGTTAATGGGCTGAAGTTGAACGTGGATGGGGCTATGGGCAACAATGGTTCTACTGGCCTTGAGGTGTTATTCGGAATCATTTACGAGATGTGGTCTTTGTTTTTTCCATAAACTTACGTGGATCTCTCCACCCATCTATTGTCGAAAGCCTGATGCTTAAGGAAGATCTCCATCTCGCTCTTGAAAAGAACATCGAGGTCACAATGGTGGAATCTGACTGCCTTCATCTAGTCCAAGGCTTACGTGGATCTTTCTAAAGTCATTGGTGCTTTAGATGATTACATAGTCCTTCTTGCAAACCTTCAAGACCCTCGTGGTTATCATTGCCTCCATTCAGCTAACGAAGCTGCTCACCGTTTGACTCGTTGGAGTCTCTTGATTTCTAATTGGGTGTCTTGGACCTCTGTTTCTCCTCAGAGTATTTCAGATGTCATTTTAGTTGATGCTATATAGTTTGTTCTTACCTTTATGCTAGTTGTAAAAAAGAAAATACGATGAAACTTGTTAATTATGATAACTCAAATATCAATTTTTATTTCCTTTTTAACTCTTGGTCTTTTCTTAAATAGAAAATTCTTGCTATGATAGCTCATATGTTAACTTTTTATTTTCCAAACAGTTCATATTTAAGAGTGTTTTTGTATGTCATAAAGTAACATACATTTTCATTCTTTCAAGTGATGTTTGGTAACATTCAAATTAATTTATCTAATTAATACAATTACGCATAATAAATTTTCGATGACATTTAACAACTAACATAATCATTAACAATATAATTGTTTCATCATTGCATAAGGAAAATAAAAAAAAAAAGATATTATGTGAATTTATGTGAATTACTAATTCATCTTTTTTCATCAATTTTAAAAATTATTTTTTAAAAATATATAAAACATGCAACGCACGTGAAATATATCTAGCGTAGAACTATTCAATTACCTCACCAAATCTGTGGTATTTGACACATCATCCCCTTAAAATGTGATTTTGGGGGAGGACTTGGTTATATAAAATGACAGTAGCGCCATCCACCTATTACCAAGTGCTGAAATATCTATCCCCTAAAGGAATTAAAACTATAAAGGGAGACCCAATTGCCGCCAAAATCTGCACAGTTGCCGCATTGGAATCGGCGAGGAAACAGAAGATAAGAAGAGTGGAAGAAAAGCTAGTTGAAGGATATGAGAAATAAAAATCACAGAAGGATGCACAAGTCGGCTCTAGGTACGAAGCAGGAGAAGAAATCGAACATATTTGCTTAGATGAAGAAACACAGGAAATAATAATATTGGGGCCCACCTGGAGGAAAAGTAGAAGGAAATGTTGACTGACTTCCTACGGAGAAACAATGACATTTTTACAACCACTGCTCAGGAGATGCCAGGTATACCAGAAAATACAATCTGTCATAAACTGAATACTGACCCTTCAGTTAAACCATTGAAGTAGTGTTCGTGTCAGAAAGAAACCTAACCATTAAAGAAGAAGTTGACAAACAACTAAAAGTGGATTCCATCAAGGAGGTAGATTACTCAGAATAACTGGCTAACATTATCATGATAAAAAAGAAAAGCGGGAAATGGAGGACTTGTGTTTGGGTGATTTTAAAAAGAACAAATAGAACCAAAATCTTTACCATGTGTGTTTTTGGGCTATAGTAACATATACAAAGAAAGAATTTATATTTCAAAGACATGTAGTTTTTTTATGAGAATTGCTTACCCTATGTTGAACCAACAACGTTAAACCGATCCACAACTAATGAAGGCATATTATCTACGTACAAAGAATGGATGGACGAAGTCTCAACATCTAACGACTTTGTTACTAATGAATCTTCTCTTAGCTGTCCACTTACAGGTCATCTTACTTCTCACAAAAACATGGCTGATAATTTACAACATTCTCTAATGCATAATGATCCACCGACAAATTTTGGTCCTCCTGAATCTACAAGGTTAGATGCAACACTGGATAAAGTAGTCGATCTACCTATAAAGGATTTTTTCTGTTTAGCAAGGAGAACAGTGATAAAGCCTAATTTTTTATAAGTGTTAATGAGAAAGAATGGGAGGAGAATTTAAGAGTAAGAGGAGTTTATAGCGAGATAAAAAGGAAAAAGAGGGTCATATCCAGTAGAGTGACCCCCACGAACGGGTGTGATCCCTAAGAATAATGAATGATTCCTTTTATATTGTTATTTTAATTTACATATGAGATTTGAAAAATTCGTATAAAGACCAATGTACTAGAGGAAGAACAAGAGTTGAGTACTCTGGTGGCTTACCATAGACTAAAATGTATAAAGATTCCGTTTATAAAAGAGGAGAGGGTAACCTGTTAATGAGAAATACTGTTGTTGCAAAACAATCAAACCAATATCTATTTGATGTATCAGTCCATGCGCATCTAAATATTCTACAAATTTCTTATCTGATTTGAAAAACTTGAATTTTTTCTTAAATTGGCATTCAACATATTTATGAAAATGAATAAAACGTGGTAAGAAATCAGACCCTCTTCAAACGATAAATCCACGTAAAACATGCATAATCATCTATAAATGAAACATAATATTTAAAATTTTTAGTGGAACAAACTGGTGAAGTTGCCCATAAATCTTTCCCTTGATATTATTGATTATTAAGCAATTTTCACTAAGTAATTTATTTTTCCTGTTTTTTCATTTGATGCAGATATGTTTCCTGTTAGTTAATTATTGTCGAAAGTCATAAAAGGATTCAACCATTTATTTTGATAGAAAACAGTATGTTGTTGAAGGTTTAGGAATATTTAGCTAATTGTATCAAACGGATTTTTGCTATGTATGCTGGCAGCTAATGAGTGCAAGTGAAACTGAGATTAAAGGTAGGTTTTGTATGAGCCTTTCATTTGGTTAATTGGAAAGTAGAGAGGCACAATTAATCTTCAATAAATCAACCTTTTTTTGCAGTGTTAATGGGAAAGATCATTGAATATGATATGCATAAGCCATGAAGATTAGTCTGTGACAGTTGGCTCTATGCATGTTTATGATTTCATAGTTTCATCATAAAATGGTCAAAATCACCAAGGAAAGATGATACTTTTTCTTAATGCTAATTGATTTATAGGTTGGCAATGGGATGGTTAAGATTTTTAGAAGCTGGAAGGAGATTTGATTGTATAAACAAACCAAATACTGTAAGAATAGAAGATATGTTAAGTATGTTTGTTACATGTTATGTTTCTCATGTTAAATTGAGTCTAACTTCAATTTCCTCTTCGGGTTTACCAGGCCCAACCTGTTCATGTTCAAGTTGAAGAAGTCAAAGGTTCACAGATGATTGATATATTTAAGTATTGGATTTATTTTAATTCAACACTTACTGAAGCATGGAGGTTTGTTCTTCTCACTATGTTTTCTAGTTTCAAAGCTGTTTAAACTGACAAAATTTAGATTTTGAATTTCAGACATGTTAGCTCTGGAGATTTGTTCTTCTCGAAGAAACTCTCTCGACAAAGCTCTCTTGGCAAGGACCGCTTAAAATTTAAAAGTTGTTCACAGTCACTAAGACAAAAAATCAAAGCTCATATGGCAGAAGATCACATAGCTGAGATATTGTTCGATGGTGTTTAGGTCTGTTACAATCCTACTGAATTCTAGACTTATTTAACTTGCTTTTATTTCTCATGTTTATTTTTTATAGCTGGAAAAAAAAAACATAATTATTCAAGTAAATCCATGGGCAATTATGTTAGAGCTGTTAGGGATAACATGAATTGTTGGCTATCTATGCTACTCAATTACTTGAGAAAGAGCATTCAGGATGCCATGCATTGCTTAGAGATGACAAGGTACTTGACTTGCCATGAATTTTTCGTTTAGACAATCATTTTACTTTTAGGGAAAAAAGCAAATATCTCTGATGGATTTTTTATCATTCTCTAACATTTTACCTGAAACAATATGTAGGTGGAAGATCTGTTAATAGAAAATATCTCATATGCATATGGTATTTGGTCATTCTCTAACCTTTTACCTGAAACAATATATTCCGAGTTCCTATTTCTTGATAAGTTCCTTTTTACCTATAGTGTGTTATTCAGTCCTTTTAAAAAGCTATTATTGGTTACCTGATTATGATGTGCATTTTGCTTGCATCTTAAAATTTAATGTAGTACTTTGTTGAGCTTATTTCTGCCTTCTTTTAGCTAGGGGAATCTGAGATAGTGCTTTTGTGAAGATTGCGTGCTTATATTATTAGTTTGTTTGATATAGTATTTTGTTGAACTTGTTTTTGTTGAGCTTGTTTCTCCTGTAAGCCTTCTATAGCCAATATAAGTCGGATCGAATAAGCCAATATAATGATTTTCTTTCTTTGTTTTGTTGTCCAAATGCATATATAAAGTTTTTAGTGTTGTCACTCGCCCGACAAATCAGCTCAATATCACCTACAAAGGGGTAAATCAACTCTATTCAGGTATGTTCATCCTCAACCAAATGTTTTAGTAAGTCATTTCCATGAACTATAAGTTTATTTCCATTTCTCATCATCTTTTGTCTGGTTTAGCAAGACATCTTTTGTTCTCTCCATTTGATATGAAAGTTGTTGTAATATATTTAGTGTATAAATGTTGGCCGAAGTGATATTTTTCTAATGTTTTAAAGGATTTTCTCCTAAAATTTAAGTTTGCTTGATTTTATATAGCATAGAAGTTTTCTACACATCTATATATGTGTATGTTAAAACCCACTCTAATTGGGGACTATTTCTCTCCTTCTCACTTTTTCTCTATTCTTCAATATCAAGTACACTGCATGTAAACTTTCCTCCCATTAAACCTAACTTATATTATGCTTTTGTAGTTCAATTACATTTATTGAAAACTCCACTCCCTCTAATGATAATAATTCCAGTTAATCGTTATCTTGGAATTTTGTTACTTTACCCACACAGGTTTATATCATTTACTTAGGTCTCAACCGTGTTAACAACACTGCCCCCACTTCAAAACATCATCTACAACTACTTTCTAATATTTTTCATATGTAGGTTGACTCTAATATTTCCTCTATATTTAATTTGTTTTTTGTTTGTTTAAATATACACTATATTTATGGATTGGTTTGAATGTAAATTTCAACTTTTTAGCAAAGAAGATATTAAGAAAGCGATGTTATATAGCTACAAGCATAGATTTTCAGGGTTTTCAGTAAGAATTAATGCAACACAGACAACAACCTTGGCTAGTAATATAACTAACTAAGCTAATTAGTTTTTTGTTTGTTTAAATATACACTATATTTATGAATAGGAGGCTGGCTACTTCATCTGAATGGACTATTTATGCTTTGGTACAACACTTTGATCTTGTCCTGAAGCATCACCAAGGCAGTTACTTGCGCCACCACTTTCAACTACTAAGTGGACCTCCTAGGGTACCTCTGTAACGACCGTGGGCTATCCCGATCTTGGGCTCCCTTGATGGGCCTTCTCCCTCATGGGCTTTCCACACACGCCATACATCATGGACTTCCCACCCCTGGAAGTGGGTTTCATGCATTTCCCCACACTCGATCCCAGTATCGATTGAACTAGTTGAGCTAGTTGTTCATTTGGTACTCACACTTCGGGATTCTAGTACTTTGCCTAGAGGTACTGGGATCGAATGTGGGGAAATGCATGAAACCCACTTCCAAGAGTGGGAAGTCCATGATGTACAGCGCGTGTCGAAAGTCCGTGAGGGAGAATGCCCCGTCGAGGGAGCCCAAGATTGGGATAGCACGCAATCGTTACAACCTCCACCTTCAGTACCAAGATGTGAATTTATACTAGATTTTAATTTTTTTTTTTGGATAAATTACTTTTGCTTGCTCTATGTAAAAATCAATATGTAATTATCATTTTGAGATATGATTTTTAGTAAACAATTAGTATGTAACAATTTTGACTAATTAAATAAAATGATATGTGATTTGTTTTTAAATTTGTACAATTGTAAGTATAAGTAACAAAAAAAGTTATAAAAAGTATTTAATAACATTAACAAAACAATAAGTAATGAAAAATGCTATGACAAATGTTATAAAAAGCTTTTGATAGCGTTTAAAAAATGATATAAAAAGCTTTTGAAAGCGTTTAAAAAATGCTACCGTAAGCTTTTTTTATAGCATTTAAAAAACACTATCATAGATAGCGAAGTTTTAATAACGTCAGTATACATATAGTTTTTGAAAACGTTATTAAAACTCTATGATAGCATTTTGGCCGCTATCATAGCCTTTTTTTTGTTGTAGTGTTAAGATCTTGATAAGAGTCTTCTTAGTATCATCTACTTGTCCATTCCATTGCGCATAATACAGAGTTGAACGCCAATATTTTATGTCGTACGCTTCGAGAGTAAAGGACACTTGCTTGTTCATAAAAGGTGTCCCATATTCACAAAAACTTCATACAAAATTTCATGTCTGCATATGATGTTTTCTTTAAGGAGATCGACGATGGAAGTTCCCGTGGCTATTTGTAATTGCGTTGCTGCCACCAATTTTGAAAAGTACTCGGTAGCAGTGATTATCAAGATGTATTTGTTTGATGGAGAATGGATAGGCCCGATCAAACCTAGCGCCAAGTGTGATATGGCCATGGCATTCACATATCATGTAAAGTGGTGGAAGGATGATGGATTAAATTCCCATAGATTTGATAAGCGTGACATTTTTTTCATAAATTCCTTAGTATCACTCGCTAGCATGGGTTTCTTGCAGCATATTCTGCCCCTCTACGAGATCCATGCATCTCTGACTCTCCATTGAATCCCTTTCAAAATAGTACATTAACCTTAATAATGTATCTCTTGGCTAGCCTTTTCAATTGGTATGTTTCTTTTGATTTCGATGGGAATGTCCTATTAAAGATGTAATTAATGAATGAAACTTACCAATCTTCGAGCATTGCAGACATGAATCTTGTATCTCATTTGGATTTTTCTTCAATCTCAGCCAATAATACCCCCTCCTCTGTATTTGTCTATGTAAACTCACTATGTGATCTGTGCCGCACGTTCGCTCATGACTTTGTATCAAAAAAAGGTGGCCTTGATCTCGACTAGCACAACGCACTAAGATTCCTCTTGGGATTCGTTCATAACGCTCCCTCTATATTAGAGTGTAATTCTTCAAATCCTTAATAATCATTCCTTGCCCCGATGTGCTCACTGGGTGCTTTATATGATCCTTCCAGTCTGGCTTCTTCTTATCATCTTTATAAGTAGTCATTCCTTGACTCTGAAAGTGCGTCATTCGATTATAGTAACATTTGGAACACTTTTTATGAATGATAATTTCGCTCTTAAAGTTGCAAGTGCATAGATGTACCAGTTCGTGTGGCTGGGTATATGTTCTACTAACATTGAGTCAAAAATATGAATACTTCTTTAACTACATATTATCCTAGTAAGGGGTTTACAACCGAATTTTAATCTCAAATACCTTGACCCTCGTTACTCCAAGCTCCTGCGTAACACGGAATCCCATGATGAAGGCCTCATATTATACAACATTGCTATGCAAGGAAAATCAAGCTTGAATGGCATGGCAGTTGTTTTCCCTTTTGGATCAATCAAAATATTATTACCCTTCCTGTAGTAACAGTCAAGGAGCCATCAAATTACAAAATCCATGTTTCCACAACTCTTATCAACATTACTTCTTCAAAAGAGGCATTTTCCTTGGTTGGCCCATCTTCGCCAGTGAATCTTGCTAACATTTCCACAATAGTTTACCTTTTGATTGCTTTTGGTCTGGCACAAGTTATATCAAATTTGGATAGTTGTAGAAGCCATCTTGCTACTGTCCTGGCAACATGTGTCTGGTAAGGAGAAATTAGATTGGGTCTGTCTTGGTCATGAGGAGGATTTTGTGAGAGAGAAAATAGTGTTGCAGCCTTTGGGAGGCAATATCAAAGGGACACACGCCTTTTATTTTTTAGAATATCGTCCCTCATCCCCTTTCAATTCCCTACTCACGTGGTAAATCGGGTGCTGCACCCCTGTTTCATCTTCTTGCGATAATAAAGCAGCAATAGATGCATCAGTAAAAGCCATGTATATCCTTTAGAGTTGGGAGTTTCATGATCATTTGTTTGTGTTGTATGTAGTGATAGAACAAGATGCTTTCATATACCAACAATACAATGAAATTGTGGACTTGAACCTTCTTTAGTGAGAATTTATCGGATTTATTCTGAAGAACAATGAACTACGTTCTTGAACTGAACTTCCTCTGAGATAAACCGAGACAACAAATTTCACACATATCTTATCTTAATACATTTGGTTCATTTTGACCCTGAACATATCCCACATTCATGAGAGCTTTAGAGAGGTTAAGCCATTCAGACTTCTCATAAAAATGACCCCACTTCCAGTCTCACATAGGTGGCGATGATTAAGAGTATTTTGTCTATACTCCTCTTGTAAGCAAGATATCAACGTCATTAAATCATAAGTATACCATTTTATCATCGACAGACAACACACTTTCATTACATCATAGGACTGGGAAGAAACAAATTTTCTTTGTGTGTTACATGAACCATTCCTGCCAGTTTGCTTATTGAACCTAGATCTTGGGATCTCCAGTCAACTAGGTTAGGTTCCCACCTAAATGATTCATTGAATAGGCTTTAAGCTCATTCCCATCGATGTTTGTTTTATTTGTTCTCTTGACAAACCTTTGGTCAGAGGGTCAGCAAGATTCTTTTTTGACCTTATAAAGTCTAAGGAAATCACCCCATTGGAGAGCAACTGCTTAATGGTATTATATTTTCGTCTGATATGCCTAGACTTACCATTATACACATTATTTTTCGCTCTAAAGATTGTAGCCATATTGTCACAGTGGACATATATTGCTGACACTGGTTTTGGCCACACCGGAATATCTTCCAAGAAATTCCTGAGTCATTCTGCTTCTTCACAAGCCTTGTCCAAAGCTATGAATTTTGATTCCATAGTTGAATGAGCTATACAGGCCTGCTTAGTAGACCTCCATGAGATAGCTCCATCACCTAGGGTAAAAACATATCCACTAGTAGATTTAGTCCCAAAACTGTCTGATATCCAGTTAGCATCACTAAATCCTTCTAACACCGGTGGATAGATTGAGTAGTGCAGTCCCTTCATAGTAAATTTTAAGTACCTTAGTACTCTTATTAATGCACTCTACTGATCACGTCCTAGATTACTCGTATATCTTTCCAACCTTCCTACTGAATAGGCTATATCAGCCCTATTACAATTCATGATATACATTAAACTCCCTATTATTTGTGAGTACTCTAATTGAGATACTCTAACTTCATTATTCTGCCTCAACTTACAGTTTGGGTCGAACAGAGTTACTGCAGGTTTTCTTTCATATTGCCCAAACATTTTCAAAATCTTTTCTATATAATGGGACTGAGTAAGGATATATTCATTTTCAGTTTGCTTTACTTGAATTCCAAGAATAACATCTACTTGACATAAGTCTTTCATGTCAAAATTAGAATCCAGCATCTTCTTAGTAGAAGATATTATATCCTTATTCGATCCCACTATAAGCATGTCATCTACATATAAACATACTATGATGAATTTATCATTAGTACCTTTAATGTAGATACATTTATCACACTCATTTATCTTAAATCTATTGAATAATATTGTGTGATCAAACTTCTCGTGCCATTGCTTCGGCGCTTGTTTTAATCCATAAAGAGATTTAACAAGTTTACAGATCTTTCGTTCTTGGCCTTTAACCATGAACCCTCTGGGTTGTTCCATGTAGATTTCTTCATCCAATTCTCCATTTAAGAAAGTAGTCTTTACATCGATTTGGTGAATTTCCAAATTATGCAAAGCTGCTAGTGCAATCAACATTCTAATACATGTGATTCCCATCACTAGAGAATAGGTAACAAAAAAGTCTATACCTTTCTTCTGTCGGTATCCTTTAGCTACCAACCGAGCCTTGTACTTTTCAATAGTACCATCAGTTCTCAGCTTTCTTTTGAAGATCCATTTACAGCCTATTGATTTTTTCCCAGGTGGGAGATCTACCAACATCCATTTTTTATTTTGCATAATGGAATCTATCTCATTATCGACTGCTTCCTTCCAAAAAGGAGCCTCAAGGTTACATATTCCTCCTTATAGGTTTGACGTTCGGCCTCCGTCTGATGTTAGAAACTCTGGACCAAATGAGGTACTCGATTTAGCTTGTTTACTTCTTCTAAGCTCAGGTTAAGATTGTTCATCAATTTGAGCTCTAGAAGAAATTTCTTCTAAACCTCATTTGGCAGTTTGACTGTGTCTTCCTTCCTTAAATGGAAACACATTCTCAAAGAATTCGGCATTGACAGACTTCATTATAGTATTGGTACTTATGTCAGAAATCTCTGACCTAATAACCAAAAATCTATATGCAGCACTATTCAATGCATATCCTATTATTCCTTTCAGCCACCCCCATTTTGTTGATGCATATAAGATGCAGTAATCTGATGCACAATTTCGTGCTGAGCACAGAATTTAGACAGCATAGTGGAGTCATACTCTCCACCTCGGTCAGATCTAAGCGCTTTGATATTTTTACCAAGTTGGTTTTCAACTTTAGACTTGTATGTCTTAAACATATCCAAAGTCTCATCCTTTGAACGAAGCAGATATACATAGCAATATGAAATCATCAATAAATGTAACAAAGTATTTTCTACCTCCCCTACTATGTGTTAATTTTAAATCACATAAATCACTATGTATCAAATCAAATAAGACATTTGTTCTTTCTACATATTTAAATTATTTACTTGCAAATTTAGATTCTACACATATTTCACGTGTATTTTCTTTTTCTAGAGTAAGACTAGGTAAAAGTTCTAAATTAATTATTCGTAGTAGGGATAAAAAATTAACATGTCCTAATCTAGCATGCCAAATATTAGACAGTTCAGCGATATAAACAGAAGAAGCAGAATTATTATTATTAATAATAGGAGTTACAGCAGACACATTAAGTTTAAAAAGACCATCAGAACTATAACCCTTCCCAACGAACATCCCTCCCTTAGTTAGAATAAACTTGCCAGCATCAAAGACAAGATTAAATCCACTCTTACATAAAAGAGATCCTGAAATCAAATTCTTACAAATTTCAGGCATATGCAGGACGTCCAACATAGTGAGTTGTTTTCCGGATGTGAATTTCAGCACAACCTTTCCCTTTCCCTTAACAACAGCTTCTGAGGCGTTCCCCATATAAAGAACTTCATCATTTTCAACCTCTGTATAAGTTGAAAAAACATTTTGGTCACTACACACGTGCTTCGCCGCACCAGTGTCAACCCATCATTCCCTGGTGTCAGGGACCACACAGATCTCAGAAATCATAGCACAAAGATCATCTATCTCCATCATATTTGCTTGATTCATTTTCCTGATGTTATGGGGTTTGTTACCATCTTTCTGATCTTTCTTAAAGCGGCAGTCCTTTACCTTGTGTCTGGCTTTACCATACACCCATGAACTGCACTTAATGCATTTATCTGAGTTACCCTTCTGAGCACTGCTCGACGGTGTCTTCCTTTTCTTGCTCGGTTGATTGGATTTGTTTCCTTCCACCATGTTAGCTTTCATTCTGTAGGTTTCCCATATTGCTTTCTTTTCATTTTTCCGGTTGTCCTCCTCTATCCTCAGCCGAACAATCAGATCCTCCATGCTAAGCTCCTTACGCTTGTGCTTAAGATAATTCTTAAAGTCTTTCCATGACGGCGGAGGCTTCTCAATAATGGACGTGACTTGAAACGGTTCATTCACGATCATACCCTCGACCTTCATGTTGTGAAGATGATCTGTAATTCCTCCACTTGATTGAATATTGTGTTCTTATCATCCATCTCGTATATCAGAAATTTCCCGACTATAAACTTCTTCATCCCGGCATCCTCAGTTTTATATTTCTTCTCCAAGGCCTGCCACAGCTCCTTTTCCGTCTTGAATGATGAGGACGTTGTAGAGGGTGTCTACCAAGCCGTTTTAGTTTTGGCAAAGGAAGTCCGAATGAATCCAGGCTTCCCGTGCCGATGCTAGCTCTTTCGATTGTCCTTCCTTTGGTGCAGGAGGAATATCGCCCATCAGCAGATATGCTAGATTAATAGTGGTCAGATAGAAGACCATCTTCTGTTGCCATTGTTTAAAGTCACCCCCTTTGAACTTCTCAGGTCTTTCAGCGTGTAAATTCTTGATTCCAGCAGATTGTTCCATAGTTATTGTCTTTAGTATTGTATGTAGTGATGGAACAAGATACTTTCATATACCAACAATACAATTAAAGAAACGAATACAACTTAAATGCAACAGAGACGATTACAACGAAAATTATTAGAATTCATACATGGAAATTCAGAATTAAATAGAGAAAATAAATACAACTGATATTTTAATAATTAAAGCACAATTAGATGTAGATCGAGGATTGCTCGTAAGCAATCTCCTAAAGACAATAATCGTCCTTCACAGGGTGCTTGGAGACTACGACGAATCACATCTGTATGATACAACGATCTAAGTCTGAGAATAGCAGCCAATTACTCAGACTCTCTCAGAACGCTCTGTATCTCTCTCTCAATATGCAGATATGTGATGATGGTGATGAAAATGAAGTTTTTTTAATGGTGATAAAACCGAAGTTTCTGCTGGTGATAAAACTGAAGTTATTGCTAATGGTAACGCAAAGATTTCTAAAAATAAAAATTTTTATTGAAAACTTCTTTCAATAAGTATCTATTATATACTTATATATTAAATCTACAACATACAATGTTAAGAATTCTATATCTCTTATAGTCTTAATCAAATGTCTTTACAAAATCGATCGATCCTCCGTCTCACGGAACCTTTCTGACTATCAGTAAACTTCAAGATCCACACCAAGATCTTTCAAGTCAATCATTAATGCACTAAGACAAGTATGGACTCGTAGAATATTACAAGATACTTTTTCTGTCTCTAGATGTTCTCAACACATGAGATCTAGAGATTTACTGAGAATGACTTTTGTGAGATGACTCTCTAAAAGAACACGGTGATTGTTCTTTTAGAGACTTGATTAACTTTTAATCTTAGAGACAAATCACTCTGAGCAATTGTGTTCATAACTCAATTCTCTGATTAATCAACTGATGATCTAATCAACTATCTCATCAACTTAGGCCATTCGAATAAAATATATATCTTATTCTTGATAATGTCGTATAAGATATTTAGGGATAATTAAAATTAATATTTAATTTTAAATTATCCAATATAGTGGGACCCACTGTATAATGGTGCACAACTGCAGTGTCACACCGCACTGCAGTTGGCGTGAAGCAACATAGTCCTTCACGGCACTATGTGTCACGCCACACTGTAGTACAATGTGGCACTGCAATGTTACATGCCTACTACTATAGTGTCACGTGGGATTACATCATTTTACAAGTTAGTCATTTTTTCATGTCCTGAAATATTCACACTCTAGACTGCGTAGCATAGAGGTGACTTGGAGACCATAGACCTATAATCCTAAGCTCCAATAAATCTGATTATTAATTAGACACTTTCATTAAATAATCTTATGTATTAATTTTATTATTACTCCAGTATAAATATGAAATTGAACTCTTATGATTATAGAATGTTTTTACAGAATATTCTCATGTAGTTTTCTCCTCAAATTATTGGTTCATAAATTAAAACTAGTCAAAATTATCATTTTATCATTCTAATTACCTATTGATCCTTAGTATCATTAATCCACTAGTGATAATTTATAATCTTATTATAAATTTAAGTTTAATAACCATTCAGTTTCAGCATTAACACTTAAGGGAACCAATATACGATCCGTTAGAAAAATTTGGATTCCAAATTTTGTAAGATCATGTTTCAAACCATCCATATCACTGAATCTCCAAAACAAAAGTCACTAGAATGTTTTACAAACAAACCTTAATGAGTGAATCAAAAGATTCAATTGACATGTATAGGATTTCATGACTACTCAAGATTCAGACTGATCCACATATGATCATCGAATTGATGTGTATTAAATCTTTATTATAAACAACACGTCGATAAAGATATCAATCCACATCGATCCAGTCATAATAAAGTAAATTCACAAATATGTCTATCTATGTCAATTGTCTGGATCTAGATGTTTGCTGTAATCCATAACTGAATTTAAGCAACTTACATATTTTCTGATCTTGCCCATTTTATCTAAACCCTTCTGGTTGCATCATATATATGCTTTCTTCAAGAGAACCATTTAGAAAAACTATCTTGACATCCATTTACCATATCTCATAGTCAAAACTAGCGGCTATGGACAAAAGGATGCGAATGGATTTGAGCATGACCACAGAGGAGAATGTCTCTTCATAATCAACTCCCTCCCTTTGTGTATAGCCATTACTAACTATGCCTTGAAAGTCTCTACTTTTCCATCTGTACCACTTTTCTTCTTGAAGATCCATTTACATCCAATGGGTCTAACATCTTCAGGTGGATCTACAAGTTCCCATATGAAATTGGAATACAAAGATTCCATTTCTTGGTTCATGGCATCTTACCGTTTCTCATTTTCAGGATCATCCATTACTTCTTCATAAGATAATTGATCGTCCTTATCAGTGTATGACACTGGGACATGCGCTTCTAGCTCGTAATGAACTGGTTGTCTCACAACCCTCCCATTACGACGTTATATCGTGGTTTCTTTTGCAGGGACTATGATTTCTCTAGTTTGTCATTTATAAAAAAAATTTGAAGGTGGTTTGATCTCATCAGTTATTAATTCCTCAAGAACTACTTTTCTACGAGATTTGTAGTTTTTCATATAGTCATGTTCAAGGAAAGTAGCATTTGTCGATACAAACACATTTTGATCCTTCTGACTATTAAAGTACTCACCTCTAATCTCTGGAGTATAGCCAATGAATATACATACTTCAGAGTCTAACTTTCTTATTTTGTGTCAAAGAACGTGAGATGGACACATCCAAATACGAAAATGACATAAACTAGGTATGTAGCCATTCTATAGCTCTACAAGCATTTTGCTTACAGACTTAGAGGGCACTACAATCAAAATGTAAGTTGCCGCGTGTAGTGCATATCTCCAAGATCTAAGTGACAATGATTACTAGCATAACATTGACTTAACCATATCCAATAAGGTTCAGTTTCTTCTTTCTACAACACCATTTTGCTGTAGTGTTCCAGGTGTCGTGAGTTGGGATAGAATTCTATACTCCCCCAAATAATCCTTGAATTCTAAATCCAAGTATTAACCACCTTGATCGAATCGAATGGTTTTCAATGATTTACCTAATTGCTTTTCAGCTTCATCCTTGAAGTCTTTAAACATTCTAGAAGTTTCAGACTTTCTATACATTAGGTAACTATAACCATATCTTAAGTAGTAGTCAATAAAAGTGACGAAATACTCATACCCACCTCTAGCTTGTAAATTGATTGGTCCACATACATCACTATGTACTAGCTCAAACGGTTCTTCCTTAGCTCTTTGGCCTTTCCTGTGAAAGGTCTCTTGGTCATTTTACTTTCTGGATAGGATTCACAAATAGAAAGAGTTCTAACTTTTCGTTCTCTCAAAGCACCATGCTTTGTTAACCTGTTTAACCTATCTAGATTAATATGTCCCAACCTAAGATGCCAAAGATATGTGTTATCTTCATCATGAGAAACTCTTTGTCGTACGTTACTTTTATGTTTTGCTACTTTAAATAATTTAGAATTTATTTAACGCGCGTTCAGTCAGTTTAAGTATATACAGTTCGTTATTAGCATGACAGATATCAAATCCATTCTTAGAAATAATAAACTCATTATTAGTAAAAACAACTTTGAATAACTGTTCTTGCAAAAAAGAAAGAGAAATTAAATTTCTCAAAAATTCAGGAATATAATAAACATCGTTCAAAACTAAATAATTATATCCAAAAAAGTAAATGGATTGTCCCTAATACTTTAGCTGACACGAGCGCACCACTACCAACTCTCAAAACAACCTAGCCATCAGCCAGCTCCATTGACGAATCAAGCATCTGCAAGAAGAACATACAAGGTTAGTGGCTTCTGAATCCAGTATTCAGGATGACAAATCATATTCCACTAAACAAATTTCAAGAACAATTAAATCATATTTACCTTTCTTTTTCAGTTCGAAAAGATATTTGTTACAGTTTCTCTTCCATTGACATTCAACCTCACAATGAAAATATTTTCTTGCGAGTTCGTTGTCAATATTGTTGTTCTCGCATTCGGCTGGCCTTTTGGCCTTCTTTAGATTATTATTCTTGCTTTTGTCCTTACCATTCTTATTCTTCCTTTTGTTACTACTAACAACAGAAGGAAAGGGTTTTGCTCAGTAACATTTACTTCGCCACCAATGGTAACCCATGTATCAATAATCCAAGAATTGACTTCAGCAAGAATAAATTCATTACGCTCATAAACTAGAAACATGTTCAAGTTGGATTTCCATCTTATAGAATTATCACCATTGAATTTCTTAAGAGCGAGTAAAGCAGTAACAGAGTTGTCCATGGTAGATTTAATAATGATAACTGAAATTTAAAATATACAATATTCAATACAATTGATAAATATCTAGATTTTGAGAATTAAACGTGATGCATGAATGTAACATAACAAACACACCAAATTATCATTTACTAATCACGATAAAACAACCAAACGATTAATGTGCTGCCTTAGGGTCAGTCAGATTAACCTCAGACTATCTATGAGATATTCTCATCCTAATTAATTAAAACTTAAAATATCTTTTTTTTTTCTTTTAACAATAAGGTATCGTTTGTTCGGTCAAGTCATAACTATCCACATGAAAGCTTATTTGTGACTTTGTGAGTGTAACCCATCATTTCAAATTCCATGAATTCATTTAAAATATGTTGTCTTAGGGTCAGTCAAAACTAAACTACATCACTTTCTCAAATCTTCTTAAGAAGTTCAACCATGATATTGGTACAGCTCGAAATCTTCCTTAGGGAGATGAAAACAAAGTCATCTCGAGGCTCTTAGTGCACCTCACGGTCTTGTACTAATGATGGAGACTATAGGTTACATTGACATCAACCTTCTCCCACTACTATTTTAGGATTATATGTTTCCATTTTAATAATCAATTAATTCTAAATTAATCACTGGTTAAAATAATAACCCTATGAATACTTAATAATCAGTCATATCAATATCATTGGTCTAAATTCATTCAACCTTTTAAACCGCCTAAGTCATAACTATGTGAACTTAGATTAACTAATTAATTATATTCATCAAACTTTTATAAAACTATTTTACTAAAGTCAGTTATCCTAAATGTTACTATAACCCTTAGTATGATGTGATTATCAAGTTTTAACTAATTAAAACCTAGTGGTTTACATGCAATTGATTTAATAAAACAATACACATAAACATATTAAGACAACCCTAATAAACCATGTTTTTACTGATAAGATGCATGATTAAATAAAAATGTGTGAGATTTTTATGTATGGCATGTGATCGACTAATGCATGGACATGTTATCAAATATTTCAATTAAATAATTATTTACCAACTAAATAAAATAATAATAGACCGAGTGACTATTGGATATTTCTAAATTAAAACTCTTGAAATAAAGAAATATTTTTACAAAGCGGACTTCAAGAATATATATTTTCCAAATATTGTCTTCTCCTCCTGATGTCTATCTTCATAATTTTCAAGCTTTGTACAATATCCTATTTAATTAGGAAAAAGTATTTTTCTTAATTAAAATTAATTCATATAATTATCCCTTTAAATTTAGTTGACTTTGACATAGTTTTAAATAAATACTTTATTTAGTTTTATCAAACATAATCAACCTATTAATTTCTAATTTTCATAAAATTAAAAATTAAAAATTAATTTTAAAATCACATTAATTACAAAATTTTAAAGTATAATAGATGTAGATAAGGTCATCATCAAATTCTATAGTGATAGGGTAAGTTGTTATCTGAGATTCTATAAAACTTCCCCAAATGCGACAACAGTTGCCACCAACGACAAAACTCTCCTACAGCTGCCCATCACAGCCGGAAAACTAATTTTTGGTGCCGGCGTAGGAATTCTAAAAGAATTCATATTGTTTTTCCTCCGTCGTTCTTCTTGCTCGTTCTTTGTCTTCTCGTGATCAGAATAATTACAATAAATATTTAAAATAAAAGTACAAAAATTTCTATGCCCCAAAATGGCTTACACAAGATCTAAGGAAAAATTAAAGAACAAAACCTAACCTAATAATCACCATACAATTAATGATCTATTATTTTCCACATTCAGAAAACATAATCATCCATTCATTCATACATATCTCATAGCATATGGATAATGCAAGAAAACTCACACATCATTTAACATATAAATATATAAAGACCATTCTGATACTAATTATTTGAAAACGGGGTGCAGGCTCAACGGAGTCGTTTAAAGTTTTTTTAATAAAAAAAATTTTTTAGATACAAATAAAAACAAGAGTGACGAAACGATTTCCAAAAATAAAAACTTTTATTAAAAACTATTTTCAATCAAGATCCATTATATATTTACATATTAAATTTACAACATACAAGGTCAAGAATCATATACCTCTTGTAGCTTAATCAAGCGTCCTTGCAAAACTGATCGATCCTCCGTCCCACGAAACCGTTCCAATGATCAGTATACTTTGAGATCCACACCAAGATCTTCTAAGTCAAACCTCATTGCACTAAGACGTGTGCGTGCGTGTAGAATATTACAAGACATTTTTTCTGTTTCTAGATGTTCTCAGCACATGACATCTAGAGATTTACTGATAAAGACTTTTATGAGACGATTCTCTAAATGAACATGATGATTATTCTTTTAGAGAATTGATTAACTTTTAATCGTAGAGAAAAATCATTCTAAGCAATTGTATTCATAACTAATTTTCTGATTGATCAACTAATTCATCAACTAAGGTCATTCGAATAAAATCTGTATCTTATTCTTGGTAAGGATGTATAAGATATTTAGGGATAATTAAAATTAATATTTAATTTTAATTCACCCAATAGAGTGCGACTTACTGTATAATAGTGCACAACTATAGTGGCCACATCGCACTGCAGTTGGCGTGAAGCAACACAGTGCATCACGATACTGTTTGTCACGCCAACATACGATGCCTGTGGCACTGCAGTGTCACACGCCTACTGCTATAGTGTCATATGACACTACAACAGTCCATGGCGATCTATGATTCTCAATCATTGATCAACACGTGAAAATTACTGTAAATTAACTATTTATTTTAATTAAAAAATATCTAAATATTAGTTAATTCAAAATTAATATATCTGATTATCCCTATAAACTAAATTACCTTTCGTTATTTCACAAAAAACATCTTTAGTTGATTCGAATTATTATCTAATAATAATTTAATTATCTAATTTCATAAATGAGATATTCTGTCTCACTTACCGATAATTGAAAAAATAATCGATACTTATTATATATAATTTCCAAAAATTATGTATTTATATAAATAATTATATGAATTAATTTTTTAATTAATTAATTGTACATAATTGTCTCATAATTATGTACTTGCCCCAGAATAAAAATTCATTTACAAGTCAGTCATTTTCTCATGTCCTGAAATATTCACACCCTAAAATTCATAATATAGAGGTGACTTGGGGATCATGGACTTATAATCCTAAGCTCAAATAAATGAGATTATTAATTAAACTCTTTAATTAAATAATCTTATATATTAATTTCATTATTTCTGCACTATAAATAAAAAATTGAACTCTTAGTGATTATATAATGTATTTATAAAGTATTCTCATGTAGTCCACTATATAATCAATTCACGTAGTTCTGTCCTCTAATTATTGGTTCGTAAATTAGAACTGATCAAAATTACTATTTTGCCCTTCTAATTACCTCATGAATCCATTAGTGAATGACTAATTTATATAATCTTATTATAAATTTGAGCTCAATAACCATTCAGTTTCAAAATTAACACTGAAGGGAACCAATATACGATCCGTTAGAAAATCTTGGAATCTAAATCGTGTAAGATCATGTTCTCAGCCATCCATATCATTAAACCTCCAAAACAAAAGTCACTAACCTGTTTTACAAACAAACCTTAACGAGTGAATCAAAAAATCAAGTTGACATATATAAGAGTTCATGACTACTCAGGATTCAGACCGATCTACATATGATCATCGAATTGATGTGTATTAAATATTTATTATAAATGATACGTTGATAAAAATATTAATTCGCATCAGTCTAGTCATTTATAATCTCATTATATAAAGTACAATCACTAAGATATATATTCACATCAATGATCTGGATCTAGGTCACACACATTCATAATGCTTAGTGAACCGTACTAGCAACCATTCATTAAATATTTCTTACTTTAATATATTGCTAATAATTTTATTCATTATCTATGATCTTAATCCTCTTGTACTAGTACAAGATCATAGTCTCGTTAATGAATATGAAATTTTCATATATTTATATAAATTATTCAGTAATAATTTAAAAGAACAATTATAAAAAAAATATAATCCTCATTAAATTTCATATCAAAATGTTAATACACATGCTTTGAGGGCATAACCCTCAACAGAGAGCTTTAGAGTGTCATCCTCAATCTTGTAGTTAAAGATCTTCTGTATGGCCTGACAAACAAGGGTGGACGTTCTAGGAATTATTAGTATTTGCAAACCTTAGTTGCTTCATATCCTCGTTAGTTATAAGTTTCCAGATTCGGGCAACTTGATGAGTCTTTCGTCTATCCACGAGGATGTCATGAAGTTGCTCTTCATTAAAAGGTACTAGTGGGTATGTCTCTCCCCTCTTTCGCTTGGATCATGAATAATCGTCTGTTACAGTTTGAGTTTGGTGGTTATCTTTATTCTTTTGTCTCCGCCCACAAGTGTTGGAGGGGTATCACACCGATAGGCTCATCTTCCTTACTGCTTTGATTAGCTGAGAAAATGGTTATATTTGCATTCTCTAGGAAAACCCAGTATTCAAGAATGATATTATAAACGCACATTTCAACAAGAGCTTCTTCATCCTGTTCGTCATAACAATCGAGGGTTGTGTAGTGTACCACGTGTAGACATGGTCTATAAGGGACTTCAAGAATTCATGAAGTCGCAAGTCGTGGTCTCCTGAATGGATCCTTAAGTGTTAATAAAGCAACTTATATGTTTCTTGGACTTTCTGCCCATCAAAAAAGACAAAGTTTAGTGTTTTGTATCTGTTTGGATAAGGCTTTCACATGATATGTGGTGAATACGGAGGTTGAGGGACATATCTATAGTCTTGATAAAAGGTCTTGTAAAGTACCTTTTCGAGCAGAGCTATCACACCTGCCTCTATGATGGCATTTACATTGGCACACCTGGCCTCCTCGTTGCTTGAGTGGGTAGAGTTCTTTGAGGACATGTGCTAGTAGTTGTTGCGGTTTAGCGGGCCTTGGGATAGTATTTTCATTTTTTGGTATGGCGGGTTATTTTGGGTGTGGTTCTAGTTTGTGTTAGGATTTACGCCCGTAACAAGGTCATGGTCTGCATGAGACGCGCTGTCATCCTTGGTTCGTTTAGACCATAGTTAGTTAATTCAGCGACGGTAAAAATACGGAGTATTATTCGGTATGTATAATTCGGAAATTTAACGGTCAAACATTCGGCTAAAATTCGGTCAATAATACGTGATACGTAAAAAATTCAGATACGGGTTTTAAACGAGTATCATACATTTTCTTTTCAAAAATTCGGTACTAAAAATATGCTTTAAAATTTATAAATAAATATTAATATAACAATATATTATGAATATGAATAAAAATATCATTCTACAAATTTTTTAAACATTTTCATAAACCAAAATATATTAATCAATTAATAGTATTCTATTCATACAAAATATAGGCATTAATCCAAAATATTCAATCCATAAAAACTAATTGAATTAATAAAAACTATCAAATAATGGGATCGTCGGGTGGTAAAGTTTCATCAAAACAAGATTCGTTTGGGGTACGAAGTAGCTCAGACCAGTTGCACAAGCTCATATTATCTAAAGCAAATGATTCTTCTTCAAAAAAATATTCTGGTTCTTCTTCAAATCCTTCTTTCAGCAAATGGATTGATCTTAGAAAGATTAATAGGCGTCATATCCAGCACTTCACGATCCTTATACATTGTCATCATCAAAGAGTTCATTCTCACGTACACCAAATCATCCAACATTATCAGTGTCAATCTATTTCTCTTTTTCGTTTGGGCTGTTTCCCATGCACTCCAATTTCTTTCACAAGTTGACGAGCTACACGGTTGACTCAAAATTCTAATTGCAATCTTTTACAATACATGGAATATTGAATCATTAAGCTGACAAGCAACATGGTTGACTCAAAATTCTAATTGCAATATTTTCAAAAAATTTATGGTACAGGTGACGTACCATACAATTGTTGAAAGCACTTTTGATCATCTCTTATGGACCCCATAAGAGATGATCAAAGAGTATATTAAATCCTTGTACGGTACGGTGTTTGTACCCAAGCATCTCCTTTCATCTTCTTCCCCAAATGTCTCCGCAACATGAACAAAACAAAACCCACCTAATTCTATCAGCCTTTATCTCTCTCTCACAATCGTTCTGAGTTCTGTCAGCTTAGCGTATAAGCCCCTCTTCTATGGGGACAGAAAGAGAGAACATATAGGAGTGAAATACACGAGAAGGGTATTTGAATTTGGGGGCCTAATTCAACCGTACAATTCACGTACCGAATAAGTACATGAATTATACTTCCTGACCCAAAAATACGCGTATAAATCTGTGTCTTTTGAAAAAATACTAGAATATAGAATATTATACATATTTGTAAAGATTCGCGTACTATACGCGTATAGAATGCGTCCTCACCAACAGAGGTCTAGACCGGGGAGCCATGGAGGAATGTCCAGCTTATAATAATGTCATCATGATTAGTTATTGTTATATATATATTTAGTATTTTTTTTTATAAATGACAGCAACTGTATAATTTTAATGTGTAATTTGTAGTTTTTTTTTAAGTTTCATATATGATGACATTATTATTTCAATAATTTCTCAACACTTCAAAAGAAAATTTGAAGAAAATTGATGTGTTTCGTTTACAAAAATATAACAATAACTAAGAAACGCTTTTACATGTTTAAATGATGATAAGTTAGTTAAAAATTATTTCATATCTATATTTTCGTACAAATTACCAAAATGTTTTGTGAGCCATATTTATTTATATTTGGAAGCTTTTAAGGAAACATTTGGACAATATGAATCACATGAATGACGATATGTTGGTTAAAAATGATTTCATATCCATATTTGTACGACTCACATGAATGTTTTGTGAATTATATTTGTTTGTAGTTGGAAACATTTAAGAAAACACTTGAATTTGTATTTCTTTGTGGAAGTATTTCTTAATTCTTACCAAAATACACATCAAGCAATAAAAATTGAGAAGTAGATATGATCTAAAATAGTGTTACACATTAAATTGATTTCAAGCAAATCGCTCCAAAACTCATCCCTATTATTTTAGTTTCTCCTGTGCAACGTAATATGAGTTGAGAAAAATTCATTCATAGGCCATCGATAAAGAAACACGACTTCTGAGCCCTAACTTCTTTTTCAACGAAATTTGGCATTTTTTATAAGAGAAAAAACTAAGTTGACTATTTCTGATTTTTTCTATTGAACTTACTATGACCATAATCTAATTAAAATATTTCATTTAAATGCGGTCTAACAAGTGTTAATCTTTTATAAAAAAAAATATTAATTTTAGTGTCAAAATGTCGGACTAGGTCTCGTAGAATATTTTTAATTTACTAAACCATAGTCTGAGAGTAATCAACTTGGTATTTTCTCCCGTACAAAAATTCACATTTCTGAAAAACTAAACATGAGTGTAAACTACGTTTTATTTTCTTTTCTTGGTGCTCTATACACCGCATTTTTTCTCATTTAAAGAAAAAACAGGAATTTGGACAAACCCATATCCAATTCTAGGGAGAGTGTTAAGATTCATCTAATCAAAGTGCAAACACGTCAATTAACAGTCTAGAGAGATGGGACTTCGGAGTGCAACTGCATGCAAAAGTATAGAAAATTAGTTAAAAGATTGGTGACTATCATTTCTTTTCACTTTACATGAATGTACAAAGAATTTACTTACAAAGAATCAAAGAATCGGTTAATGAAGCCAATTTAAATTGACCCAACAAAAAAAATCAAAAAAGCTTGCTTGCGAATTCATCCATGGCAGTTCCATTAAGGCGAGAAGAAGCGGATTTTGAAGCAAGTTGTCTTAGCTGAGACAGGCTTCTTCCTAACTGCAAAGCCACTTTCATTTCATAAACATTCCCATTTTCTCTCTTCTCCAAATCCTTTTCTTCAAGTGTTGATTCAATCGATTCTTCCATTTGCTTAAAGAATCCACCACAGTTCCTGTACATCTCAAACACCATTCCCACTTGCCCCCCATGTTGGAACGCATTCACTACTGTAGCTAACGCTCCGGCTGCCACTACCACCCCCGCAGCCCACGGTCCATTCCCGACCAATCCCGAACTTATTGCTCCAATTCCGGTGAGCAGAGGTCCTGAAATTGCTAGAATTTTGTTAATTTTCAACACTAAATTGCCAAGTCTGACATAATCCTCCAAGTCGTTCCTCTTTATTAATTCCACAATCTCTCTCATTTCAACTTCGAGCTCTTCACTCCATCCGTTGGAACCAAAACGCTGTTGTTTTGGTTCTTGTGGTTTATTATTTTCTCTTTGGAACTGGTTTCTGGGCCACCAAACAGCAGGTTCATAAGCATCAGGGAATTTTTCAAGCATTGCTCCAAGCAAGGGAAGTGGGTATGCTCTGTCAAGCGCCAAAACCTTTTCCATTGTGTTCTTTACATCTTCCGATGTAGGACTGTTCAATTTCAGCTTGTTTTCTATTTGGATTTTTAGCTGTTTGAACAATTTTGTCGCATTGCGTTGCTCCTCAGCCAATTGGGAAGGCTGAATCTTGTTCATCACTAGCGACAGCCCTGTGGCGGCAGTGAACAGCAGAGTGGAGGATAATTTGAATGCCAACAGTGGTGCTCCAACTCCGGCGGCGTTTGCTGCGGCTAGACCCGCCATCGTGGTGGCGGAGAGAGTGATCATGTTAATAGAATTTAACAAAAGGGAGTTCCAGTTGTCTCGTTGGTGGCCAATGTTGGTGTGGATCTCAATTCTGTCAGCTACAGCTTCTAAAATGGCATAGAGCTGAGACTGAGCAGATGGGTCATGAGGGATTGATGCTGTGTTGATTGAAATGTTTTCAAGTGGAGATCTTTTTCCGAACCCATTGTTCAATCTGAGTTCATCTGCTATTTTTGTTGATGGGTTAATTTTTGGAACAGAAATTCGAAGTTTTGGAAGTTTTGGTACTTGAATTGCAGAGTTGATTTGCTTTGAAGAAGAAGAAGATAAAAGGAGGGTTGAAGATTGTAATGAAGCCATTTGAATGAGATGTTTTCTCGAATTTAATTGTAACTTTTCTTTCTGATTCTGGTTTTTTTGATATGTTAAGGAAATTGGTTTGTTTTGTTTTTTGGGTTGGTATGAATTTGGAGAGGTTGCATGGTTTGTATTTATAGTTAAAAAAACGTTGACTGGCAGGCTGGCTTGACTAAGTTAAGTAGATGACTTTTTCCCACTTGAATCACTTGATAATTTTCTCTGTTCAATATTTCGTGGCTCTCTTCATATGACATAGTAAAACTTTGGGAATTTATTTGTAAAACTCCAATTGATTTATTTATTTAATCAAATGCAATTTGAATATTTGTTAGAGTCAGTTGTGTGCAAAAATTGTCAAAAGAAAAGGTATTTGCCATTTTAGTACACATCTTATATCATATTCTAGCTTTTTTCTTTAAAATGACATATTTTATACTATGACAGAAATCTTTGCATGAACTTGGTCATTAGGTGGAACTTCATTTTCATTATTATTTTAGGAATGATTATTTATTGCTAAACTATGTTATGCACTCCAACAACCTTTTAATGCAGACTGCTAGGGTATCTCTACTATTTATTAATATGATCAAAATAATTTAGCCAAGATTGACGAAAAATGAACAAAAAGAAAATACAAATCTAGCAAGATTGAGTTTGTTGTTCTAAATTTATTGAATTTTCTTTTGTCACATGCAAGTCACTTGAGTGATTATGATTAGTAGTAGATAAATCATCAATAAAATCAAGTGATGTAGGTCACATTATAACTTTGGCATAATTTCTTTTAGAAGTAAATTATTCATAAACCGAAGCAGTTAGACCAAGTTTTTGTATTTAGAAGTTTACTCACCTTTTAGGTCATAGGTTTGAATCCTACCTGTCGAATACAAACACTATCTTGGAAAACTTCTGAAGACAAAGTACATGTGTATCATAGGAGTAGTCGGGGGTGCGTAAGTCTCAAAAATACATAGTTATCCAAAAAAGGAAATTTATTCCTAGAACCTTCAATTGTTGTACGTGGTTATCAACATGTGAAGAATTGATACAAACATATATATATTTATAATAACTTAAGTATTAAAACTTGTAAACTCGTATCATTATTTTGCTTGCGGGAAATCATATCTTCTCTTGTTTGGGTAAGCATGAGAACTTCAAATTAGATTTGAGTCGTTCTCAATTTATTTTGAATGCTTCATATCTAACACAAAAAGAATTTAGAATCATTTCAAACATCAAGTAAGACTCTTTTGAATCAAGCCTGTCCACTACTAGAATAGATATAATGTCTAGGTAGCTTATCACATCTAATCAAGAGTTGAGGCCAGCTTCGAACTGACTAAGTTGGCATCAACTCCAATGCTCGAGCAACACCACGCATGCATGATGTATCAAAAGACACTACAAGAAAATTGACATATCGCGACGGTTAAATCATGACGGTTTTATATACCGTCGCGGAAAAATGAACATGAGAGTTTTAGTGCGACGATTTTCTTAACCGGCATGATAGATGAATTTATGGCACCTATGGCAATAATTAGAGGAAACTGCCGCAATATATTAATTTGATGCGATGGTTTTTACATAACCGTTGCAATTGAGGTACCTTTTTACCACGGTTCTAACATAACCGTCGAAATAAGCTAAAGCAGAAAAAGTGAAAAACAAGAAAAAATCGAGTGGGGAATTGAAGCAACATCAAAATAGGCGTCAAGCCCTCTCGATCTATCAAAAACCCTTTCTTTTTTCTCCTTTCTTCATTCTCTCATCTGTTGTCTGAAACCCTATACCATGCCCCCTTCTCGATCTCTTCCCCCATGTCTCCTCCCTTCTCTCCTATCTCCCCTCGCTAGGATATTTTTGCTATTTGTTAATTCTCTCATTGAAGTTGAGGTGAAAGAAATTTTATTTTCATGGTTGAAATTTTGAAAGAGAAAGATGTTTCTCATTGATTAGTTCTATGGAGACCTAGCATTGCTTGGCCTCTAACAGAAGGAAGCTAAGATCTTGTTTCTGGGGGTTGATAACGCCAGAAAGACCACTCTGCTGCATGTGCTGAAAGATGAGGTATGTTTAATTTGTTATAATAATATTATTATTTGTATCAGTCCGAAGACTTGAGGAAATAAAAGATGGGGTTTGTTTAATTTGTTATAACAAAGTTGGATGCCCTAGATTCAGTCTTCGATCCTATCAGAGAGTTCGAGGATAGCGTTCGCCTTGTTTAGAGGTGCCACAAACCTGATCGTAAAGGTATTTTGTTCGTTTTCTCCCCTTCTCATTTATTTTTCTTATCTCGTTTGGATCTTTGTGGATCAGATCTCCAAATTTGGGTCTTTTGTTGCCTGATTCGGTTTCTGAGATTGATGGTGCTCTTGTGGTGTTTATGGCGCAGAATTCACTAAGGTTGCCTTCCGTACTGCAATCGGTTTCATCGTGATGGGATTTGTTGGATTCTTTATCAAGCCGATCTTCATTCTGATCAACAACATAATCGTCGAATATGGTTAGATTAGGTAAGACGTCTAATTGATATTTGCTTTCAGAATTCTATTTATGTTTTATTTTCCTTAGGAGCTCTGTTTGTTCATTTCTTTGAACCATATGCTCATCAAAAAAATGTTTGTTCAAGGAACTCATTCTTGATATACATCTGCTCTATTTTTAATACATAATATGTATTTGAGCTATTTAACAACTACAATAATAGTCATGTAATAATAATTTTCTTAGAATTTCTGGCTTTTGGGTATAAATTATTAATTTGGATTTAGGTTGAGCTACAAGGCTCTTTCCCTCACTAAATGGCTTCTTGACCCAAATTCTCCTTCGCTAAATGTTATCTGTGCATCTCAATTTTCATCCTCTTTCCCTCCAATGGGGATGTTCTTAGGGATTGAAGGATTGGTCCTTAGCCAATGGTTGGTTGGTCATCGACTTGGACTCTTATAGGTAAGAAAATATATTAGTTTTCTTTGCTCACAATCTTCTTGTAGAAAGTCCTCAATTTAATTTTGTATGTTAATGAAGTTTCTGTTTATTGTTGTCCTTAATGAGTATTCATTCATTTGTTGCCGATATGTTCATTCATTTGTTATGCTCAGGTTCTTCAATCATTACTTCCAATCAATGATGAAGAGGTTGTTCTTGGACAATATGTTATCTTTTAATTCTTTGAAATATCAATTTTTCTTTCTTTATTTTCCTCTTTCTTGATTCAAATTTGAAATTTAACATTAATAGACATAATCTGTAAACTATAAATTACTTGAACTTGGTCTCACAATGTAGGTCGAAAGCAAGGGAGGAACAAACTTGTGATACGCCTGCAACCATTAGAAGCCATTTACATAAAACTTATGATAAGATTTTAATTCTAACTGACCCTTATAATTGTAATTGTAATTTAAAAAGTCCTCAATGAAAATATTAGTTTTATTTGCTCATAATCTTCTTACAGAAAGTCCTAAATGAATTTTGTATGTTAATCAACTCATGGGATACAATAGATTCTTAATCTATTGCTTATGTACTGTAATACAGATGGTAGATACCCTCTTTCAATTTGATTGTGTTAACTTCCATTTACAGATATTGTATTTATCATTCTTGGAAATTGTCTCAATTTTATTTCCTTTGGATATGCTACTCAAGTTAGCAGATTATCATTATATCAAGTTGTGTCATAAATTTTTGTATGGTGGTTGTGTATTGGGATAACTGTGCTACTTATTCCTAATTGTTCTTGTTTTCCTTATCCATTTTTGTATGGTCTCAGTTTGTTCTAGATTTAGGAGTATTTTTAGAAGTTAGTGTTGATTGACTGTCAAGTTCATTTTTATGTTATAAAAATGCATCATGAAATTTCAAATCTTTTCTGGCTTAATTTTGTGCTTTATTTGAAAACATTTTGTGAAGCATGTCTTAAGTGCAGTTGTACTTGTATGTTTTGGTCAAACTCTTCTCTATTTTTGTTCTTTTGTAGTTTCGCACTGTAAATGATCAATTGAAGTGGGTTGTCCATTTTTCTAGTCACAAGTAAGAAATTTATAGAAATGACTGGCTTGCTGGAGATATACTTTCTGCTTCAATTAGTATGTAGCTGCACCCAAAAGAAATATATGTGAATAATTTTTTTTTTAAATATGATAAGAATAGTGGCGGTTTTTAAAACCGCTGCTATTTGTATGTAGTTTATCATCTAGTGCGACGGTTTGATAACTAAAAAATTTGTAATCCATCGCGACGGTTCAATGAAAGCGATGCAATAGTCGGTCTATCGTGACGGTTCATAATCATCATGGTAGATGTATTTTTAGCGACGTTTCTCCGACGGTTGAGAAAATCATCGCAAGAGTTTCTGTGATGGCGACAATTCCAACGATTTTGAAACCCTCACAATAGCTTTAGTGACGGTTGATAACCGTCACGATATACGGAAAAAACCATTGCAATAACATTGTTTCTAGTAGTGAGAGTAAGCACCCACAATAGCAAAAGGAGAACAACGCTCACGCAAGCCCACCACAACAAACTTTTTAGCTTTCTACTATAATATTCACTTGTGCTTCGTTCGGTACTTCATTTTGTGATAGAAGTTTAGTATTGTTGCAGTTTTGGTGATAGAGCTAATTGTGATGCATATTGCATTCTTACTTGTAGGTGAGGGTGGGGTAAAAAATGCTAGTCATATTGAAATGTTAAGCATAACATAGAAAATGTTCCATTTGGTACTTTGTTTTGTGATAGAAGTTTAGTGTTGCAAATTTGGTTATATAGTTAATTGTTATGCATGTTGTATTCTTACGTGTAGGAAAGGGTGAGGTAAAAATGCTAGTCATATTGAAATGCTAGGGCATAATATAGAAAATGTTTCATTTGATACTTTGTCTTTGTAATAAAATTTTAGTACTGCTGCGATTTTGGTGTAGAGCCAACTGCGATAATATATTATTTTCTTAGGTGTAGGTGGTCGGGGGGAAAGAAGTCAGTGATATTAAAATGATAAGTATAATATAAGCAAATTATGATGCATGTAGTATTATTAGATTTGAGAATTATAATTTTGTTAGTTACAAGTTAATAAATTGTTTGTTCAAGCTCATTTTATTAACATATTAATTCTTAGGAGTATATGTTAGAATTACATGAGCAATCAGTAGAAGAGGAGATCCTAGCATGTACTGATGCCGATATTTGTGAAGAAGTGTTGGGAAGACGACCAGGATACTCGTGGTCTTAGTCGTGGAGGACCAAAACCTTCATCTTCACGACGGAATTTTAATGTTGATGAGGCATTGCGAGCTGCAGCTAGAGATCAATATAACCATATAGAGGCTACCAAGAACGAATTAGAGGTTTCGAAGAACAACTTTGCTACCATGTGAAAGCAATGCAACATTTACAAAAGTGATGCTCATCGATCCGACTACTCTCTCTATCGAGGCTCTAGGCACGCGGTGAGTTCTGCTCTCCTCTCACGTATTGCTTGGAAGCTTACAATAGTTTTTCATTTTTTGTCTATTTTAGATCTAGATAGTGCTTTATATTCAATTGCCTGTATTGTAGAATAAATATGTCTCTTATTCACATGTAACAGAAGGAAATCAGATTCCATAATATAATGACATGTCTTGACCACTTAAATTATGTTTAAACTTAATCAAAGTGAAGGCTTCGCATCTAACCATGAAGCCAATAAGTTTAGATCACCCCATGAGGGATCGTGCAAACCTGATCAATCTTAGGTAGATTTTCTTTGATTTTTCTTCTTGTTTGCCAATCTTTGTTAGATTCTAATGATATTAATAAATTGTTGAGAAAACTCTAACGGTTTGCATTAAAATACGTTGTACATAAATATAGTTTGTTAATAAATAATCATGTCTGATATAATATTCAAATAAGGTGCCATGCTTAATGACTAAGTCCAGACATAAATTTATGTCATAGTATATGACCTACATTATTATGATAATATTAGTCCATACGACATACGTCCATTCTTAATTAATTAGAGTTGTTAAGCTATGACTCAATTTAAGGTAGTTAGCCACATTAGTAGACTCATTGACAGTTACTTTAATGTCATGCTACGGACGTGGGCCTAGATAACTACCTAATTTACATAAGTCATGACGACAAGAAATATTCATATATATTCTCAACAAAATCCAGCAAGAGAGATAGATATATAGGGAAAGTGAAAAGCAAAAGTTCGAAGAAGAAAAAGCAATTATTGAAACCAGAAAATACTCAGACTAGGATTTTCGATAGGTCTTTCGTTTTTACCTGTAATGGAGGCTAGTGAGGGACTGTTCTTGGTTTGTCTTCTCGGGCTTGCGTGCCTTGTAAACATTCTATATTGTCTGACTCCATAGTAGATTTTGTACCTCCAGCAATTGGACATAGGTTCTCTTTAAGAACTGAACCAGTATAAAAATCTATGTGTCTTCTTCTTTCTCCCTCTATTGTGTAATCTTCACCTACAAAATTATCCCCTAATTAGTTTGAATCATAACAAAATTGGTATCAGAGCTTAAGGTTGTCAATCAAAGAGTTAAAGCTTCAAAGTTTAAGAATCTTGATAATTCAAGATTGCTAGTTGAAATTCAAGTTGTCAAGAAAGCTTCTAAAACGGCAACCACTTCCACCAAGCATGATATAGAGAAGTTTGATGGTACAAATGACTTTTTCATCTGAAAAATTAAGATGTTGACAGTCTTAGGAAACTTGAGATTGGATGAGGCTCTCGAAGGAGAAAGTAAAATGCTTGCAAGCTACTTAGTAGAGAAGAAGAAAGATATCATGAAGAGGGCTTACAATACTTTGGTCCTAAGCCTGAGTGTCAAATTCCTACCAGAAATAACCAGGATGAAAACAATGGTAGAGGTTTTGCTCAAGCTAGAGAGCCTGTACATGACAAAGACACTACTAAGTAGACTATACCTCAAGGTCAAATGTTTTTCATACAAATGGCAGAGGACAAGAACCTTGAAGACCATATTGATAAGTTTAATAAACTATGTCTTGACCTAGAGAATTCCAAGTAAAATATGATGACGAGGATAAAGCCTTGGTATTGTTGCATTCCTTACCAAGATCATATGAGACATTCGTGGACATTCTCAAGCACGACAAAGAGACACTATAATTAGAAAATGTAGTGGGAGCCTTAAAATCTAAAGAATTGTAAAGGAAGAATGAAGAAAAGGATTCAAGTGGGGAGAGTTTATCTGTTAGAGGAAGAACTAAAAAGAAATATTTCAGAAGTAGAAGCAAATCTAGATCAAAGCCTAGAAATGGTAAAAGTAGAAGAAAGTGAGATGTTATCACTGTCATGAAGAGGGTCATATTTGGAGACTGTGTCCTAAAAGAAAAAAAGAACCAAAAGCTAAGGAAGGGGTTGATGGTGATGATGTTCTAGTGGAAGATGGATATGAAAGTGTTGATGTCTTAATAGTAGAAACCAAAAACTCAGAAAAGTAGTGGATTTGTGACTCAAGGTATATTTTTCACATGACGTTAAATAGAGATTGGTTTGAGAACTTCTCTAGGAATGATGGTGGGAAAGTTTTTCTTAGAGATAACAAGGAGTGCAAAATTAATGGTTCAGGCTCCATCGGGATCAGAACTCATGATGGATCTGAGAGAGTTCTAATAGAAGTGTGATATGTGCCTGATTTAAAGAGAAATCTTTCTCACTTGGAGTTTTAAATGAAAATGGTTACACCTACAAGGGTGAGAATTGAGTTCTTAAGATTTTTAAAGGCTCTATGATAGTGATGAAAGGAATCAAGGAGAATGGCCTCTATGTACTCCAAGGCAGTACATTAGTTGAAGTAGTGATTCAATTTCAGCTTCAGAAACTGATATACCAACATTATGGCATAAAAGGTTGGGGCATGTGAGCGGAAGCGGGCTGAAAAAGCTTGAAAAATAAGGGTTGCTAAATGGAGATAAGTTAGACATATTGAGCTTCTGTGGGCAATGCATCTAGGGAAAAACAACTAGGGTAAAGTTCAGCTTAACTATTCATAGAACACATGAGATTCTGAGCTACATTCACTCAGATCTCTAGGGGCAGAGTCATCTACCACTGAATCACTAAATGGAGGTTGATACTTTACATCTATCATTGATGACTGTTCTAGGAAGGTTTGGATTTATATACTCAAATCAAAGGACGAGGCTTTCCAAAAGTTTAGAGATTGGAAAGGAATGGTAGAATTGCAAGTAGGCAAGAAAGTCAAGAAGTTAATAACTGATAATGGCCTAGAGTACTTAAATGAAGAATTTAATAGGTTTTGTAAAAATGAAGGCATTGTTATGCACAAAACAATACCTCACACTCCATAGCAAAATGGCATTCAGAGATGAGGAACGGGACTTTACTAGAAAGGGTGAGATGTATGCTAACTAGTGCAAATCTCCCCAAGAAGTTCTGGGCAGAAGCTGTAAACACAACAACCTATTTTATAAATAGACGCCCTTCTGCAGCTTTGGATTTCAAGAAACCTGAGAAGATTTTGACTGGTTCTCCTCCAAATCTCACCTACCGAAAGATATTTGGATGTGTGGCTTATGCACACATCAAAGAGGATAAATTAGATCCAAGAGCTAGAAGATGTATGTTTATAGCTACCCTGAAAGTGTGAAAAGATACAAGCTTTGGTACTCTGATTCTTATAAGTCCAAGAGCTTCATAAGTAGAGATATCATATTCAGAAAATATGAAATATACATGAACTACTCAAACCAACTATTCAACCAGAAACTAGAAAGAACAATGATATTTGTCTTGAGGTAGAGCTTGGAAGCATTAGCAAAGAACGCGAGTATTCAGGTTCTACCAATGCAGAGATTGGATTAGAATATGAACACCTAAGGTATGGTGAAACCCATGATGAACAGGAAGATTTAAGTGACTATCAATTGGCCAGAGACAGAAATAGAAGGCAACAGAAAGCCTATGTCAGGTATGGCTATATAGATGTCATTGCACTTTCCTTGACAATGGTTGAAAACCTGGATGAAAGTGACCCTAGAAACTTTCATGAGGCCATGAAGAGCCACAACAGAAAACACTGGTTTGAAGCTATGAATGAGGAAATAAACTCATTAAACAAGAACCATGCATGGATACTAGTTTACAAACCAGAAGGACACAAAATTGTAAGGGAGCAAATGGATTTTCAAGGTAAAATAGGGAATTTCAGAAGTTGAAAAGGATAGATTCAAGGCTAGAATGGTATCTAAGGGATTTAGCCAGAGAGAAGGCATAGACTACTCAGAAATTTACTTACCAGTGGTGATGCACACCTCTAATAGATTGCTTCCAGCTTTAGTTACTCACTATGGACTAGAACTAGAACAGATGGATGTAAAAATAGTATTTTTACATGGAAATTTAGAAGATAATATCTTCATGGCTCAACCTGATAGATTCATAAAGAAAGGATATGAAAACAAGGTATGTCTTCTAAAAAACTACTCTATGGCCTAAAATAAAGTCCTTGACAATAGTACTCGAGATTTGATGAGTTTATAACAAGGAATAGGTTCACAAGAAGCATGTATGACAACTGTGTGTACTATAAGGGCTTGTTTGGTAACCTGTACTGTACAATACTAAAAGTAGGATAATAATATTTTAGTATTGTCCGACGTTTGACAAAAATATGGAGCACGTACTAACTAATAAGGTGGGACTCTTTCGTCCCACCCACATGGAATAATTTAGTCTCCCCTTTTAGGGGGTACTACACCGGACTAAGAAAAATAAAGTTATTTTTTAATTATATCTTAAAATGATTTTTTTATTAAAATGATTTTTTTAATTTATATCTTACAGAAACTTTATTCACTATCAAAAATAATTTATAAATTTTTGAAAAGTGTAAAATTAGTTACTTATGACTTAATTTTACCAATTTTCAACGTTATTTACTATCTTTTTCTTCCTTTTTTCTGAATTGTTAGAGCCTCTCAATCATATGAGTGGTTCAGTAATTATTTATATATTTTAAATGATTTATTTTGTGTATTAAAAATTCAATGAATTTTTTCTAATTTCAATGTTTATAACTATAACTTATCACTATCTTAAAGTTTACGGGTATAATTGAATTTGTATTTTTAGTCAAAAACTAGGGAATTTACGGTGATAGCACAAATTAAATAATTTATTTTATAGTTAAAAATGTAAAATAACATGTTAATGAATTTTAAATAGGCTTTTGCGGATCAAATAATGACACAATTTTACAATCTAGTACTATAATGTGTCGAACATTATATAAGTGTTACAGTTTTTTAACTAATACAGCCCAAAATATTGGACAGTATTATTTAATACAGTACAATACAATACAGTACAATTCGATAGATTTAGTACAATACTATCTAGTATTATCCTGACTGCCAAACGAACCCCAAAATCATAGGTAACTGATCAAGCTTACATTTACTATTGTATGCAGATGATATATTCATAGCTTCATCTAATATGCTTGAAATCAGAAAGCTTAAAGAATAATTAAATAGAGAATCTGATATGAAAAACTTAGGAGGAGTTAGAAGGATACTGGAAATGGATATATCTAGATATAAGAAAAAGAATAGACTATTTATTCTCCAAGAGGAATATATCCACAAAGTCTTGAAAAGGTTTGGCATGACAGACTCAAAATCTATCAAAACCCCTTTAGCTACTCACTTTAAGCTCTCATCTGATCAAACACCTAAGACAATGGAAGAATATAATCAGATGGATAAGGTTCCATATACTAGTGTTGTTGGCAGCTTAATGTACATTATAGCCTGTACAAGACCAGACTTAGCCTATGCTGCTAGCCTTCTAAGATTTATGGCAAAATCAAGAAATGAGCATTGGGAAGATATGAAGTGCACCATGAGATACCTAAAAGGGAATGACAAACATGGTTTGGTGTTTGAGAAGGCAAGCACAAAAGAAGAAACCATTACAGACTATGTAGACTATGGCTTTGCAAGAGATCTAGACAAAAGAAGATCTTTAACATGGTGTGTGCTTACTATTTTTGGTTGCACTATAAGCTGTAAAGCTACCCTTCAAACAATGGTGACCTTATCTACAATAGAAGATGAATATATTGTAGCTACTGAGGCAGTTTAGGAAGCATTGTGGCTAAAGGGAATTGCTGAAGAACTAAGTGTCAAACAGAACATCATTACTGTGTTCTGTGACAACCAAAGTGCAATCCACTTGACCAGGAACCATATGCATCATGAAAGGACAAAACACGTTGACATCAGAATGCATTTCATCAGAGAAGTGATCTCAACAGGAAAAGTAGCAGTGGAGAAGATCCACATTGATGATAACCCTGCTGATATTATCACCAAGCCTGACACATGGGTCAAGTTTGAGCATCGCTTAAACTTTATAAATGTGAAGACTCTTTCAGACTAAAGTCTCAAAGATAGGTGCAAAAATCTAGGGCTTGAGGTTCTACCTAAAGCTTGATTCAAGGTGGAGAATTTGTTCACCTATGACTTTACTTAAGGCAGTTAGCCACATCAGTAGGCTCATTGACAGCTGCTATAACTGTCATGCTATTGATGTAGGCCTAGATAACTACCTGATTTACATCTAAGTCATGACAGTAAGTAATATTCATACAGATATATATTCTCAACAGAATTCAGCTGGAGGGATAGATATACATAGAAAGTGAAAAGAAAATGTTCGAAGAAGCACTATAATAAACGAGGGCTTGAGCGACCAACATTTTGGTCGCTAAAGCCCCAAAGAGTCATCGCGAATGCCTTTCGCGAAGAACGAGCTTCATTGCTTTTGCTTCGTAAGCAAAAGTCTTTCCCGATGAATTTTTGGATCTCGTCGCATTAGCCTTTAGAGACAAAAAAATATTTTTGCGACAAAAAAAATTGCCGACGACATTGCCGACCTGTGTCGTTTAGATTTTTATTAGTGCATTAATTTTGTTAAGGAGAGAGAGAGAGAGAGAGAGAGACCATACCGTAGAGGTAGAGGGGATTGTTCTAGAATTGGCTGTTCCAGAACTGGAATTGGAACCCTCACATTGGCTGTCTGCAAGAACGCAGTAAATGGATAGATGTTCAACCTATTTCAAACAACGTCAAGCCAGGATTAATGTAACTTGTCCAGATATTAAGTAATAAGACAGCCAACAATAATCAGTATAAACAGAGACTATTGAATGGCATGAATGATAGTTGGCGTAGAAAAGCATGTTAATATTACCTTCCTTGATCTTCTCTAAAGAAGCAAATAGAGCGTTCCTCCTAGTCTTCTTTAACCACTGGAAGGAATAAACTTAAAAATCTCACTTCAACTTCCTAGACTTGCAAACAAGATAACTATCATAATTGAAACCAACAAAACATTCTTCTTCTTTGGTTGATTTAGGAGTGGCCATGAAACAACAACAGAGAAATGGCCTTGATCGTTTGCCACACACAAATTGAATTTGACACACAAAGAGAGAGCACTGCCTAAAACAATTTGCAACAAAGGAAAACATGCATGATTTGATGCCTAAGAAATCATCATAAGCATATTCACACGGAAAAATTTACAATTCAATTGGCATTTTAGCTAAATATGCTTAAGTCCAGTCAAATTGAGTGGAGCTAGAACTTCTATAGATAATTTTAAAACAAGTCACCAATTTATAAACTTTGGAGCCTTGGAGTTGAATCAAACACATTTTATTATCTAGTAGAAACTGCAGAAGCAAATATCATAACATAGAGAATGCAAAATGTGGTAATGCTAGTTTTAAATTTGAAAGAAAGAAAATAAACACAATTACACAAACAAGTCTCATTCTTTCTTATTCCTTTAATCAAACAAAAAGAAACATGAAAAAGAACAACTAAATTAAGTTTAAAGATTCATTTCCTAGTTAAAGAACATTGTCAATGTTTAAGGTCTTAACTCCTAAGGATAAAATTTTCCCTTTTTGTGCTTAGGAGTCATTGACGAACATGGTGGTGATGAAGATCAAAATGTGAAGGATAACTAAGACAGAGATGACCCAAATATCAGCTCGTCGCCTTCTATACCCTAATTGGAAGAAGGGAATATTCAGTTCTTGGATGTTTTCAGCCAAATCGGTGGCGAATGGAGGAGGTGGTGGCTTTATTACGATCTGGGTCTGGAATTCTGAAGTGACTGCTACCATTTTTGCCTTTGATTTTGTGAAATGATAAATCTGTAGCTTCAAAAGATGGGTTCTTGATCTGGGGTTAGTATGTGAGAGAGCAAAATGGAGAGGAAGAGAGTGAAAAAAAATGAATATGGTTAGAGGATGGAGTTGCCGCCTTAAGCAGATATATTACGACAAGTAAACTAGAAGAAATATGAACAATGAGAGACTCAGTACCCTCGAAGGCGAGGAAGGCAATGGCAGAGCAGGGCAGAACGATGACGGAGAAGAGCAACACGGTGACAAACGGCTACAAAGAATGAAATCTGTAGTGGGGTGAGAAGGGAAAGGGGATTCTGAGGCGCGGGGTGAGGGCTCGTTCGTCCCAGGGATGAGAGGGGGAAAAGGGATCCTGGGAGCGGGGTGGAGAAGCTGAGAATGAGAGGGTTTTATTGTCTTCGTGAAATGGTGTCGTTTTGGTCGCAGGTTTTAACGATGACTTGTGTCAGGAAAATTGACTGGTTTTAGCGACGATTCATTTTATTCATCGATAAAAGTGGGTTTTTTACCGACCCAAAAATTATTTGGTCAGTAAAACCTTACTCTTTGCCGACGAAAATTTTTATTGGTCGGCAAAAACCTTACAAAAAATTAGCGTGCCACCTATTTTGCCTTTCCCGGGTAAAAATTAGATCTTCTAGCGACCAAGAAAAAGGTTGGTCGTTAAAGGTGGCTTTTGTCACAAATTTCATTTCGAAGGTTTGGTCGCTAAAGGCCCTGTTTCTTGTAGTGAAGATAAAGAAATTACTGAAACCAGAAAATACTCGGACTAGGAGTTTTGAAGAGGTCTTTAGTTTTTACCTGTAATCGAGGCTTGTGAGGGAGTCTTCTTGGTTTGTCTTCTCAGGCTTGCATGCCTTGTAAACATTTTGTATTGTTTGACTCTATAGTAGGTTTTGCACCTCCAACAACTAGACGTAGGTTCTCTTTGCGAATTGAACCAATATAAAAATCTATGTGTCTTCTTCCTTCTCCCTATACTCTGCGATCTTCACCTGCAAAATTATCCCCTAATTAGTTTGAATCGTAACAAGAGTAAGTCTAGGTAGACCCAATTTTACAACAAATTTATTTAACTAAACGATGTCTCAAACACATAGATATAAGCTGATGTATATGAAGTATTGAAATATCTTTTAGTTTTGAATTATTTGTAATTTTAGAATGAATGAAAGTTAACGTGTTCACACTAACTTAATCAAAAGTTTTGACTAGTATTGAGTTATTCTCCTAATTAATTATACAAGCATTTTACTCTATACTTTTTTTTAACAAAAATCTTATTTTATACCTTAAGCAAAAGCCACAAGTGACATAAATAAATACGATAACGTAAATAATTTTCTTTTGACAAAATTTGAAGATAATTGACTATGAAACTATATTCAAATATCATGCAATTAAAAAAACCGATTGACTTTTACAAATATTTTCCCAAAAGTTTTACTGCGTCATATGAAGAGAGCCAAGAAATATTGAACTTCGAAAATTATGAAAGCCGGAAAAAGTCTTCGCTTGGCTTAGTCAATCGAGTCTGCCAGTCAACATTTTTCCTTACTATAAATACATCCACTCCAACCTCTCCAAATCATATCAGCCCAAAAACAAATCAAACCAATTTCCTCAATTAGATCAAAAAACCAGAAACAGAAAGAAAAGATTCAATTAAATTCGAGAAAAGAAAATTTCATTCAATGGCTGCCTTACAGTCTTCAACCCTCCTTTTATCTTCTTCTTCTTCAAAGCAAATCAACTCTGCAATTCAAGTCCCAAAACTTCCAAAACTTCGAATTTCTGTTCCAAAAATTAACCCATCAACAAAAATAGCAGATGAAATCAGATTGAACAATGGGTTCGGAAAAAGATCTCCACTTAAAAACATTTCAATCAACACAGCATCAATCCCTCATGACCCATCTGCTCAGTCTCAGCTCTATGCCATTTTAGAAGCTGTAGCTGACAGAATTGAGATCCACACCAACATTGGCCACCAACGAGACAACTGGAACTCCCTTTTGTTAAATTCTATTAACATGATCACTCTCTCGGCCGCTACAATGGCGGGTCTTGCCGCCACAACAGGAGTTGGAGCACCACTTTTGGCATTCAAATTATCGTCTACTCTGCTGTTCACTGCCGCCACAGGGTTGTCGCTAGTGATGAACAAGATTCAGCCTTCCCAATTGGCCGAGGAGCAACGTAATGCGATCAAATTGTTCACACAGTTAAAAATCCAAATAGAAAACAAGCTGAAATTGAGCAGTCCCACATCCGAAGATGTAAAGAAGACAATGGAAAAGGTTTTGGCACTTGACAGAGCATACCCACTTCCACTGCTTGGAGCAATGCTTGAAAAACTACCTGCTGCTTATGAACCTGCTGTTTGGTGGCCCAGAAATCAGTCCCAAAGGAAGAATAGTAAACCACAAGAACCAAAACAACAACGCTTTAACTCCAATGGATGGAGTGAAGAGCTCGAGGTTGAAATGAGAGAGATTGTGGAACAAATAAAGAGGAAAGATTTCGAGGATTATGAAAGACTAGGGAATTTTGTATTAAAAATCAACAAAATTTTAGCAATTTCAGGGCCTTTACTCACCGGAATTGGAGCAATCAGTTCAGGATTGGTCGGGAATGGGCCGTGGGTTGCGGCGGTGGCAGTGGCAGCCGGAGCGTTAGCGACAGTAGTGAATGCGTTCGAACATGGGGGACAAGTGGGAATGGTGTTTGAGATGTATAAGAACTGTGGTGGATTCTTTAAACAGATGGAAGAATCGATTGAATCAACACTTGAAGAAAAAGATTTGGAGAAGAGGGAGAATGGGAAGGTTTTTGAAATGAAGGTGGCTTTGCAATTAGGAAGAAGCTTGTCTCAGCTAAGACAACTTGCTTCCAAATCTTCTGCTTCTCGCCTAGAAGGAATAACCATTGATGAATTTGCAAGCAAGCTTTTCTGATTATTTTTAATCAATTTAGATTGGCTTCATTAACTAATTCTTTGATTCTTTGTATGTAAAAGAAATTCTTTGTACAATTTTGTAAAGAGAAGAAATGAGAGTCACCAAAATTTTTAACTATTTTTTTCGGCTTTTGTTTATATGATCCCAACGTTCACCCAAGAATTGGAATAGCCTTAGGCCGTGATTTTTGGGTATGAGTTAGTGTTTACGAGTTAGTTTTACGACTATAAATGTTATATAAAAGTTAACTCAAATACGGATGGATACATACTACATTTTGATGTGATTAGGATCTAACAAAAAACTCAGTACATACTACATTTTTTCTTTACTGCTAAAAGATTGATCTACATGTTGAAAAAATAATTTTATGTCGACTAAGAATATAAACTTGGATAGAGATTTGTCCAACTCTTTATTTTTTCTTTCATGTCAATCAAATTCTTTTTATTTGAATAAACTGTATTGCAAAGAAAGTACAAAATCTCAGGTGCCACATAAAAGGTCACACCTTTAAAAAAATGACAAAAATAAAACTCAGAAGCTCTATAGCCACCAAGAACATGGATGGGAAGAGCCCACGAACTCGGAGAAAGCTTTTCATTAGAATAATGGAAACTCTTTTTATTCATAAGCCTATCACTAAATGTGCTCATAAATGACATTGCAAATTCCGTTTCTAAAATAATTTACTACGTTTAAAAAAATGTACCACGATGCGCTCTCCTTCTAATTAAATTCGTAAGATTTTTTAAAAGAAAGCGTTACCATGTACGTTTCACTGTGTTAACAATTTGTCAAACTCTCACACTCTCTTTTCCTTTGAAAAAACCCATTTACCCTTTCCCCTCTTCTTGTTCGTCTGCGCCTCCAAGGCGATCTTGCATGCACCTGATAACACCTGATAGTGATTTTGACATAACAGCTAGCTAGCGAAAGCTGTACTGATTTATTTTTCTGAGCAATTGTGATTCTCTGTGCTGCAATTCAAGCATTGCAGATGATCTGGACAGAAGCCCATGATTTCCCCCCTATAATTTCACTAAAGAGATGAATTTCATATATTTCAAGGTGTGTGTTAATCAGTTTGTTTTTAGAAACGATCAGAATGTGGAGCAGAAAGAGGTTAAGAACGAAACATATCATGACCTCTCCATGCCTCGGTTGCGCAGAATTCACCTATCCCTGCTACCTTGATAGGTAGTAAACTTTGTTGTCTTCCTATTATCGTCTTCTTCAAGCTCGAGTTCAACTTGAAATTTTAAACTAACAAATAAAGCAACATAATTGATCGATGTTGATGCTCTCTTCAGTGTGGCGTCTGGGTTCCTTGAAATTTTGGTATTTATGGGGCTGGGTCTATTTTTTGGAGAAATCTGTGTTGGTTCAGTTGCCATGGTGCCCGCTGCAAATAGCTTTGGTTTTCTTCTCGGAAACATTTCTGTGTTTTAGGTTCGAATGCTTGCTTGTGTTTGCGTTTCTGTGCTTTGGGCTCCAATGGTTGCTTGTGTTCGTTGGGTTTTTGCTCTCCGAGAACAAGGATTTTTCTTCTTTTGTTCGGTTTTAAGCTGGCGATATGTTGCCCAGAGCTTGCTATTGTCGATTTATTTTTGGCTTTTTTAGAGAAATAGATCATTATAGAAAAAAATGTCCAAAAAAGTAATTGTAGCGTTGGGGTTTTTGGAGCGAATGAATCGTCGCACGCGTTGTCAAACTTTCAGAAACTATAATTTTTTACTCGAGTTGATTCATAGGCCCGTAAAATATCAAATCGAAGTTCATTCAGAGATCTACGTGTGTACTCGTTACGACCCGGTTTCAGGCCCAAAAAACATTATTTTAGGTACTTTCAGAGGCCCAGAATCTGTTTTCACAAGTTTCAGACATTTTTGTAATTTTTTTTTCTTTTATATTTAGGGTTTTTTTAGATAATTTTAATACCTTTTGTTTAGGGTTATTTTTACAAATTTTTATGATGTTGTTGGAGACATTTTCTCTATCATTTCTGTGTTTTAGGTTTGAATGGCCGCTTGTGTTTGCGTTTCTATGTTTTGGGCTCCGATGGTTGATTGTGTTCGTTGGGTTTTTGTTCAAATAATAAGGATTTTTCTTCTTTTGTTCGGTTTCAAGCTGGCAATATGTCACCCAGAGCTTGCTATTGTTGATTTCTTTTTGGTTTTTTTAGAAAAATAGGTCATTATAGAAAAATAAAGGAAAAAATGTCCAGAAAAGTATTTGATGCGGATAGTGTAGCATTGGAGTTTTTGGAACGAATGGATCGTTGCACACGCAGTCCACCTTTCGAATGTCATAACTTTTTACTCGGATTGACTCACAAAGCCTGTAAGATAACAAATCGAAGCTCATTTAGATATCTACATGTATACTTATTATGACCCAATTTCAGGCCCAAAAAAGGTCGTTTTAGGTACTTTCGGAGACCCAGAATTTGTTTTCACAAGCTTTGTACATTTTTGTAATTTTCTTTTTCTTACATGTTTGGGGTTTTCTGAGACAGTTTTAATACGTTTAGAGTTTTCTGATAAAGTTTTAATACCTTTTGTTTAGGGTTTTTTCGGCAGTTTTTGATGATATTGTTAGAGACGTTTTCTCTATAATTCTAATTTTTAGTATTTTGTGATGTATCGAAATTGTTGCATAAATCTTGATAATCTCAGAATTCAACAGATTTTAGAATATCAATATTTGATGTTGTTAGATTTTCTTGAGGTTTTCAGTATTATTTTACACAAATGGCCAAAAATTATAAGGCTCCTATTTTTGAAACCTACATAATATATTGAAAGACAATGTTGCCCTCATTATAATATTAACAAAAGACTTCAACATCATCCCCATCTTCGAACCCTAGCATCATTGAACAGAAACAAAGAAAGAAAAGGCAGCAGCGGTGAAATCTCAGTTCGAAACATCTTCGAACCCTAGCGTGAAATCTCAGTCCAAGCTCAAATCGTACAAATCTCTATGTAAGTTTTGGTTCTCTGTAGTTTTCGGTCTGTGTTTTTGTTCTCTATAATTTTCATTCGAATCTATTTCTTCTATATATGGTTTGAATAGAGATTGTAAATAAGGGAAGAACAGATGGAGGAATACGGCTCGAATCTCTACTTATAATTTTCTTTCAAATAAGGGAAAAATAGAGAGCGTAAATTTCGTTCAGAACTCTACTATATATTGTTTGAATCTCTGTTTATAATTTTTCATTGTTTCTTAATAGTTGATTCTCTACCATTTTCGTTTAAGAAAAATAGAAGTTCAAGTTTTTGAATAGAGAGTGTAAATAAGGGAATAACATGCGGGGGAATTGGAAGAGATGGCTTTAAGCAGCCAAGCTGTATTTTTGCCTTGTCGTGGTTCAAAAGGTGGTTGTTTGGTGGTTGTTCTTTGGTGGTGACCGGTGGGTATTTTGGGGTTTATGAAGAACTCAATTTCTTGTTAGACATAGAGTTTTGTTAGCAATTTTATTCTCTGTAATTTTCTGAGCGGATCTGTTTTGCAATTCTATATAATTCTCAGTAATCCTCTAAAATTCTTAGTTTATTTTAGTCTCTGTAATTTTTTGACAGAGTTTTGTTAGCAATTTTGGAAAGAGAGTTTTGTTTAATAGGTGAGTAAATAGACATTAACTATAGGTATTAATCTAATTTTTAATTATATATGCAGTTAAGTAAAGGGCAATATACTATGAGTATAAATCCAATTCCTCAAAATAATCAGGTTTGACAAAGTATATATCAAGAAGTAAATTATAATATATTGTGGGTATATGTCCAATTCCATGAACATATCTACTGCTATATTAACTGATCAACATTCTTGACATCAAATAGTAAATTAATATATGCATATAGTCATTTATTGTTTGTTAGGAGAGTCACGCTTAATTTAGTACATAGTTATAGATGAACTAGTATATGTCAATTTACTCATAATATATTAACATATATCCAATAGAATGACTATGAGGCCAAAACACAAAGCAAACAGAACAGAATGGCCCAATATTAGTAAGCATCGGCACAAAAAATTAAAGAAATTCATGAAATTTGCTGTATCACATATTAATATTACATATAACACTAATTTATGCAATAGTAGGCATATGTTTATATCGATATCATATTGTATAACATAGTACGGAATTATATATCATTGAGGACATGTTCATATACTATATTCTAAATATCATTGAGGACATGTTCATATATTGTATGGTATATATATATAAGCTATGTAACAAACATAAAAATAACGATTCAATAATCAAAAACGCAAAACACGATTTCAGCAATAAAAATCAAAATAATGATGGCAGAAACCAGTCAAACTGAATTCAACAATCAATATAACGATTCAACAATAAAAAATAAAAAGGAATAACAAAACTTTGTATTGTTCATTAACGAAAAAATCCACAAGAATTAAGAGTTTGGAGATATTTGTAAAGCATTAAAGTAATTGTCTGAGAAAAGAGACAAAAGACGAGAGAGAGACTAGAGCTTAATATTCTGACAGAGAGACAAAAGTCAAGAGAAAGAGAGACGTTGATGAAACCCAGGGAAGGTAAAAGAACACCGACCAAATATTAGATTATTTTGGGGTTTGGCATCAAACACCGAACGAAATTTAGAGTATTTTAGAATTCTTTATTTAACGTTCATATAGTTCAGTGTAATCCGGCAAAACGAACAGAAAGACGAAGCAGAACATTACTAATAACAGACCCAAATTTTTTTCTGTAATATTGGCTATGGAAAACGCCAGAGACAAGGAAGAAGACATTGCAGGTCGCCGCTGCAGTTATGACGAAGCAAAATATTACTTATAACAGGCCCAAAATTTTGCTTCATTTTTTAAGAAAAAATAAGTGGAATGAGCCGCCAAATTTCACTGCAAATTTTGATGGGAGAATTCGTTGGAGTTGTGGAAGATGAAGTGCAGCGGCGCCCTAGGTGCTGGAATAAAGATGCTGAATTAAAAATAATAAACCTTAAAAATATACTTTGTGATCTATAAAGGGTAAAAAAGTAAAAGATCAAGTAAAAATAAAAGCATAACTAACTAACATCCTAAAATAAATGAGAATTTGACCATATGTGCAATAAATAAAATTAAATGACATAATACGAAATTAAAACTTAAAGTAGATTAATCTCCTAATTTTCCCTTTATTATTCTGATAAAAAATATTTTTTTGGGTTTTAAATCACGGTCACTAGTTCTATTGCGTCGCAAACGTGGTGTCATTGAAATCGAGTGAAACAAAGGTTATGTAGCGGATCGCATTTGTCGTGGGTGTGAATTTTTTTCAAGTTCTAACAATTCAAAGATTTTCCTTTCATATATAACGTCATAATTACAATTTATTCTATTAGTTGAACTAAGTACTAGTCTAATAAAAATACCATCCATCTTATTTATTATTTAACATCATGATGTTAGAATTCACTATATCTATTTTCATTTTTAATATATAATTGTAAATATTAATTTAAAATTACTTTAATAAACGAAATAATAAGTAAAACAAATGCAGAAAATATTGAAGTAACTGGGCTAAAAATTGAGGCAAAAAACAGTGAAAACCTAAGTGAAGCTCAATTAAACATAACAAATCCACACGATAAAGCCTAAAGAGAACAATAAAATTTAAAGAAATTTAATCTCAGTCATTCAATCTATTTAATCTTAGCCACTCCTCTCTTCTTCATCTAGAAAGTAATCTTAGCCGCCCCACTCTTCTTCTCCACTGCCTTCACAGGTGCAGAAAACCCCATACACTCGCTCCCGCTCCCGCTCTCCCGCTCCCCCTCCCGCTCCCGCTCCCCCGCTCCCGCTCCCCCGCTCTCCCGCTCTCCCGCTCTCCCGCTCTCCCGCTCCCGCTCTCCCGCTCCCGCTCCCGCTCCCGCTCCCGCTCCCGCTCTCTCTCCCTCTCCCTCTCTCTCTCCCTCTCCGGAGTTCACTGAACTAAAGTTAGAATTTGTGGAGTTTGGGGACTAAGGGATTTCCCCTCCAAAAGAAGAAGATGTTTTTTCCTAATATTCACTTAGAAGTTGAAGTGGTAGGTGCAGATGAAGTGGGGACTCGTGGAAAAAGTTGATTGGCACTCGAAAATTTTTTTACCTTTAAACTTACCACGTGAAATAAATGTGGTAACACTTTCTATCAGAAAATTTAATGTAATTGGACATTCAAGGTGGTACATGATTTTATATGTTAGGGTTTTTAGTGAACTTTTTAGCAATCTAGGGTATAAAATTGAATTTTCACTATAAATCTAAGGCGTTCGAGCGTAATTTATTATTTATTATTTATTTTAAATTTTAGATGAAAATTTGTTAGGAATAATGTTTTAAGGGCAAGTTAGGTATAATGTGACATCAGACAATATGCATGAAAAGTGAGGGCAAAGTATGGCATTTCCTTGTTTGGTTCAAAGTTTTTGACGTGCTTCACTATTACAGGAATGTAAAGATATCCTTCATTGATGATATCTTGATACTCCTATGAATTGAAGGTATTCTCATTCCAGGCACGCCAAACATCTCTCGTGTATTTCTTCTTCTAAATTTTCCTAAACCATCCTCCAACAATCTCTTACCTCATCTTCTTCCTTGACCTCACCAGTGTTAAGGGTTAAATATTGGTTTAGTATTTACCTTTCAGTTTTGATTATATTAGGTTTAGTTTGGTTATGTTAGCTAGGTAGTTGTTATCCTTTTCTTACTCACCTTGTTGTATATTAACTTGGTTTTGCCTTTCTGTTTAGTTAATGATTGAAATAATATCAAAGTCTTTCTTCTTAGTGCTCTCTCTTTCTCATCTCTATTCTTCATCCTTCTCATATCAGTTCTTCATTCCTTCTCGGTTCTTCATCCAAGTTCTCATGGTATCAGAGCCCTTAAAGACACACGTCCATGAATGGTAAATCCTCCATATTCAATCTTTCTACTTTCTAATATTTGTTCGAATTTGTCGATGGAGCTCACCCTTGCCTATCGCAGTTTCTTGAAGACGAGAAAAGAGAACCTACAACCAAAATTGACCCAAAGTACACTGCATGGATCGCACAAGACTGGGCCTTGATGACGGTCATTAATGCTATAGTTTCACAATATGCCATTTTCTTGTGTAGTCGGCTGCAAATCAAGCCACGAAGCTTGGGCATCTCTCAAAAGAAGGTTTTCCTCTCTCAATCGCTCAAACATATTAACCCTTAAATCTGAACTTCAATCTATTTCCAAGAAAGACAATGAAACTGTCAATGATTATGTTGGAAGAATCAAGACTACCAGTGACAAACTTACTGCAGTCTCTTTTTCAATTGATGATGAAGACATTCTTCTCTATACTTTGAATGGTCTCTCCTCTAAATATGAGGCTTTTAAGACCTCGATTCGCACTAGATGTGAACCTATTCACCTTCAGTAATTATATGTTCTTCTAAACGCTGAAGTACAATCTTTATCCGATCAAACCAAGAAGCATGAGACTCAGATGCAGACAATTGCTCTAATGGCTAATGCTTCTCGAGGAGGAAATAATCAAAGGGGCCGTGGTCGATTTCAATCAAATCATGGAGGTCGTAGCAGCAACTTTGGCTTTGGGAGGTCTTTCAATATTCGAGGAAACAACTAAGGAAAATCCAGCTTTGGTTCTAGTTTGCTTCCTTTTCCAAACTTCTCTTCTAGTCAATTTTCTCCTAATAATACTTCTGCCTTTCAAAATGATCAAAGGCCTCAGTGCAAAATATGTTCTAAGTAAGGTCACACCGTAATAGATTGCTTCCACCATATGAACTATGTTTATCAATGTAGGCATCCTTCTACCAAGCTTGCAGCCATGGTAGTCTCTTATTCTGGAAACCAGTCAGAAGCAAACAAAGCAAACTCTTTGATAAGCGACAATGGATGCAATGTTCACCTCACTAATGAGCTTTCCAACTTGAGCACTTCTAAAAAATACAATGGTGAGGGTTCTATCATTGTGGGAAATGGCTAGCCTCTTGACATCTCTCACTTAGGTTCAGATTATTTATTCAATGATTCCAAAATCTTTGAGCTTAAAAACATTCTTTGTGTGCCTCATTTAACTGCCAACTTACTTAGTGTTTATCAATTTGAAAAGATAACAATTGTTCCTTAACCTTTGATGCTGATATATTCTTTATGTTGAAATTATGTCTATGAATTAGGGTGGAATAACTATTTATGAGTATTTAGTTATTTCTCAGTCATTTGTATTATTGAATTTAATAAATAAATAAAAGTTTTCCTTTAATCAAAATGTGTTTATAATTTACTCAAGTCCTGGAACTATTATCAATGTAAGAAGAGTAAAGGCAGAGGTGACTTCCAGACGAACTTTTCTAAAATAGTTTAGAACGTTATTCACAGTCTTAGGATTGACTGGGTAATCAAATATGATTATGACTGTTAGGTTGAACCAATGGATACCAGTCTTGGGGCATGAGAGTGGAGAATCAAACGGTTAACCTAGACGTGTTTTGGAATATGTTGAATAAATCGATAACAAATTACTTTAGAGCAAAAATCGTTTACCTTGCTTTATATCTAATTGTCACACCTTAAGGGTATTTTCATAATTACCTTAATCCTGAGGTGAATATGTAGCTTGACTTAGTTACTTGTGATATTTGATTTGTCAAATGGGTGAGTTCAAATTGGCGGATAATATTTCAGCTGTTAGAATTGTAATTCAACTATGCTGAAATTACGTGATTCACAGATATAGAAATTCGTTCTTAGATTGCGAAAACAACAATATCATCTTATGCTTTATTGATGGGTGTGTGAATAAATAAACCGAGTCTGGTCTTCAATGAATTGGGTCATTGATTAAGATTTGTGAATTGTATGAGACAATTCATTATTATGTCTTTCTTATCACGGTTAATAAAGGAGTTCAAGAAATAATAACAAGAGGCGTAAAAATGTAATTTTATATCTCCGCTCTTGTAACTGATATTCACGATGGGTAATATGTTAAAATATTCTGTGGAACGTGAAATAAAAGAGTTTATTTGCACCAACAGAAAATGTAGAATGCATGAATCGAGAGTTGATTTAGCATCGAACCTATAGTGGAGTCGTACGATGTTAAGATTAAATAGGTCGGGAATTGATAAAGACAAATTCATCGGGTATTTGAATCTTATATTTTTGTTCATGTGGGTCCATTCGGTCATGAGAACAGGAATATATGAAACTATATCAGTTGGACCAAAATGTATTTTGGTGCCAATGTGTATTTCCTACACTCATATGTGATGGGTGTTGTCACTTAATTAGTTAAGTATGATTTAATTATTGAACTTAATTAATTTATTATTTTTTAATTATTAGATAATTAGTAAATAAAAAATATTTAAATTTAATTGATAGAGATCAATTAGATTGATGAATTTTGATACAACACAAACTCTAAGAAGATATATATATAAAATTCGGCCATCGTGGTTATTTTGGGCTTAATTTTTAAAAATTTGAAATATAAGGTTGTATTTATAAATTTTTAAAATTAATAACTATATATAGGTGATAGCAATTTGATTGCCACATGAATTGTATTAGATACAACATAACTCTAGAACACAGTAATTGATATTGATCAATACAATGTGTAATTACACATAGAGAGAGAAAAAGTTTTCTTCCACTCCCCCCCATGTTGCCGCCATATTTCAAATTGAAGGAAGAAAAATTTAATTTTTCTCTTCCATCGTTTTGAGAGCCTTCAACCAATTCCTAAATAAATTCTCACGAGATATATTTATGAAATTAACGAGTGGTTATTGAGAAAATTTTGAGAAATTGATTCTTAAAGATCATACTTAGATTTTGGTTCTTGAAAATAAAACTTGAAGATTTGGATCTTGAAGTTTGAGGAACCTGAAGAATGAATAGAAGAATTCCACCAATTCAAAAAATTTTCGATACATCTCAAAGGTGAAACTCATTTAAAGCTTTTTCTATTCGTTTAAATATCCGATATGCATGATCATTTGTTGTTTTAGTTTTAAATTATTCAATTCGATTAAATAATTTTTAGAAAAGACTTTTCATATTTCGCCCATGAACCGTTCGTGGTTAAAACTTATTTTCTTTATTTCTAAAACCACTAATCGAACAATTGGTATCAAAGCTATATGTTCTTGATTATGCATATAGATATTTGAAACGAACGTATCGATGAATTTATTGATATTGACATATATTTGTGTATGGTAAATTCAAATATGTTTGAATGTGTTATATGATTGGATCCATATCTATTGGCTCTAGGCATTTTTGCTTTCAATATAGAATTGATGTACACCGGATTTGAGGCATATGACTTTATGCAATTTATTTTATTGCAAAAGTTGTAATTTTTGATAAATTCGATGTAAAATTGCCGGAAAATGCCATTCGCCGACACCGTCACTGGAAGTTGCCGCGCGGAAAATGTTACCCAAGAAAATATGCCGAAAAAGCCACCAGAAAAGTTATCGGAACATCGTCGGTCGATGCCGCCGTGCTGCATCGCCTCCTGCTGTCCACTGTCGTACCCTGTGTGGTGACTAGGCTTTATGAAATCCTAAGCCACAACAATTTGAGTTTAAAAAATCCTGTGATGTTTCACAAAAACCCTAATCTCACATTTTATCTTACAAATTTTGAATTTGAATTTTGAGTTTTAAACGGATAAAAGATAATTATCTAATTTTATCTATTTATCATTTGAATTTTAAATTCAAAATATAATTATCAATTTTATCCTTTTATCTTTTGGATTCTGAATTCAAAAAACTAATTATTCATTTCATCTATTTTATCTTTTGAATTTGAATTCAAAAATAATTATCCATTTACTTTTTATCTTTTGAATTTTGAATTTTAAAAGAATAATTAATGAGATTATTTAATTAGGAAAATAGTTTTCCTTAATTAAAGGATTTTGATCAAAATTTGAATTTTGAAATTAAAATTTGAATTTTAAATTTTAAATTTGAATTTTAAGATGTGAATAGACTTTTGTAAAGAGTTACAAATTAGTGGAACTTTCCGAAGGACAATGAGACAATTACAGACGCCATGAAGATTAATATTTAAACTATTATAATTTAATTATTATTCTTTTTATGGATTATAATTAAAAATAAGCCAATATGGAGGTTAATTTTGAATGAATGATTTATTATTAATCTCACATCATCATATAACATGCCATATTGATATATGGACATGCCTTGCCAATATCAAAATGTCATGTAGCATGTACATGCATCATTATAATTTAAATTTATAATGGGTTATAATTTAAAGACAATGAGAATTTTATAAAAGTTATAAATTTTAAACTGAGATTTATTTTTTATAAAATTTTATAATTTTTCAAAACTTGTTTTTTCAAATCAGTAAAGAGTTTTGTTTTTGAAAAAGCAACGAAAAATCCAATTTTTCAAAAACTAAGTGGGAGGGTCGTTTACGTTTAAACGTTCCCAAGGTCTCCAACGCACACTTGATCGTGGCACAAGAAATGGTTTAGAGCTGCCTTAACAGTCCTCTCTTTAGTGGGAGAAACTTTTGACTCGTGTCGTTTTGAGTCATCGAGTTGCCTAAGAAGCTAAAGTTTATAGAGGAAGTGGTGAGGCAGGAACGTCCCTAGACCGACTGTTAGTTCATAGCAACATTTAAAGCTGATGCGTTGGTTAAACACTTAGACCGAAGCACATTGCAATCCCTCGTAGGGGCTAAGGTGACCAAAACCATTGGTGATTGGTTAAACTAGATGTAGAAATATCTTGAGAAGCGTTAACCAAACGAGAGGAGTCTCGATGCGGTATGAGGTAGCTTGAACATTGTCCTTAGATGAGAAAAGTTGTTGTTGTTGATCGTCACATCAGCGAAGAAATAGTTTTTATTGAATTTTTAAATATTTACGCATACCGATATATTTATTCTTTTTAGTATCATGTCGTTATCCTCACTCTCAACTATCTTAAACACGAATAAACTTACTGGTGAAAATTATGTAGATTGGAAACTTAATCTTGATATCGAGCTGACGGTAGAAAAGCACAAGTTTGTGCTCACCACCCCTTGAGCCGATTGTTGAATCAACTCAAGAGGAAAATGATGCTTATGCTTCTTGGCTGCATTTTGATGAGATTGTCAGGTGCTACATCTTGGCTTCTATTAGCAATATGTTGCAACAAATAGTATCAGAACATGAAAACTGCCGCTGATATGATGTTGAACATCACCGAAATGTTCGAAGATCATTGTTGTCAAGTCAAACAGGCAGTTGTGTGACACTTTGAGAACTGTATGATGAAACCTGGAACTCCTGTCAGAGAACATATGACGTCTATCATTAGTTATTAGAATGTGATGGAGATCATGGGTACTGAGGTAGATGGCGAGACATAAGTTGATATGATCATTGGCACTCTGTCTCACACTTTTGAGAACGTCAAACTTAATTATTCTATGGATAAGTGAGGTACTCACTTCCTGAACTGATGAAGGAACTAAAAGTTGTTGAGACCCTATTTCTGAAGAGTAAGAGGAAGACTGAAGAGGTAAACTTTACTGAGGGGTCCCAAGAAGGCTAAGAAGCAGAACTCAAAAGCTGTGAAAAGCAAGGGCACTGCAAAAGTGGACAAGTCAAAAGACAAGTGTCATCATTGTGGAGCCGCTGGTCATTGAAAACGCAACTACCTAGACTATCTCAAGGAGTTGAGATCTAAAGGTATATACTTGTTACTAAGGCCTGTTATGTGACTGACTCTCTTGTTCTTGGATTGTAGACTCTGCAACCACTATCCATATATCCCTACAAGGGTTTAGAGAAATCATAAGGCTTGGCGAGGGCGAGTTCAGCTTCCATTGGGAAAATGAAGCGCTAGTATCGGATGTATCTATGGGAATTATTAAATTGTCATTGGGTAACAGTTTATGGTTTTACATGATATTTATTATCATATTCCGATTTTTTAGAAGAACCTTATTTTAGTAGGTAGTTTAATTATGCAAGGATTCAATTTGAATTTCATTGATAAATATATTGGTATTTTTAGAAATGACTGTTTAACTACTTATGTACGTTTGATAAATAAACTATTTTGTGTAAAATCAATAGTTTCTATGATGTGTGACACTAAAGTGAACGTTGATTCACAAAGGGATGGTACAAGGTTGAAGTCTGATTCAGCCGATCTAACCTATTTGTGGCACTTACGTCTTGGGTATATTAGCCTGGACAAGATTAAAAGACTTTCCAAGGATGGTTCTTTGTAAACTTTAAGTGTGGGATCAATACCCACATGTGAATCCTGTATAGAAGGTAAAATGATCAAGAGACTCTTTTCAACAAAGGGTAAAAGAGCCACTCAATGCCTCGTACTCATACATAGTGATGTCTGTGGGCCATTGAATGTCTAAGCAAGAGGATGTTGTGAATACCTCATAAACTTCACTGATGACTACTCACGTTTTGGTCATGATTATCTAATGCACCAAAATCTGAAACCTTTGAAAAGTTCAAAGAGTATAAGGCTATGGTTGAGAAGCAGTTAGAAAAACAAATCAAACACTACGATCCGATCATGGTGGAGAGCACTTGCTAGGAGAGTTCGAAGACTTTCTTAAGGAAGAAGGTATTCTTTCTCAGCTTACAACACTTGGCACTCTAAAACAAAATGGTGTGTCAGAGAGAAAGAATCAAACTCTGGTGGATATGGTTAGATCCATGATGAGTTACTCATCCCTTCCAGATTCATTCCAGGGATATGCCTTGGAAATATCAACATACATTCTGAACCATGTTCCGTCAAAGATGGTGCCTAACACGTCATATGGAATGGACGAAAGTCGTCAGTTAACCACCTTAGAATATGGGGGTGCCCAACACACATGTTTTGAAATTAAATTATACATGTTTGTAGGATAACACAATGGAACAAAGGGATACATCTCATTATAGTCCAATTGACAAGAAAACATTTGTTAGCGTGAATGCACGTTTTCTCGAGGAAGACTATATAAGAAGTGTGAAGTCGAGAAGCACTCTTGTGCTAGAGAAATTATTAAGTGGGAAGACATCGACTCCCCAATCAGGAACTATTTTTGATTTAATAATGGAAGAACCACAACAGGGGCCAGAGCCTATGGAGCCTTGACGTAGTAAGAGGGTTATGAGATAGCCTGACAGGTACATGTCTTATGGAGATGTCATAACAGCAGTCTCAGATAAGGATCATGATGAACCAATCTCCTACTCTCAGACCAAGTTTGATCCTAAAGTAAATCTATAGCAAGAAGCCGTGAACGTTGGGATACAATCGATGTACTCGAACAAAGTCTGGAAACTTGTAGATCCCCTGAAGGGGTAAAACCCGTAGGGTGTAAATAGATTTATAAGAAAAAGAGAGATTCAGATGGAAATGTGGAGACATTCAAAGTTAGGCTAGTAGTCAAGGGCTATACCAGAAATGAAGGTATAGACTATGAGGATACCTTCTCGCCGGTAGCCATGCTTAAATCCATCTGAATTCTCTTGCCCATTGTTGCTGCTCTCGATTATGAAATATGAAATATGGATGTCAAAACTACTTTTCTGAATGACAATCTTGAAGAGTGTATTTATATGGCTCAACCAGACAGGTTCATGGAAAAATGCCACGAGGGCAAGGTTTGTGAACTACTGAAGTCCATTTATGGACTTAAGCAAGTGTCATAGTGGTGGAATATCAGATTCGACGAAACTATCAAGAACTTAGACTTTGTACAGTTAGCGGGTGAACCATGTGTATATAAGCAGATAAATGAACAGAAAGTAGTTTTTCTAGTCTTGTACGTAGATAATATTCTACTCATTGGGAATGATGTAGGAAACTTATCTGATAACAAGATTTGGCTTGCAAAGCAATTTGGTATGAAGGAGAGAAGTTGCATTTATCTTAGATATTTAGATCTTTCGAGATAGGAAGAACAAACAATTGACATTCTTTCAAGCATCTTATATTGATAAGATGATTGAAGGTTTCAGTATGAAAGATTCCAAGAAGAGATATCTTCCTTTCACACATGGAGTCAGCCTCTCCAAGGAGCAGTTTCCTAAGACTCCTCAAGAAGAAGAAGACATGAGAAAGATTCTCTATGCCTCGGCCGTAGGAAGTCTCATGTATGCGATGCTTTACACTAGGCCAGATATTTGTTATGTCGTGGGCGTGGTGAGTCATTTCCAATCTAATATCGAGCATTGGAATGCAATAAAAAATATCCTTAACTATCTGAGGAGAACAAAAAATTACATGTTTGTGTATTCAGGTACTGGTATGATTATGACGGGTATACTGATTTCGATTCCCAAGCAGACAGGGATTCTAGGAGGTCCACTTCAGGATCAGTGTTTATCCTGAACGGTAGAGCAGTTGTATGGAGAATTATCAAGAAATCTTGCAGTGCTGATTTTACCATGGAAGCTGAATATGTGACAGCTTGTAAAGTTGATAAGGAGGTTGTATAGCTTAGAAAATTCTTGAAGACTCTGAAAGTTATTCTAGAAACTGATATGCCAATGACACTTGATTGCGATAACAGTGAGGGTGTAGCAAACATGAAAGAACCAAGGATCCACAAAAGATCTAAACATATAGAGCGTAAGTATCACCTGATTAGAGCGATTGTTGAGCATGGAGATGTTGTAGTAACACACATATCGACGGTCAACAACTTGGCATATCCATTCACGAAGACTTTAAGTAATAAAGTTTTTATGGTCATCTGGAGGGCATGTGGATACGATATTATACACGGCTACTTTAATCCAATTGGGAGATTGTTGGATTTCCATAAAGTAAGGTGTAAAAATTATTTATGAGTATTTAGTTATTTCTCAAACATTTTGTATTATTGAATTTAATGAATAAATAAAAGTTTTTATTTAATTAAAAATGTGTTTATAATTTACTCAAGTCCTGGAACTATTATCAACATAAGAAGAGTAAAGATAGAGAGGTCTTCCAGACAACCCTTCTGAAATAGTTCAGAACGTTATTCGCAGTTTTAGGATCGACTGTGCAATCGAATCTGATTACGACTGTTAGGTTGAACCAATGAATGTCATTCTTGGGGCATGAGAGTGGAGACTCAAATGATAAACCTAGATGTGTTTATGAAACATGTTGAATAGACCAGTAACAAATTAGTTTAGAGAAAAAAAATCATTTACTTAGCTCTAAATCTAATTGTTATACCTTAAGGATCTTTTTGTAATTACCTTACTCCTGAGGTGAATATCGAGCTTGAGTTAGTTACTTGCGATCTTTGATATGTCAAATGGGTGAGTTTGAATTGGAAGACAATATCTTGGTTGTTGGGATCGTAATATCTCGGTTATTGATATCGTAATTTAACTATATTGGAGTTACGTGATTCACATATGTGTAAATTCGTGGTAATTTTACATCATCACTCTTGTTACCGATATTTACGATGGATGATATTTTAAAATATTATGTGGACCGTGAAATAAAAGAGTTTATTTGCACCAACGAAAAATGTAACGTACATGAATCGAGAGTTGATTGTCATTGAATTTATAATAGAGTCGTATGATGTCAGGATTAAATAGGTCAGAAAATTATAAAGATAAATTCGTCAGATATTTGAATCCTATAAATTTGTTCAAGATAGTCCATTCGGTTTCAGAAATAGCTCTGAGAACATGAATATAAGAAACGATATTAGTTGGACTAAAATGTAATTTGATGCTAAGGTTTATTTCCTACACTCATATATGATGGTTGTTGTCACTTAATTTGTTAAATATGATTAATTATTGAAATTAATTAATTAATTATATTCTAATTATTACATAATTAGTAAATAAAAAAATTAATTAATTAATTGATAAAGATCAGTTAGATTGATGAATTCGATACAACACAAACTCTAAGAAGATATATACAAAATTCGGCAATTGTGGTTATAAGGGTTTATAAATTTTTAAAATTAATAACTATATATACGTTATAGTAATTTGATTACAATTGTAGTAGATACAACACAACTCTAGAACATAGTAATTGATACTGATCAATTCAGTGTGTAATTACACAGAGAGAGAGAAAGAGTTTTCATCCCCCTTCACATGTTGCCGCCGCATTTCAAATTGAAGGAAGAAAAATTTGATTTTTCTTATTCAATCGTTTCGAGAGCCCACACTCAGTTCCTAAATAAATTCTCACGAGATATATTTCTGAAGTTAACGATGGTTATTGGTGGAAGAAAGTTTTGGAAAATTGGTTCTTGAAGATCATATTAGATTTTGGTTCTTGAAGATCAAGCTTGAAGATTTGGATATTGAAGTTTGAAGAACGTGAAGAACGAATACAAGGATTCCACCAATTCAGAAAATCTTCGATACATCGTAAATATGAAACTCATTTCAACATTTTTCTATTCGTTTAAATATCTTATATGCATGATCGTTTATTGTTTTGGTTTTAATTATTCAATTCGATTAAATATTTTTTGAAATTTTTTATATTCTGTCCACGAACCGTTCATAGTTCAAACTTATTTTTCTTTATTTTTAAAACCACCGATTGAACAATTTATTTAGGAAAAAGCTTTTGGGAAAATTCTCTACATAGGACCAAGTAAAGATGGCATATATCCTCTTTCTAGCACTATCATAGACAATATATCTAATCTGTCAACCAAAAATATTGCTTTTCTTGACAGTAAAATCTCAAGTTTTCTTTGGCACATTAGGCTAGGCCACCCCTCTGACTACATAGAGATTGATTACCACTTTATTCGTGAAAAAATAGTCAAGAAGGATCTGATAGTTAGCTATGTTTGCTTTAATGATCAATTAACAGATATATTTACCAAATTTTTAAACTTTTTGTGTTTAATTCTTTATTAAGTAAACTGATACTTAGTTATCACTTACCATCAATTTGAGAGGGATTGTTAAGGATTAAATATTGGTTTATTATTTACCTTTTCGGTTTTTGATTATATTAGGTTTAGTTGGGTTAAGTTAGCTAGTTAGTTGTTATCCTTTCCTTAGGTTATATATTAACTTAGTTTTCCCTTTCTGTTTAGTTAATGATTGAAATAATATCAAAGTCTTTCTTCTTGGTGCTCTCTCTTTCTCGTCTCTATTCTTCATCTTTCTCATCTCTATTCTTCATTCCTTCTCGATTCTTCATCCAAGTTTTCAACCATCGTATACAGGAAAGGTAATAGAACAAAAAAAAATTAAACAGAAGTAGCCAATCAACTTGGCCAGTCTAGCATATGTGCGTAAGGTTGAAGAAGTTTTGCGAGAGAAAACAAATTTCCACCAACTCATAAAGATAATTCAAGAATTTAACATACTTACCCAATTAGTTTTTCAATTACATTCTATGTGATTCCTAAAGGTGAAAGATTTAGAAAAAGAAGAAAAAGTTTAGGAAAATTGAGGAAAAGAATGCTAGTTGGGAGGGGAATTCATTGGAGAATGAGAAGACGAAGAGGAAAGACATGGCCGCACGAAGCAGGCCCGATGCCCATATGGGTTTTTCTCAGATAAGGAATGAAGTGGAATCCTCCAATTGCCCAGGCTGTTGCCATCATAAATGTTATTTCTTTGATTGCAGTAACTGGCAGATTCAAATTGGAAGAATTTGGTTGACGTTTGATATTTTTTCATGGGTATGGTTTATGTTTCTGTTAAATTTAAGGTATGAACTGGGAGAGACTGTAAGCCCCATAGTAGCCGCCATTTTCACTACCTCCGATATCTATTTTTGCAAGGGTTATTGGGTTCGGGTTTTCTCAAATTATTTTCATGGGTTGGGTAGAGAAAACGTTTAAAATTTTTTATTTTATAAAGTATTTAAACGATAATTAACAAATAAGATGAAATACAAAAATTTAAAAAAATTAATTTACCAAAAGAAATAAATTAACAGTTATATTTTACCTTATTATAAATTACGTAAGAAATCATGAAGGAAAAATAAATTAATTAAAAAGTTATAAATAGATATAATTTAGTTAAAGAATAAAACTTGAATTTGACATTATACTTATAAACATTCCGTTCGACATTCCATCAAAACAAACAAACTAATTTAACATTATCACCATAAGATCATAACATTCTCAAATATTAACAAACAAAATAATCTTAACTTTCTGAACATATACTTTCCTACAATTATATTCTAGTAATCTTATTTAATAAATCTTTTACTCGCAATGTTAATTTAAAGCTGTCATTTTTATTTAATGAATAAAGTATTTAAAAATTATAGTACATGACATTTTTTTATTAACTTATATGCAAGAGTGACATTTCATATGTATATATGTAAAAATGACTTTTATTAAGTCTAGAAAGTTTAAGTTAGTTATGGACTTACAATTTTACCCTTTAACTTATTTTAAAACCACCTAGAGTGACTTATAATTACTTTTGTTTTTGTTTCATAATGCTTGTTTATGGTATTTTCCGAAATTCTAATCAAACATGTCCAGCTTACTTCAAAAAAATTTGCCCAATATACAACAAATCTGCCGAAATCATTGAAAGATATATTATGTTCTTGGTTTAGTTTACAAGTTATTTTCACAATCTAAAATAAGTAAATATATTAGTTATTTATTGCGAATAAATCACTTACTTAGCATGGGGTCGTTCCAATTTATTTTTTTATGCTCATCTACAAAGATGATAACTATAAAACTGAAGATGATGTCTATCGTTTGGACAATATCCAACAAAGATAGGGGAATGATGACAAATATGACACATTAGAATGTTGCATAACAAAAACTAAATGTTTTTATTAATGACAAGTAAAACTATATATTTACCAAATGATGAGATAGGTGCAATTGAACGAGCAAGGGGCGTGGAGATCTCCTATTCCATTTTTAAATTTTTCACGAAAAAGTAAAACAGAGAGAGGGGGGAGTGTGTGTAGGCGGCGCATAAAGAAAATGAAAGTAGAGTTTCTAAGGTATAATGTGTTTCACAAGAAATTATTTCAAAAAAGTGAGAAAATACCATAAACGAATATAAGAAATAAATATAAGTGATAAGAAATTACTCTTAATGGTTACAAAAGTGAAAGGATAAAATAGTAAGTTCATAACAATCTTAATGGTTACAAAAGTGATGGGACAATCTATGCCAAAAGCCCTAAAGTATTTTACATTTAATGTTTTCATACATGCATGTTCAATACTTTATAAACATCATGAGAATCCCATGATTTTTATATGTGACATTTGTATATAAGAGTTATATATAAGAGGATAATACTTTAGGAATAAAATAAAAACATGTCTGCTATTAATAATTAAAGTTGGGATATTTAATTAATCAATAATTACATGTACCATTCTTTTCCATTAAGAATGAAAAAGTCTTATCGAGACTACTAATTTGAAAACATTAGAATGAAGGTATTTCATATAGTAAGTTTATATAGGACTAAGCCCCGATAAATTTGAATTCTAATAATACCATTAGCATATAGAGTATTTAGAATTTATCAAACTGATGATCATACATAGAACAATCTTAACTATGAGTGATTAATAGACTCGTATTTATAAAATGATGTTTATTATGTAGTCGGTAGAAAGTCTATATCATTTAACCTAATTCCTTGCATCTTCAAAGCATAATGAAATATATAGCTGGAAATTTCAATATACAAGGTGGACCCATATGAGATCTCAATTTATGATAAGTTTATAAGTTCATCATAAATTAGAGAATCAACTGGACTCGAGGAAAAAGAAGTAATTAGGGGAGTTAACGGATTATTTACCTAGCTCTAACTATGAACTACTCATGGAGAATTGATCTACATATAGTGATTATATCAATAGACTACTCAATTCTTTGTATAATTAATGTCTATAAATTCAAGAGTGCAATCCCAAATTTATATTGGCCTAACTTTGGAGTGGAGGTGAAAGATCCTCGAGCCCCAACACTTTAGAAAAAAAACCCTTGACCAGCGGTCCCCAATCTCACGATTGTGATTAGTCCATGAATTATGTTGATCCCAAGTACTCCATCTCCATCATTGCATATGGGAATATAGAAATTAAATAAGAAAAGGCATATCTAGTAGAATTGTTTGAAATAAGTAAATTTATCTAGTTAAGGCATTCTTGATTGAGAAGAAATGATTTTGATCGAAAGCGTTGTGGATACATGAGTCAACGATAAAAAAGAAGAAGAAGATGAATATGAAATGAATCTATGCGCCTCATAGAAGATAAAAACCTTTCTGATGGGGGAAATTGAAATTAAGGATTGAAAAATCGAAATGGTGAGAAAACGACATGTTTTACTATATTCATAAGTCAAAATGACATCATTTTATTGTACTAACGTGGTTTTAAACCAAAGGTCATATATAATTCCAAAATGTAACCTCAAAGTTAGAAACGCTAAACAAAAGTTTATGGTTAAACAAATTACAATAAATACATATCTGTGGGGGTGAATTTTCTCATTTTAAAATCTTGATCGCCTTCCACCATTTTTTTGTCAAGGGAAAATGATTTCAATAGGGAAAGATTACAGAAACCCGATACCCAAATAGAGAGGGTATCACTCCAGAAATTACAATTCCTATAAAATCTGAGAGAAGCAAGATGATGAGCAAGAGAATTCCTATTTCTTGAAATATGAGAAAAGAAAACATCACTAAAAGCGGAACAAGCTCTTCTAATATTCTCAACGATAGGCTCTATCACAACAATCTTGGGATAAGACTCGTTCAACATTGAGATAACGTTTAAAGCGTCAGCGAAAACCAAAAGGTTACCGATGAGAAGAGTACCACATAAAATCAACCCCTGTAAGACAAATTTTGCTTCGGCAGTAGCAACATTAAGACAAACATCTATTGGCGTGCAGCCCATGCTGACAATAACACCTTTCCCATCCTTCCACACAGCATCAGAGAAACGTTTCCATGTCCCATGACAAACAGTAGGGACAACGGTTGGCGGAGGGGAACACGGTTTCGTCCAAGAAAGCAACTCGTCAATATGTTTATTGGTAGCAAGAATGGCGTCAATAGGCTTCGGATCTTCATCCTTAAAACACTTGAGGTTCCTACACTTTTAGAGTCTCCATAAGCCAAAAGCTATCCAAAGGGTGCCGAAAGCATTAGTCTGGGAGCCAACAAGAGCCTCAACCAAGTTATTCCAGATCTTCACAATATTCGAACCCAACACAGAGCTGGAGCTAAACCCAGGGGGCTACCGAACCAGAAAACTCTAGCTAAAGACACAGGAAGAAAAGGTGCAACCTTCCATCATCCATCCATTGAAAACGCCTTAATTTTTTGTTTAAGGGTAAGAAAGACATTTTTTATCTTCATGTCTGTTATAGAAAATTAACTATTTTTGTAAAAACTCAAAAATAAGACATTTGCTTATCTAGTATTGGCCTCATGACCTCAAATGCTTAGCTAGAATTTAAGAGAGTTTAAAGTCCACCTTTTTTTTTCATGTTTCAAGAAGTCTATAAATGAATCTAATCATACATGTTTCAATTCTTTTTTAAAAAATTTCATTCATTACAATAAAATCTCTCAATTTAATCTACAACATGTAAACTAAAAATTAAAGAGAATTGAGAAAAATACGAAAAGAGAGAAATGAGAGAAAATAAATATGATATATATGTGTATAAGGATAAATGGTCGGTCGGATCGATTCGGTAAAAAAATATAGAAAAATTTTGGACCGAATCAGAAGTTCAACTTTTCTAACTCAAAGACCAAACTAACCACATTTAACTAAAAAAAACTCAAAGAAACTGATCATTTTCATTTAACTAATGTGTCTTGGTCGATTTTTGCATACCTTTAGCAACAACATAGATCGGGCAGTACTATTTTGAAATATGTAAAAATTCAAAACCCATCTTACATTTAACAGCCTCTCTGCCTCCTAGAGGCTCATACCCGTTATCGCGAAGAGGGTCACTCTTCAATGCTGGTCCGACATTGATATCAGAGTTTTTTGTTGTACCCTTAACATATTTATTGAACTCTAAAAAAATTTATTAAACTTCATATTTATTAAATGGCAGGACACATTAGTTAAACTCTAAATATTTTTTTACTACATCAACGTTATGTTGAATCCCGGCATCAACATATTTTCCGAGGATTTGTGATTGCCCTAGTGGACTTTCTACAGCTGCTGACCGACCCTTTCACCGCTTACCCCCTCGCAACCGCAAACCGGATATACTGAACGAATACTGATTTTATATAATTCGAAAATTGTAATAAACTCTTCCCAATAACGTGGGCACTCCCGAATGGCAATACGGGGCCCGCTCAGTCGCTAATGGTGTCGCATATTTCCAGTAATTTCGTATGCTGGGCAGATATTTTAGAGAGAGAGTGATACCAAGAAGTGAAGAAGACAGAGAGCCATTCCGTTACTCTTCTCTCTCTGTGTCCGTTCTCCGAAGAAATTGAACCCGAGAAAGAACGAAATGGGTTCTATTGCGAAGAAGGGATTGCAACAGTACATCTTGCAGCTTCAAAATCATCCCCTCAGAACAAAGGTGACACCTATTATGCTCTGCCTGTGTTGGGTTTTCCTATTTGAGATTCCTTTCTGATGGGTATCCATTATTTTCTGATTTAATAATTAAAAAGTTTCAGATTTTCTCATATCCCCCCGCCCCCCCAAAAAAATTAGTTTGCTCTTAGTATGTTCTGTTTGAGCAATTTTGTGTTTGATATTGTCGTTTAATCAAATCAGGTAATCACAGCTGGGGTGTTGTCTGCGATCAGTGATGTTGTCTCGCAGAAGCTTACTGGAATACAGAAGCTTCAATTGAAACGTCTTTTGCTCAAAGTGGTATGGCTTTTGTCTTTCTATTTTCCAAGTCTCGTTGATCTTCAGCATCTTTAAATATCAAGTCTCTCTAGTTGTTCAAGGAATATTGAATGGTTGGAGTTTTGAGAATGAAGAATTGGTGCTTAAGAGCCGGAAGTAGAATATATCAAATTAATTTACGTATTCATTTATAGTCTTAGCTGCTATCAGTATCAGATGTCTGTTTATGGCATTACTTGTTCAAATAGGTCTGGAGTCCGGATATTTGAGATAGATGTTTGGCCATATATAATTTCTCGGGGAAAAGAACAAACCCTCATATTAAGACAAACAATCTTAACGAAATCATTTATAATTCTGAAGTTTCATTTCAGTCATTTATAACACTGAAGTCAAATTTTTTTTTAAACAATTTAAGCTTCCGTTAAGACTGTTTCTATCTGTTTGACAATCGTCTTAACGGACCAGGACAAAGTCTTATAACATATGGAGATGGAGTCTTAACGAATAGAGATGGAGACTTGACGGAAGCTTAATTTTGTTAAAAAAATGTTACTTTAAGGTTATAAATGATGAAAGTGAAACCTCAAAGAGTGTAAATGACGGGAAGTGTAAAGCCATGCGGGTGGAATTTGATTTTTCGCCCTAATTTGTATGCTGAAGTGATAGGAGGGGAGCAAGGTGCTGTTACATGTCTCCGTCGTTGTTAATATTTTTTCTTTTTGGTCTTTGAGTACTCTATTTCATATATGTTTTCATATTCTTGATGCAGATTTTTGGAGCTGTTTACCTGGGACCATTTGGCCATTTCCTGCATCAAATACTGGACAAAATCTTCAAGGGAAAAAGGGATTCAAAAACAGTTGCCAAAAAGGTATACTCTACTTACCCTTGTTCATCTGTTGCTGATAACATGAGGCAGAGTCAGACAAATACTTAACCTGATCCTCATCACTATGGTAATACCCAGATCCCCCATTTGTTCTTCCCTGTTCCGTAACAGTGGGGACCTTATAAGGTCCAAGTCTTTTTGCATATTAAGAACTTTGTGTCTTAAAAAGTTCTCTTTACTAACTGAATTTTGTCTGAGCTAAAGTTGAATGAGAAAAAGGGAAAACTCTTCTAATATGCCTAATCAAATCATCTCAGGTGGTAGTGGAACAGTTGACATCTTCTCCTTGGAACAATTTGCTTTTCATGGTTTACTATGGCTTCATCATTGAGGGTGAGCCTAATTTCAACATAGTATATAAGATCCTTAGGACCGATTACCGAAGTGGTTATACTACCATAGGATTCCATTTTTGAGAGAAACCAAAGAAGATGGATTTTAGATTCTAATGAAATGATTTATGCAGGAAGACCATGGGTGCATGTGAAAGCCAAGATTAAAAGGGATTATCCTTCAGTGCAGTTAACAGCATGGACGGTATCGCTTTATTCCCATTTTGAGCTATTTTTAGTTTATACATATGAATGAAATTTAGGAAATACATGAATGAAAATGCAGTTCTGGCCTGTTGTGGGATGGTTAAATCACCAATATGTACCTCTGCAATTCCGCGTGATCTTCCATAGTCTGATTGCTTTTTGCTGGTAAATCCCTTTTGGCTTTCACTTGTTTTGTTTCTTTATTTAATTTTGGCAAAAATGCAAAAGTAACCATGCACTTCAACTATTTTGCAATAACATCTCCAAGCCTCCTATTCCCAAAAATCCGCTAGTTTTAAAGCATCTAATTTTGTATAAAAAATGTTTAATTCCCTTCGGAAAACCATTTAATAAGAACTCCTTGACAAACGTTTTGAATTTGAAAGTTCATGCTATCAATTAAACTGTTATCGGTCACATAATGGGCAAAACTAGAACCTAATCTTTTTGACATTGTTCCATCAATGTACGAGTAACCCGTTGTACAAAATTGGTTGAATAAGAAAACACATGTAAATGACTTGCGTAGAGATGCTAAACCTAATGGATTTTGTGCAAAAGGGGGCGTAATAGCAAAAACAATTAGTGTAAGGATTAAGTTAGCAAAGAAATTTAGTGGTATGTTTGCAAAATAGTTAAAGTAGATGGGCGTTTTGCAATTTAGCTTATATTTTTTCAGTTTCATATTATTGCGAAAATTAATCTGTGACTTTTGTTTTTATTTCAGGGGAATATTTTTGAATCTCAGAGCAAGATCAGTAATTTTGCCGAAGGCTAAGTGAATTCTGAAAAATATAAGATTTTTAATTTATGATCTCTCACAGATGGTTTTATTCAAATGATGGTAGAATGAGATCTGTACTTGTCTACGTTATCTGAAGTCTGAACTCATGTAATGAAAATGGTACTTTGATGTGTTTCAGTCATCATGACCTGTGTTGTAAAGAATAAGATGCCATCCAGGAGTCACTATTTCTTGTTCAATCATGATAGTGTCAACCATCTTGGTGAAAAATATAAAAAAAAAAAGCACAGTTTCTGCTAACATTTCCCCATAAAAAATAATTTCTAATAACAATCACAATAATTACGGTGGGATTGCAAGTATTTTTGTTTTTTTCTGAAAAATAATTTTTCATGATTTTTTGGGGGAAAGTTTTTTATACTTCCTATATAGCTGTAGTTTTATTTAATTGACACAGACAACTCTTTTACTTAAAAAATAAAAAAGTTGAATCTGTTAAAATTTGTTAGCTAAGTGTGAAAATAAGATTATTTATATAACAAATTTGATCTAATCATTTTTTTAACTAAAAATATAAGTTGATCATGTTATTTTGGTTTTGGATATATTCGAGTTTTAACATTAAAATTGATAAAAATTTAACTTGCTGTCAAATTAGCACTTTTTTTAATTGTGGTTAAGCTTATATGTGAGTAAGATAAGAGGTATATATTTGATGACATTCAAAATAATGCATGTGATTCATATTATCAAGTACGAGCAAGTTATGTGAGTCGTCAAAAACTTAACGGTGCCTATAAAAGCTTTGGGAGGTAATAAATTAATAATAATTCAGAATTTTATGGACTCAAATTATATAAGTGAAATTTAAAAGAAAAAGTAATAAAAAGTGTAAATTTTAAGTCTCACACATATTCATATTTCAGAGATCGTGAGATCGAATTATAATGTAACTTAAAAAATTTGTATTCTAGCCAAAAGGTTTTTGATGTTTCTTGGCCAAAAAAAAGAAGGTTTCTGATTTCAAGTATATGAAATTACTATAATAATAGTCCTAGCTTTCTCAAAGAGAGGGACAAAAAATAATCTAAAGACTAAATTCAGTACAATCTCTGTATACATAGATGTCTAGGTTTACATTCTTGTCACATTAGACTGCAAATTTTAGGTAAATATTATATGGAAGTTGTTGAATTCAACCATAAAACAAATTGACTTGAGATGGAAGGAAGATGCAACAAACACTCGCCTACACACAGCGTCCTTGTCTGCACTAAAGATGGTATAGAGATGCACACTTTCCTTGTTTTTTTTGTCCAAAATTACATTTTACACCTAAAAGACACTGTTAGCCGTCAATTTATTTAATTTGATCCCTAAAGTTTTATCTCATCAATTTATTTCAAACTTACAATCATTAACAATTAACACTCAGCTCAACATTCCCTAACTCTTTTAATGAGAAATTATGAAAAAAATTTGGGTTTCTTATTATTTGATTGAGAAATTAACGTCAAAAAATAAATATTCATTTTAAGGTCTTTAATTTCTATTTACTAAATATAATGCCACTTTTATTACATTTTCTCTTTGTAGATAAATAGAAGTAATTTTCTTCTTTTTTCTACTTTACGTTTTGTAATAAATTAAATCAGCTTCACACAAATTTAACCATAAATTAGTGAAGCTCATAGAATAATGTCTTAATTTTCAAAAGATAATTTTTTTCATTTATTAACTAGTATTCTGATTATTTATTTTTTCTTAAATTACTTTATTTATTTTGATAAAAACTGTAAGGGAATGTTATAAGTTAAAGAAAAATTTACTTGAGAAGGTCAACATCAAGATACCTTTCAATTCTAAGGGTTATTAAGATACCCTCAAATGAAAGTATCTTCATATTCCGAGTATCCAAAACTTCTCACAATTCTCATACCAAACAAAGGCATTTCACACTTTCTCATACCAAAGCACCCTAAGATATATCAGTGCAACAAATCATAATAAGTATTTTAAAATATAATTTAAAAATAGCCATTATTTATCTAAGTTAAAAGTATCAAAATATTTATGAATTATCTAATTAAAAAACTTCATTACAATGTGACGTTTAATTTTATGTGAAAGGATAATTTAATGATTTTAAGGAGGAAGTGAGGAAAAGGTTATCCAATTTTTTTAACATTTTCATTTTCATAAATACTAGTCAACGCACACGTGTGATGCGCTTGTAATCAAATTCGTTATATTTTTAAATCAAATCATGACTGATAATTATTTCGTGTTCATTTGAAAATTAAAAAAAATTAATTTAACACCATAATATATATTTTATTTATATGAATGAAACTAAAAAATGGTATAGCTTCACTTTATTTACTAACCAACCAAGCAAGTAATATAACATAATATTTTAGCAAAGCAATTAAGAACATATGGTGTAAATGTTTCTCAAAATTGGAAAAATACGAACATAATTAAAATTAATTTTTATTTCATATTCACTCTATTTTATTTTAGACTTGATATTCCTTTTCATTTTTATAATAACACAATTTTATTGTTGTAAAAATTTTTATTTATGTAACATATAAATTAGTAATATATTTAAAAATAGAGTATGACTAATGCTTAAAATATGTTAGAATTGAATTACACTTTAATTTCTATTGTTGATCTTTTAAAGAGATTATTCATCTTTTCTCTATATTCAGAGAAATTGGTAGAAGGTTATCATTTCTCCTACAATTTATTATATGAGTTGTTAGAATTCTTTTAATATCAACTCCGGAAGCTATCAATATAAAAATTAATTTATAAATTATAAAAAAATCTTAATTTGATCAACTTATTATAATTTTAAAAGTAATCAATTACATATATAAATTAGATGGTTATCTAGAAAATGTACAGATTATAGGTGAAAAAAACTGTCTAAAAATGATTGTCATCTTCTTCCCACTTTTAATATATTATAGACTCTAGATATTAGGGACCAATTCGACAGAAAAGCATAAATTTAGAGTTGAAAATACTGTACATGATCATTGAGTTATCATCTGAGTAGAGGAAAACTTTACAATGCCAGGAAGTTATTCTCGGCATTGATTCTGGGCTATTGTGGTCCTTAGATTGCTTTTGGAGTAATTTGGGGCACACAAAGTTCAGCAGGTAACAAGCTTTTTTGTTCACCAAATACGTACTAGGATTCGTCAAATACGTATTGAGGTTCACCAAATACGTACACTTTAATAATTCTTGGAGGGGTTCACCAAATACGTAGTGAGCTTCACCAATTACGTAGTGAGGTTCATAAAAAGACGTACAAATTAATAATTTTTGGGGGTTCATCAAATACCTAGTGGAGTTCACTAATTACGTACTGGGGTTCACCAATTATGTAGGGGGTTCATCAAATACGTACAAATTAATAATTTTTGGAGGGGTTCACCAAATACATACTATTGTTTACCAATTATGACTGCGGTTCACCAATTACTTAGTAAGGTTCACCAAATACATACAAAATAATAATTCTTGGAGGAGTTCACCAAATACGTAGTGAGGTTCACCAATTACGTATTGGGATTCACCAATTATGTAGTGGGGTTCACCAATTACGTATAAATTAATAATTCTTAGATGAGTTCACCAAATACGTAATGTGGTTCACAATTACGTACAAAATAATAATTCTTAGAGGGATTCACCAAATAAATACTGAGGTTCACCAATTACGTAGTGGAGTTCACCAAATATATAAAACCTAATCGGCATACCTAATAGGTGAATCACCTATTTTTAGCCTCTAAACACCATCCTGAGGATGCTAATTGCATCATCAAAGCCAAGCGCTAGTTTTATGCTTCCAATCGCCTGTTTCATTCCTAAACGCCAAGTATAAATAGGTGATCGCTTGCCTCCCTCCCAATCGCCAGTTTTTTTGCCCAATCACCATTTATATGGCTTTAATCGCCATTCTTAACAAGTACCCGTAAAATTAATGTTTTTGTAATTATATACCGTAGACCAGAAAAATCATGGATAAAAACAGGAAAAACTCATTATTTCAATGCAAATATTCATGATACTCACTTATTATGTGAAATTAGATTAGATTAATTAAAGATTCTTGATACAATTGAACACTTATTCATAAACTCGTTAAAAGTTTTCATTGATAATGTTATTGTGCTTTTGTAATAAGTATCGAGCAAGACGGGTTTTCAACATATATAATTATAGATCGTGGTGTTATGATGATCGGTAAATCCTATTTATCAATTTTGACGAACACGTATAACCCTCAAGGTTGGGTTCTATCTTTAAACCGAACATATCTGCTAAAAGTTTGAAATTGAATCTTGAAATTTGAAATTTTAACCTTTTATTTTATAAATTATAATCCCATAAAATTTGGAAAACAACCTATTTACGTTTTAATTTATAAGCATATAAATATATTATATTATTATTTATCCATCAAGGTTTTTAAGCATAATAGGGAGTATTTGGACCAAACACCTGCGAGTCTTGCGTTTAGGGCCCAAACGTGATCATCAGGCCCCAAACGCCAGTCACGGTAGGTGATTCATCAGCCATGACTAGTGTTTGGGGCCTGCTAGGCACGTTTGAGCCCCAAACACCATAGTAACAGGTGTTTGACCTGTTCCTAGTGACAAGGGTCAACCGTCTGTGTGTCTAGCGTTTGCGGCTCAAACATGACCAGTAGGCCCCAAACGCCAGTCTTGAATGGTGACTCGCCATGTAGTGATGACGTTTAGGTCCACATTATGGAGATTGGCCCTAGTATGGCGGGTTTACTATTAATTTTCACACACTTGGTCAATTTCATACCCTTAGTCATTTTCATACACTTGGTCATTTTTTCTATTTTCACATGCACGTAGCATTTTTCATTCACTTAGTAATTTTCTCATATTTTACCATTTTTATGTACTTGTTTTAATACACTTAGTTATTCTCATGCACTTAGCTATATTTTGACACTTAGGCTAAGTGCATGAATTATTAAAATAATTAAACACTTATTCATAAACGCTTAAGAACGTATTCTTGATTATGTTGTTGTGATTTTATGACAAATATCAAATAAAATATTTTTCACATACTTGACAATTCTCATTGACTTAGTAATTTTTTAACTCTTTGCCACTTTTATGTACCTTTTTGTCACTTAGTCATTTTTAACATCTGAAGTGGGGGCAAATGTCATCATATCCACGTGCCAAAGCATGAAATGCTCATAAGCAAAGCCCAAAATTGGCAATTTATATGGTCTTTCAGTGAATGGACACAACAATGGGACCATATTATCTTTAGCTTTGTGATTTGATGATAAATATCAAGCGCGATAAGTTTTTACCATGTATACTTATTCGCCGTGATGTTATCGGTTTGCCGAATAGGTATAACCACAATGTCTTATTCTACCGTTAAATCAAACTTATCCACGGAAAGTTTGAAATTATATATTGAAATTTGAAATTTAACCTTTTATTTTATAATTATAATCCTAGAAAAGTTGAAACATTTTCACACACTTGATAATTTTCATACCATTAGCCATCTTCATACATTTGGTTATTTTCAAACACTTAATCATTTTCATACACATAGTCATTAACCATTTTAATACAATGTAATTTTCACACACTTAATAATTTACATACGCTTGCTATCTTCACACACTTAAAAATTTTCATACAGTTACTTTCAAACACTTAGTTATTTTTACGTACTAATCTCATATGTAAATCTTTATGAAATAATAAACTCGCCAACATGTAAATAAATTTAATGCAAATTCTTCTTTAAAAAAGGATCTCATTTATTAGAATCACTATATATGAATATTTTTTTTTTGTCACAAATCCCTTATAAACATTTTACATTTCAAAGAGCATGATACAACCTTGCTACGATACAACTTAATTTAAAATATCCTGGTATTTTTAGTAATTGATTTAGCTGCATCATTTTACCCTTGGGATCAAGTTGCAATGCGTTTATCATCTCTGATATGTACTCTTCGTAGAGATCCTTCCATTTCTTCAAGCTTCAAGAAAAGAACTTTAAAAATTGGCAACCCTCATTTTATACAGGATTTCCATACCTCAAGAAGCTATTTGAATCACAGTGTCAGCAATCTTAACAAGAGAGCCCGCAATTATATGGAAAATAATATTACCAAGAAGAAAAATCATGAAGAAGCAATATCACTATAAAATAATCAGGTTGGTTCTAAAGAAAGACCACCAAAAGTCACGACCACGAACCATTATCAATACTAAACCTTGTTATAACTATCACTGAACCAGAATAATTAGCACGAAAGCCATCCACTTGCCAATATAAGCATATGGTATAAGCTATTGAACGTACAAAATTCATGAGGAAGAGAAAAGGGAAAACAATTAACTGTGGAGAGAAGGCAATTAGTTAACTGGAGGTATTATAATGTAATTGAATATAGCACCGAAATAAATTTGATTATCAATACCAAAACAACCTTCTTTTGTATTTCAAAAAGCAACTTAATATTGTTCTCTATGATGATGCTTGGTGGTCTTCCATGTAAAACATCTGGAATTGTTGCTACTATAATCCGGACACAAACATGTCAACATGAGTTGCTCGAAAAAAATCAATAAAAGTCTATTATTAATTAAACAAAGTACACATTTTATCTCATTCCACACTCTAATACACTGCAACTTTGTCATATTCATCTTCCTCTTCCTGCTCAGGCGACAAAAAAATATAATAAATTTTATTTAACAAGCAACATTTATTATATCCTGACATTTTCAAATGTACTCCCACCTCCACAGTAGAAACTGCATTGAATGGTTTGGTCATTTCAAATTTCTAGCCTAAACATAATATTACTTAACTCAATCAGTTCACCATAGATAAATGGAAATAGTTACTAAGAATATGCATGAAAGTTTATTTACTGTGAAAAGAAATAGGACCCTCAAACTTCAATTTAGAGACATTTGAAAGAAAATTACTTTGTAGAAATGTTCTGACAAAATGACATAGAGACAATACAAAAAGAGCACTACGACCACCATCTTTAGTGAGTGTAGAAAATCTTTGATTTTTTTTATAGATTTGAGGCGCTTAGTTGTTGGTCCAGCATTGCAAATTTTTCTCATTTTTATGTAAGAGTTATATTACTTGCATATGTATGTGCTCAAAGTTCATAATTGGCTTTAGTGGCTTTCAGTTTGTAGGATACCTTTCATTCTCTCATTAAAGCTTTTCTACTCAACATGCCCCTATTTAAATTGATTTAGGTAATTGGCAAGCCTATGGACTTAGGAACAATAAAAAATAAAATGAAATTGTTTAAGCATAATAGCGAGTATTGTGATTAAACTTTTATGTGTCTTGCGTTTGGGACCCAAACGCGACCAGCAGAACCCAAACGCCAGTTATTACAGGCGATCACTTACCATGCCTGGCGTTTCGGGCCTGCTAGTCACGTTTGGGTCCCAAACGCAAGACACATAAAAGTTTAATCACAATACTCGCTATTATGCTTAAAAAACATGGATGGATAAATAAAAATAAATTTAGAAGTCTAAAATGTTTGGATAGATTGGCGGTTTGTAAACGCGAGATGAGCCATAACATAAGGGGTGAATCTACTATTCGTAGAATCCAATTGGATAGATTGGCGGTTTGTAACAAAATTCATTTATATGTTTATAAATTAAAATGTAATAGGTTATTTTTCAAATTTTATGGAGTTATAAATTATAAAATAAAAGGTTAAAATTTACAATTTCAATATTTAATTTCAACCTTTTAACGGATATGTTCGATTTAAAGGTAGAATCCGATCTTAAGGGTTATACGTATTTGTCAACCGATAAATAGGTTTTACCGACCATCATAAAATCACAACCTATAATTATATATGGTGAAACCTGTGTCGTTCGATACTTGTCATAAAAGCACAACAACATTATCAATGACAACTTTTAACGAGTTTATGAATAAGTGTTCAATTGTATCGGGAATTCTTACTTAATCTAATCTAATTTCACTTAATAAGTGAATATGGTGAATGTTTGCATTTATAGAATGAGTTATTTTTATCGGTGATTAGTCCGGTATACGGTAATTAATTAAAAGGTTATAAATTTTAGATATTTAATGAAGATGATGATTAGGGCCAAAAAAGGATGATTAGAGCCAAATAAATGGCGTTTAGGGGACACATTAGCGATCGCCAGTAATGAAATGGCATTTAGGGTGTTCAACAAAATTGATTTTATATTTTGGTGTTCACCAATTTCATAGTGGGGTACAAAAGGAATCTTGAGGGTTTTTACCAAAATATTTCACATGCAAAATTAATAATTCTTGGAAGGGTTCACCAAAATTGACTTTGTATTTTGGTGTTCACCAATTTCATAGTGGGTATATAGAGAATCTTGAGGGATTCATCAAAATATTATACGTGCAAAATTAATATTCTTGGAGTAGTTCACCAAAATTGACTTTGTATTTTAGTACTCTCCAATTTCAGTGTGGGGTACAAAGAGAATCTTGAGGGGTTCACTAAAATATTTCACGTACAAAATTAATAATTCTTAGAGCGGTTCACCAAAATATTTCATGTACAACAAATGCTCCAAAATATTTCACGTACAAAATAAATAATTCTTGGAGGGGTTCACCAAAATTGACTTGTATTTTGGAGTTCACCGATTTCATAGTGGGATACAAAGGGAGTCTTGAGGGGTTCACCAAAATATTTCACATATAAAATTAATAATTCTTAGAGGGATTCACCAAAAATTAAATTTTTTCAAGGTGTTCTTCTAAAATGTAGTGGGGTTCACCATAAATATTTCACTTTGTTTGTGATTCATCTAGTATATCCTGATCAATTTTAAAAAATTGAATTTGTTGAAAGACCGCCATAAAAGGTCATAAAAATCATTGTATTGATGCAAAACCGCCGAAAAAATAATAAAACCGCCAAAAAATGAAAAAAAATTGCTAGGAACCGCCGGTACTGGGCCCAAAATCGTCGATATAGGATGAAAAACCGTCAGTATTGGACCCAAATTTACCGGTATTGGATGAAAAACTGCCGGTATTGGGCCTTAACCACTGGTATTAGGCCCAAACCACCGGTATTAGATAAATGTAAAATATAATTATATAAGGCAAAGTGTGTGACAATAGCTAAGTGTATGAAAATTAATAAGTGTGTATAATAGTTAAGTGTTTGAAATGGGAGGACCTCTTCAAAGAGTATATATTAAGTGAAACAATGAAAATGATTAAGTAAATGATCAAACGTGTAAAAATGATGCTACATGTGTGTAAAATGGCTAAGCGTTTCAAAATAACTATATGAATATGTCAAGAATATGAAAATGTGTGAAAATAACCAATTGTGTAAAAATGAGTAAGGGTGTGAAAATGACTAAGTGTAAAAAATGAGCTTGTATCAATGGTGAGTGGCTATTTGCATATAAATGATTTAAGTGTGTCAAAATGACTAAATGTTTCAATATAACTAAATGAAAATGTCAAGAATATGAAAATGAAAAAGTGTGTGAAAATAGTTAAATTCCATCAAAACAAGTACGTGGAAATGAAAAAGTGGAGAATAAAATTATGACTAAGTGTTTAAAAAACCCTATAAGTGCGATGACGATAACCCATGACAACCCAGTTTTGGGTCCAAGGCACTGTTTTAAGTACTTTCAAAGACCTGGAAGCTATTCTAGTCTTAATTTGGGGCTTTTCGTAACTCTAATCTCTTTTAATTTTTAGAGTTTTTTATGTGCTTATAAATTAAAACGTACTTAGGTTGTTTTCTAAATTTTATGAGGTTATAATTTATAAAATAAAAAGTTAAAATTTCTAATTTCAAACTTTTAGCGGATATGTTCATTTTATAGATAGAATCTGACCTTGAGGGTTATACGTGTTCGTCAAACCAATAAATAGGATTTAATGACCATCATAACATCACGATCTATAATTATATATAGTGAAAATCTATCTCGCTCGATACTTGTCACAAAAGCACAACAACATTATCAATAACAACTTTTAATGAGTTTATGAATAAGTGTTCAATTGTATCGAGAATCCTTAATTAATCCGCTCTAATGTCACATAATAAGTGAGTATCATGAATGTTTGCATTGAAACAACGAGTTTGTTCTATTTTTATGGATGATTTTCCCTATATACGGTAAATAATTACAAAAATATCAATTTTAAGGAAAATTGTGAAAATGGGATTAGGAGCAAAAAAGTGGCGATTGGGAGGGAGACTGGCGATCGCCTATTTATACATAACGTTTGGGGACTGAAACAGATGATTGGAGGCATAAAACTAGCGCTTGGCTTGGACGATGTGATTAGCACCTTCAGGATGGCGTTTAGAGGCTAAAAATATGCGATTCGCCTATTAGGTATGGCGATTAGGTTGTACGTATTTGGTGAACCCCTCCCAAGAATTATTATTTTGTACGTATTTGGTGAACCTCAATACGTAATTGATGAACCCCAATATGTAATTGGTGAAGCCCAATATGTAATTGGTGAACCCCAGTACGTATTTGATGAACCCCTTCAAGATTTCTTAATTTGTACATATTTAGTGAACCGAACTATGTAGTGGGGTACAAAGGGAATCTTGAGGGGTTCACCGAAAAATTTCACGTACAAAATTAATAATTCTTGGAGGGGTTTATAAAAAGTTCACATACAAAATCAATCATTCTTGGAGGGGTTCACCAAAATACAAAATCAATCATTTTTGGAGGGGTTCATAAAAATATTTCACGTACAAAATCAATCATTCTTCAAGGAGTTCACCAAAATATTACACGTACAAAATCAATCATTCTTCGAGTTGTTCTAAAATTTAGTGGAGAAAAATTATTTTACTTAATACTTGTTGTAAAATGACAATAACATAATGAAGAATACATTCTTAACCATCATAAAGGCCCTAAAAACTATTGTATTGATGGAAAATCGCCGAAATAACAACAAAACCACAAAAAAAAATACCAGAAACCCCCAAAACCACCGGTATTAGTTAGAGAAACTGCCAGGATAGATTTGTGAACCCTAGTACATAATTGGTGAACCCCAATACATAATTGATGAATCCCAGTACGTAATTGGTGAACCCCTTCAAGAATTATTCTTCTGTACATATTTGGTGAACCCCACTACGTAATTAGTGAACCCTACTATTTAATTGGTGAACTCTAGTAAGTAATTGGTGAACCCCTCCAAGAATTATTCTTTTGTATGTTTTGGTGAACCCCACTACGTAATTGGTAAACTCTAGTACGTAATTGCTGAACCCCTTCAAGAATTATTCCTTTGTACGTATTTAGTGAATCCCACTACGTAATTGATGAACTCTAGTACGTAATTAATGAACCCCAGTACGTAATTGACGAACCTCTCTAAGAATTATTCTTTTCTACGTATTTTGTGAACCCCAGTACGTAATTGGTGAATTCCAGTACATAATTGGTGAACCCCAGTATGTAATTGGTGAACCCCAGTACGTAATTGGTGAACCCCAGTACGTAATTGATGAACCCCTCCAATAATTATTTGTTTGTACATATTTAGTGAACCCCACTACGTAATTGGTGAACCCTAGTATGTAATTGGTGAACCCTTCCAAGAATGATTCTTTTGTACGTATTTGGTGAATCTCACTACGTAATTGGTGAACTCCACTACGTAATTGGTGAACCCCTCCAAGAATTATTCGTTTGTACGTGTTTGGTGAACACCACCACGTAATTGGTGAACCCCACTACGTAATTGGTGAACTCCTTCAAGAATTATTATTTTGTACGTATTTGGTGAATCTCACTACGTAATTGGTGAACCCACTACGTATTTGTGCAACTCCAGTACATATTTGGTGATATAAAAAAAACTAAAACCCATTACCTACTGAATTTTGTGTGATTCAGATTACTCTAAATGTAATCTAAAAATCACAATAGTCCAACATTTATGCCGTAAAGTTTTTCACCGCATGATAAAGCTTTCGTATCGAGATAAGCCCAAACCAAGTAAAAGCCATGGAATCACTAAGGAATGAAAAAGAAATGCAAAAGTTGACAGGTCAACAGTCGTCAACAGGTTTCAGAGTGGATCAACTGATAAATGTAAGCCCTTTTTTCTCAAAACTAAAAAAAAAGCCCCGGAAACGAGTGCAACAAAGACTGCGAAGCAGCTTTATAGGAGATCAAAGAATATCGTCATCAACATCGTTGTTGTCAGAACCAAACTTTGGAGAAGAGCTCTACCTATACATTACGATGTCTGAAATGGCGTTAATGCAACACTTATTAGGAATAAGGTAAACAAAATAACCCTATTGACATTGTCCCGAGTGACGGTCTCACAAATCTTAAATCATACTTTTAGACACATACAATCGTGGTGCCAATAAAATACCCTATTTGAAGCATACTTGCCAGAGATGACAGGAAGACCCATGTCCTCCTAATGGAGTAGAAAAGTGTAAATTCATTTAAGTATAGACCATTCGGTCCATTCCATCTAACCTATTCATTGCTTCAATACATAAAATTATCCTACATGTGCTTAGTGATAATTGTGCAGGGAAGAGGTCATGGTAGTCAGAGAATTCTTGAAATAGGGGAGAAACATGTAAAAGGAAACCTAAAGCTATATATATTAATCCAAAATTAAGTTCCATAGGAACATAAAGAGGATTTGAAAGCTCCCCCAGAAGAAGCAGTACGAAAATTAGAAGGAAAGGCTTGACAGTAATGGTTTATGAACCTCTCAAGTTCTTCCCGATTTCTAATTCAAGGTACAACGAGGGAAAATTAGAATTCATGCCAGATAGAAGAGAAGCAAGAATAACGATATACACATAAATAAAACAGAAAACAACTTATGCAGAAAGGGAGCACAATGAAAAAAGCCAAGTGTAGAAGGAGACACTGAAAGTTTTCTTAAGTAGGCTATGAATGTGAAAAGAGAAAGAAGAATAGCACCTCATAATGCCAACGGCATAGAAGTATGTCCGTCGCGAGCGTCTGTCCAGAAGAGAGGCGTGGATTACATCATATAGAGGATGATCACTGTAGACGTCAACAGATATTCGATGCAGGTAATGATGAGATACGCCATATGCATGTTAAAGCAGAATCATTACAACGTCAACGAAAAAAACATCAACGAAAAAATCATTTGAATGTAACATGGGCATTTGTCCAGGGATCACTGAGCTTTCATACGAGTGGAACAGCAAGGATTGCTGGATGAATATAAGGCAAGGACGTGGCGGCTTACATTGACTGCAACAACAGTAGAGTATTGGATAACCAAGATCAATTGATGAGTAACCACCAAATACCAGATCAGGCCTAACCTGCCATGATCACCACTCTTCCCTTCTTCTCTAATTAACCATTATGATTAGTTGTAGAAAATCTGATTTGATGTAAACAGCTAGTAGTCAAAAGAAGCCGGGAAAACTTTACAATGCGGGCATCGATGCTAAGCCATCTTGGGTCATGGATTATTTTTGGAGCAATTTGAGCCACACAAAAGCTTATCAGATAATAAATTTTTTTGTTTATCAAATACGTACTCAAATTTATCAAATACGTAGTGAAGTTCATCAATTATGTAAGGTTCACTAAATACATACAAAATAATCATTCATGGAGGAGTTCACCAAATATGTACTCGGGTTCACCGATTACGTAGTGGGGTTCACCAAACATGTACAAATTAATAATTCTGAGAGGGGTTTACCAAGTACGTACTAGGGTTCAACAAATACATACTGGGGTTCACCAATTACGTAGTGAGATTCTCCAAATACGTACAAATTAATAATTCTTGGAGGGGTTCACCAAATACGTAGTGGGGTTCATCAAATACGTAGTGGGGTTCACCAAATACGTACAAATTATTCTTGGAGGGGTTTAACAAATACGTACTGGGGCTCACTAATTACGTAGTGAGGTTCACCAAGTACGTACAGATTAATAATTCTTGGAGGGTTCACCAAATACGTATTGAGTTTCACCAATTATGTAGTGGGGTTCAACAAATATGTACAAAATAATAATTCTGAGAGGGGTTCACCAAAAATGTACTAGGGTTCACCAATTACGTACTGGGATTCACTAATTACGTATAAATTAATAATTCTTAGAGCGATTCACCAAATACGTACTAGAGTTCACCAATTACGTAGTGAGGTTCATCAAATACGTATAAATTAATAATTTTTGGTGGGGTTCACCAAATACGTACTGGAGTTCACCAATTAGGTACTAGAGTTCACCAATTATGTAGTGAGGCTCACAAAATAATAATTCTTAGAGGGGTTCACCAAATACGTACTGGGGTTCACCAATTACATAATAAGGTTCACCAATTACGTAATGAGGTTCACCAAATACATAAAACCTCATCGCTATACCTAATAGATGAATTGCCTATTTTTAGCCCCTAAACGTCATCCTGAAGGTGCTAATCACATCGTCAAATCCAAGCACTAGTTTTATGCCTCTAATAGCCATTCTTAACAATCAACCGTAAAATTAATATTTTTGTAATCATTTACCGTACACTAGGAAAATCATTGATAGAAAGAGAAAAAAACTCATTATTTCAATGCAAACATTAGATTGGATTAGTTAAGAATTTTTGAAATAATTGAACACTTAATCATAAACTCTATAAAGTTGTCATTGATAATGTTATTGTGCTTTTGTGACAAGTATCGAGCGAGACAGGTTTTCACCAAATATAATTATAGGTCGTGATGTAATGATGGTCGGTAAATCCTGTTAGCCCTATATCTTTATGAGATAACTTTTGATGATAACAAAACATTGACGATGCTAATAAATTTAATTAAGTTTGCAAAGGCCATTGACAAAATTACCACGAGGCATTCAAATTGAAGATCATGAAAATATTTATTTTCATAGGAGCACATAAAGCATGAAGATTGAAGATCATAAAAATATCTACTTTCATGTAATTTTTATTAGGAGCTTACTCATTTTATTTGTCTTTATTAAAGCTCAATTTATTTAGGGATAACTCTCCATAAATTAAGTCTACATTCATAAAAAGCCTAAACACCGCATCATATCTCTCTTGCACAATAGACAAAATACATGAGATGAAGATAATGACGAAAACAAGTAAAGTAAGTTTCAATTTCAAGTAGATAAAGAGAGATTGAGCTAACCTAAATAGTTTTTGACCATATTGTGTTATTTTGGGTAGGAGTTTTCCTTGCCTTTTTGGTCAAGGATTTTTTGTCATTCTTATTAAGGATGGAGTGTCCTTTACTTTGTCTATATTCAAATTTTGAAATTCCCCCTCCTAAACTCTAACCTCCATCTCCTCTATAAATACACTCTATTTTATTCACAAAACACAAATTCATAGCCAATAGATTTGCTCTTCAAACTCTCCCAATACTCTCCTAAATCTCTCTTAATATTTTGAGCTTTATACTTGCAAATTTCTTGAGTGAGCAAGATTATTGTTTTGTGAGCTTAGATTGGAGATTCTATTCTTTTGAGAGAGTTATTCTAAATGGTCACTTAATCTCGAAACACATAGCCTTGTGAGGTTTAGCCGGCACCCATAAAGTCAATTGGGTTTGTAAGGTTTGGTCTTCACCCTTATGAAGATCGTGGGATTAAAAATCTCCAAGGAGGACCTTGGAGCGTGGACGTAGGGATATGATTTTCTGAACCACGTAAAAATATCGTGTGCATATCTTCTTCTCTTTTTATTTTGTTCTATTTATTTTTCGCACTTCAATTTCTGGCACTTAATTTTTGCAATTTAATTTCCACACTTTAAGTTTCCGTAATTATTTTATTTACTTGCTTTATATTTCCGCATTTATATTATCGCAAGCATTATTTACTTCAACACTTTTATCTATTACTTATTTATCTTTTCAAGAGTTAAACTCGTGAAACATTGAAGTTCATTCTTGAACATTCATTTTCCATTTGAGTGTAAAAAGTTTTTAATTTGAACACGATCACCCAATTCACCCCATCTTGGGTTTCCATATCGATCCTACAATTGGTATCAAAGCTTGGTACTTTATACATAAGACTTAATCGTCTTGAGTTATGGCATCCATGAGTGGTTCTTTCATTGAAGGTCAATCTACTACTAGACCTCCGTTTTTAGGTGTCTACCAAAGAATTGGGAAGCCAAGGTGACCGTCATCTATGAAGCCAAAGATCTCAACACATCTCCTCTTAAAGAACTTATTAGCTCATTAATGACGCATGAAATGAGGTTAAATGAAAATGATGAAGAAGATACATCAAAGAAGAAGAGCATTATACTAAAATCAACACTTGAACAATCCGATAGTGAGAAGGATGACTATGATGAGGAAGATGACACAACCTTACTCACTAGGCGATTCAAGAAATTCCTAAATAGTTAGAAAAATGCTTCAAGAAAAGATGATTAGAAGATACCCGTGACACACTCACGTGCTATGAGTGTAAAAAGCCATGACACATAAAAGTCGATTGTCCAAATCTAAGTAATTTCCTAAAGAAGTTCAAAAGAAGAGCATTCAAGGCAACTTGAGATGAGACTAATGATAGTGACTCTAAAGGCAAATAAGGAGAAGTTGCAAACATGTATTTCATGGCATTAAAAAATGAGGTATCATTGAAGAAGAAAGATAAGAGGTATCTTGATAGTGGATGCTCGAGACATATGACCGGTGATGAATCAAAACTTTCTCAAATTTTTTGAAAGAAAGGACATGTCACCTTTCAAGATGATAAGAAATGCAAAATCATTGGTATTGGCTCCGTAAGTAATGTCTCTTCTCATGTTATAGATAAAATTCTACTTGCAGATGGTCTAAAATCTAATTTACTTAGCATAAGTCAACACTACAAATCAACTTGAATATATTTTCGCAAAACCATTAAAATGTTGAAAGTTTTTGTAAAAATAAGCTTGCTTTGGGAATTTTAGATATTAGTTAAATTTTTTTTTCTACTTACCATATCAAGATAAAAGTATTTTTCCTCATTATTATTAGTTTATTCTTTTTTATGATAACAAAGGGGGAGAAAATAGAATGTGCTTAAGAGTTATGTTTTTATCTTGATGAGTAAGCATATATTTAGGTGGAGTAAATTAAAATTATTTGATTAAATGCATTTTTTGTGTCAGTGGTTTGTCATCATAAAAAAGGGAGAGATTTTTAGCCATATATCTCTATGAGATAGCTCTTGATGATAATAAAAGATTGACGTTGCTAACAAATTTAATCAAGTTTACATAGGCCATTGAAAAAATTACCATGAGACATTCCAATTGAAAATCATGAAAATATTTATTTTCATAGGAGCTCATAAAGCATGAATATTGAATATCATGAAGATATCTACTTTCATGTAATTTTTATTAGAAGTTTAATCCTTTTATTTGCCTTTATAAAGCTAAATTTATTTAGGGATAACTGTCCTTAAATTAAGTCTACATCCATAGAAAGCCTAAGCACCAAAAATCATATCTCTCTTACACAATAGACAAAATACATGAGATGGAGATAATGACAAAGCACAAACAAAGTTTGTTTCAATTTCAAGTAGATAAAGAGAGATAGAATTTACCCAAATAGTTTTTGATCATATTGTGTTATTTTGGGTAGGAGTTTTCCTTACCTTTTTGGTCAAGAATTTTTTGTCCTTATTAAGGATGGAGTGTCATTTCCTTTGTCTAATTCAAAATTTGAAAATTTCCCTCCTAAACTCTACCATTCATCTCCTCTATAAATACATTCCATTTCTATTGACAAAACACAAATTCATAGCCAAGAGACTTGCTCTTAAAACTTTCTCAATACTCTCCTAAATCTTTCTTAATATTTTGAACTTTATACTTGCAAATTTCTTGAGTGAGCAAGATTAGTTTTTTTGTGAGCTTAGATTAGAGATTCTACTCTTTTAAGAGAGTTATTCTAACGGGTCACTTAATCTCAAAACACATACCTTGTGAGATTTAGTTGGCACTCATAAAGCCAATTGAGTTAGTAAGGTTTGGTCTTCACCTTTAAGAAGATCGTGGGATTAAAAGTCTCCAAGGGGGGCCTTGGAGCGTGGACGTAGGGATAGGATTTTCTGAACCACGTAAAAATATCGTGTGCATATCTTCTTCTCATTCTTTTCTTTTTATTTTGTGCTACTTATTTTTCGCACTTCATTTTCTGGCACTTAATTTTTACAATTTAATTTCCGCACTTTAAGTTCCCGTAATTATTTTATTTTATTGCTTTATATTTCCGCATTTATATTATCGCAAGCATTATTTACTTCAACACTTTTATCTATTACTTATTTATCTTTTCAAGAGTTAAACTCGTGAAACATTAAAGTTCATTCTTGAACATTCATTTTCCATTTGAGTGTAAAAAGTTTTTAATTTGAACACGATCACCTAGTTCACCCCTTCTTGGGTTACCATATCGACCCTACAAATCATATTCATCAGTTTGACGAACATGTATAACCTTTAACGTCAATTGTTCCTCATGATATTTTTATTTCTTGACGGTTTGTTGTTTTTTCAGCGATTTTGCACCAATACAATGATTTTTAAGACCTTTTGTTGATGGTCTTCCAAAAAATTTGATTTTTTAAAATTGATCAGAGTAAATTAGATGAATCACAAATAAAGTTATTAAGATTCTTGATTTTTTAATGTGAACATTAAGTACCTTGACTTATATTTTAAATTAGAGAATTTTGTAATGAATTATTAAAACAATTGAACACTTATTCATAAACGCTTAAGAATGTATTCTTGATTATGTTGTTATGATTTACAATAAGTATCAAATAAAATAAGCTTTCCCAATTCAATGAACATGTTCCTAAATCCTGGTTCATGTATAGAATAGAAATCAATAAGTATGTAGTACAATTATATATAGATCTAAATTCTAGATATCTTTCTCTCTTTCATACAATTATGTCTTACATTTATCATTTTACACACTATTATGTCTTACATTTATTGATTCATAATTTTCACTATTTAACGAACATGTATAACCTCCAAGGTTGGAGGTGAACACCTCAAGCATTTCTTATGCGTGAAATATTTTAGTGAACCCCTCAAAAAATTATTAATTTTATACGTGAATTATTTTGGTGAACCCCATAAGATTCCCTTTATACCCCACTATGAATTTGATGAACACCAAAATACAAAGTCAATATTGGTGAACCCCTCTAAAATTTATTAATTTTGTACGTAAAATATTTTGGTGAACCCTTCAAGATCCCCTTTGTACCTTACTATAAAATTGGTGAACACCAAAATACAAAGTCAATTTTGGTGGACTCTTCTAAGAATTATTAATTTTGCACGTGAAATATTTTGGTGAACCCCTCAAGATTCTCTGTGTACCCCACTATGAATTGTTGAACACCAAAATACAAAGTCAATTTTGCTGAACCCATATAAGAACTATTAATTTTGCATGTGAAATTTTTATTGAACCCTGCAAAATTCTCTTTGTATCCCACTACGGATTTGGTGAACACCAAAAAATCCAATCGCCACTCTTCAACTTCCAAACACCATTCTTCAAACTCCAAACGTCATCGTGAAGGTGCAAATCGACATATTTTGTTGTCAAATGCCAGTTTAATGGCTCCAATCACCAATTAACACCCTAAATGCCATTTCATAACTGACGATCGCTAATGTGTCTCCTAAACACTATTTATTTGGCTCTAATCACCATTTTTTGCCCTAATCACCCTCTTCAGTAAATATCCAAAATTTATAATTTTTTAATTAATTACCGTACACTGGACTAATCATTGATAAAAATAGTAAATTTTCATTCTATAAATGCAAACATTCACCATATTCACTTATTAAGTGAAATCAGATTGGATTACATAAGGACTCTTAATACAATTGAACACTTATTCATAAACTCGTTAAAAGTTGTCTATCTTTAAATCGAATATATCCGCTAAAAGTCTGAAATTAAATATTGACATTTGAAATTTTAACCTTTTATTATATAAATTATAACCCCATAAAATTTGAAAAATACCTATTTACATTTTAATTTATAAGCATATAAATATATTTTGTTACAAACTGTCAATTTATCCAATTGGATTTTACGAAAAGTAGATTTTCCCCTTATGTTATGGCTCGTCTTACACTTACAAACCGTCAATGTATCCAAACACTTTTAAATTTTAAATTATTTTTATTTATCCATCTAGGTTTTTAAGCATAATAGGGAGTATTGAAACCAAATGTCTGTATGCTTGGCATTTGGAGCCCAAACGCGACCAGCAGGCCCCAAATGCCAGTCATAGTAGACGATTCGCCAGCCATGAGCGGCGTTTGGAGCCTGCTGGACACCTTTGAGCCCCAAACTCCATAGTAACATGCGTTTGGCTCGTGTCCCAATGACACGGGCCAAACGTTTGTGCATCTGGTGTTAGGGGCCCAAACGGGACCAACAGGCCCGGAACGCCAGTCTTGAACGGTGAGTCATCATGTAATGATGACGTTTAGGTCTTCATTGTGGCGTCTGTCTCTAGTGTGGCATTTAGGGCCTCAATACCAGCGATTTTAATGTCTATTGGGCGGTTTTAGTGTCTATTGTGGCGGTTTTAGTATTTATTTTCACACATTTGTCATTTTCATACCCTTAGGCATTTTCATTTTTTTTAATTTTCACATGCACATAGTATTTTTCATTTATGTAGTAACTTTCTCATACTTTGTCATTTTTATCTACTTGTTTTGATACACTTAGTTATTCTTATTTATCGATTTCACACACTTAGTCACTTATATACAAATAGTCATTTCTGTGACTTGATCATTTTCACAACTTAACCTTTCTTATACACCTAGCCATATTTTCATACAGTTAGGCATTTTCACATACACTTAACCATTTTCATACTTAAATTTTTTTTACACTTAAATCATTTCCAAACACTTAATCATGTACTTGTCCACTTTCACACATTTAGCATATTTATTTGCACACATCTAGATATTTTTAATTACATATACTTAGCCTTATATGATTGTGTCTTACATTTATCATTTTCACACCTGATCATTTTAAATTTACTTGGTCATTTCATTCCTTCACTTAATATATACTCTTTATAGAGGTCATTCCATTTCATCAATTTAGCTAAGGCCTTGGTAAAGGTCATATGCACAATTACTCTGTGGAGTACCATAATGTTTTTTGTCTCAAAATTCTTGATTTCTCAATACAAGTATTAACAATATTCACTTATATTTGAAATTGAATTAAGTACCACTACAAATGAATATTTCTTTCGATACAAATCTCTTCTAAACTCACTTCAAACCTACTTCTATACATCATTACGCAAATATTACACCATAAAGCATAACAAGATGCAAATCCATGTACTTTTTAATGACTACTTTAGTTGCACCATTTTACCCTCAGGATCAAGTTGCAATGCGCGTCTCATCTCTGATCTAGACTCTTCATATAGAGATCCTTCCATTTCTTCAAGCTCTCTTCAGGGACTTCATCACCAAAATCAAAATATATCATTATACTTGGTGACTTAGACATTTTCACACACTTAACGATTTTCACATTTTTTAATTTTCGAACACTTAATTATTTTCACATATTTTCATATACTTAGCCATTTGACACGCTTACTCATTTTCATATATTTAGCTATTTTGATGGGCATATATATGAATATTTGCCCATGCACCTTGTCATTTTCATACACTCTGCAATTTTCATACATTCAGTAAATTTAGGCATTTTCCATACACGCTACACTTAGCCATTTTACAACTTATTCACACACACTTAGCTATTTTCATGCACTTAACCATATTTTCACACACTTAGATATTTTCACATATACTTAAACATTTTCACATACACTTAGTCATTTTTATATTTTCATACACTTAGTCATTTTACACACTTGATCATTTTCATAAACTTAACTATTTTCTTACACTTAGTCATTTTTACAAATTTATTTATTTTCACACACTTAATCATTATAATGTACTTAATTATTTTCAAATACTAAGTTTTCACACATTTTACCATTTCATAAACTCATTCATTTTCATACACTCGGTTATTCTCACAAACCTGTCCATTTTAATATACTTATTTGGGTACATTTAGTTGTTTTTACACACTTTTAACATACAACTACTTACTTCCATGACTCGATCATTTTCACAACTTAACTAATTTTATACACTTAGCCATTCTTTATACACTTACAAAATAAAATGTATTTCGTTTAAGAATTATTCAAAAGTAGAATCATCATTAATTCTTTTTTATTGTATTTATTTCATGTACATCCATGCTTACATGATTCACCAGGGTGGCAGTATGTTTTGAAGCGAGATACAATTATCTCAGAAGAAACAAATGACGAGTTTCAATCTATTTCAACATTTCACAAACGGAAATAGTCATTTCCTTGTTTTTCTCTATTGTTTCAAACTTATCTGGCTATAATGGTTACTGTCAATACATCATTTACTTGGAAGAACTAGTAAACAAGAATAAGAAATAACTGTTGCATCTCAGAGGAATACATAGTTCACTTTTATATTTTCATTGAAAACTAGCCACGAGTATGGAATCCTCCATTCCCGAGCCTGACTGAGTTCTGAATGTGAAGCAAACATAAGCATATGATTAGAGAAGAGTAAAAGGATTGAGAATGAGATGATGTAGAGGAAGAATATACTTTCTATGTAGAAAAAATACAGGGCTAAAAGAATGAGATGATGTAGAGGAAGAATATGCAATCATGATTCAAGAATTGAGTTCGCATCCTGTAAAACTGCATCTCACATATAATGTATTGAATTCACATATAACAAGACAGACAAAAGGCCAACACACTAACTATACAAATCAACAAGAATCAACTCCCAATTTCTCCAGGAAAAAAGCAGATAAACGTGCTAGAAAAACAAATAATTCTGCTAGCCACTATCTACTACAAAAGCAGAAGCTGAAAATAAGTAGAAAAAAGAACATAGTCCTGATACAGACTCAATCCTGGAGAACTAGATCTCAATTAATCTACAACTCCCTATCTAGATCAGAGAGAGGCTCTCTAAATCATTTAAACAGCCTATCACTCACAATATCAATAACCATAATATATAAACTCCTAACACAGTTACATTTACTAAAAAATAGTCTACAATTTCTTTCCTTCCCAAACCAAATAAATGACAGTGGTAAAAATAAGTTTAAGGATGTTAGATTTAAGACTTCTGCCTCAGGTATGAGCAACAAACTAGGTAAGTAGATGGGATTTAGCTGTTGCAGATGGAATTCACTTTTCATTTCCTTATTAACATAGCCCAAATCTGGCCCAGTCTCTCCAATGATGACTGAGGTCATATATATTGAGTAAAAATACATATTCATCCAAATAATAATTAGATTGATGAAGTCCTCTAGCGTAATTTTGTCATATATGAAATACCTCTTTCTTTTTGTCCAAAAATAAGATTAAGCATATCTATAATGATTTACTAAATTACTTTTAATTTACCGATAAGTATATATAATACATTAGTTCTTACAAACCTTACACTCCTAGCTAAAATATGTATATACTAAAAAAATATTTTATGTTTAGAAGCTTACCTTTAATAAAATATTCATAGAAGGGAATACCATATATATATATATATATATGTATATATGTGTATGTATGTATATGTACGTGAATATGCATGTAGAAGATCAAGTTTAGGAATGCCATGAATTTAATTACCTGATAGCTACCAATAACATGAACAACAACAATTAAATTAGCAGAGGCAATGAGCCATTCATGAGAACGTTATCATCAATATATTGTCCAAAAGCCCAATAGCCAATGAGAACCACATGGAAATAGAAAATAGCATTGATGAAATAAGCACCAGCTCCACCTTTCCACATGGTAATTTTGTTCTTCAGTAAATTTTAAGGAAATAAACAGATTATATCTAGAGACATTGAGAAGTAGTAACTATATAGGATAAAAGATCGAAAGATTTCATCTTTCATACAATAAAATTGCACCAAATAATATGAGCGACAGAAAATTAATGAATAAAATATGTTTTTAACTACTTCACCACAAGACAATAACAGCAAAAATAAATTTAATATCCATAAGAGGAAATCAAAGTTACAAAATTTCAAGAATCTCAAATTTCCTAACATTATCACCAAGAAAATGGGAAAACTAAATGTTTATCCATTAATTATAAACTAACTCTTCATGTTACGCCAATAAGCGCAAAAAAAAAAACAAGAGGGTTTCCTCATCGTTCTACCATCGATGGTGTTTGTCCTGGAGAACCCGATCAAGGATTGAGGGATCTGCGAAGACAACGAACCCAAAACCTCTGGGACTACAGTAATCTTATCCCTCATCACAACTGTTTGGAAACATCCCCATAGTTTTCAAGGTAGTCCTTATGCTTGTCCTCAAAAGCCTCCCATGAAATCCCACAAATGAAAAGCTTTCACTGATCCAAATCCATGGAGTTTTCAACACTAGAGGCGACAAAGTAGGGGTCTTCTTCTTGATCGATGTAGGAGATGGAACCTCAGTTGAGGGAGATGTGAGTGGTGATGGTGGTGGCATTGTTGGAGGAGGACCAATCGCTGGAGGTGGAGTAGCATGCATAGGTGTTGCATAATGAAGTTGCCTGGGGAGGTGAAGCTGGAGGAGCAGAGCTCATCGGAGAAGGAGTTGACAGTGCATGGGTGGAGACTGTGGGAGGTGTTTCCGGCGAGTTAGCCCCAACGGTGACGGAGCCAGAGCCTTCAATCTAGAGGATGTTCGCGTGTCCTAGATTTGAAGTTGAATGAGAGAAATGAGGAAATGAGAATGATGAAGTAGAAGAAGCAGGATGAGAGTAGGCTACCTATTAAACCAGTAACCCACTCCTTAATGAATCTAAGGATGAGATTAACCTGGTCAGATCCAACGGTCATGATTAATCCCATCATCAATGCTGAGAAAAAATTTCCAACATTAGAGAGAGATCGAATAGATAGAAACACATGTAAAAGCCTAATGGGAGGCAACTATATGATCTTATACTTATTTCAATTATTACATTATTATACTCAGTTAAAATCCTTTACAAATACATTTTAACATGAATGTTTTGACAAATTTTAGATTTGATGATAATTACATTTACTTGGCTCGAAAGCAGTGTTATAAATTTATATAACTTTGTAATAATCATTACAGGTGTTCAATTTGTGATTTGGTTTTGTGTTAAATAACTTTTGAACCAAACCAATATAATCAGTTCCTATGACAAAAACCAAACTAATTAAACTTATAAATTAATCGAAACTAAACTGTTAATTAATGTTTTGGGTGGGTTGGGTTAGCGGATTCCCTCGTACTTCACGTTAGTATTGAAAAAGAATTGTATCTTAGTAAAGCATGTTTACTTTTATTATATAACTAAGCTAATAGTATAATTTTTTATCCGAGTGGAAAAAAGCCAAATTTTTGTTATCTTTACTATTGCTCAAGCAGTTTGATTTGATTTAGTTCACAATATGAGTAAATGTAAATCACACTTTTTAGGTACAAGGCACATAACAAAAGATTTTTCATTTTATTTTTGTCAGTCATAAACATAGTTAGTTAATTCAGGAACGGTAAAAATACGGAGTATTATTCGGCATGTATAATTCAGGAATTTAACGATCAAACATTCGACTAAAATTCGGTCAATAATACGTGATACGTAAAAATTCAAATACGGGTTTTAAACGAGTATCATACGTTTTCTTTTCAAAAATTCGGTACTAAAAATACGGCTTTAAAATTTATAAATAAATATTAATATAACAATATATTATGAATATGACAAAAAATATCATTCTACAAATTTCTTAAACATTTTCATAAACCAAAATATATTGATCAATTAATAGTATTCTATTCATACAAAATATAGTCATTAATCTAAAATATTCAATCCATAATAACCAATTGAATTAATAAAAATTATCAAATAATGGGATCTTCGAGTGGTAAAGTTTCATCAAAACAAGATTCGTTTGGGGTACGAAATAGCTCAGACCAGTTGCACAAGCTCATGTCATCTAAAGCAAATGGTTCTTCTTCAAAAAAACATTCTGCTTCTTCTTCAAATCCTTCTTCAGCAAATGGATTGATCTTAGAAATATCAATAGGCATCATATCCAGCACTTCACGATCCTTATACATTGTCGTCATCAAAGAATTCATTCTCACGTACGCCAAATCATCCAACATTGTCGGCGCTAATCTATTTCTCTTTTTCGTTTGGGCTGCTTCCCATGCACTCCAATTTCTTTCACAAGCTGACGAGCTACACGGTTGACTCAAAATTCTAATTGCAATATTTTGCAATACAGGGAATATTGAACCATTAAGCTGCCACCAAATACCTATAAATACAACTATTTACATTAGGAATGAAATCAACATAAAACATATGAAAATCTAATTCAAAACAAAGAAACACTTACGAGGATTACTAGTGTTTATCATAGCAGGGCTGTACAATTGAACAAGTTAGAAACTTTAAACGATATTTAACTAGTTCAGTTACCAGCTGATCTCTTTCATCTAAAGAACCCAACTGTTGAACAAGATATTCAACCCCTTCTCTAATATCAATGTTGTCTTCTTTATACTTCTTACTAACCATATATGCTGGATTGAGAAGTGCAGCAATAGCATGTACCTTATGAAGAATGTTCTTCTCTCTTCTCTGCTCAAATATTTTCATCATAAGAGAATAACGAGAAGGATCTTTTACACAATATTGATCAAGCGCTTCTCGTGCCCTCTCCATAGCATCATATAAATATCCCGCTGTAGATTCCTCACCATCTACTAATCGAAGAACTCTCACCAGAGGCTCAACAACATTCACATAATCTTTCGCATCTACCCAGAAAGACTCATTCTGAATTATTGAAGTCACTAACTTAGCTTGTGCAGTCATAGTAAAATTCAAACCCCTCCATTCAGAAGATGCAACCAAAATTCTCAAATTGTTTTCACGATCAATTATCGATTGAAGCATCAAAAAGTTCGAAGCAAATCTAGTCTTACACGAAAATTTTAACTTCCTATCATCTGTATATTTCCTCATCAATTACAATACCATATGATGCTTATACATGTAATCTACTATTTTTTTCGCATCATCAATCACACTTTTCACCCATTCAATTTGATTATAATGATCTTTCAATAACAAATTAATACCATGAGCTGCACATTTAGTCTTGTATAATCGAGGATATTTTTCCATCAACATGCAACCAGCAGACTCATAATTTAAAGCATTATCAGTAACTATTTGCGCAACATGATCAGGGCCAACTTCATCGATGACGGAAGAAAGAATGTTATAAAGATACTCACCAGTCAATCTCTCTTGTAAACATTCAAATGATTTCAAAAAAATAGCACCTAACGGTGAGCTAGCGATAACATTAACCCATGGCCGCCTTCTTATGTCTGTCCAAGAATCTGACATAATAGTACAACCTGTACTAGTCCATGATTGTTTTACACATGCAACATAAGTCTCAACATCTGTTCTTGCCTCGTGTACTAACTTAGTAAGAAGCGTTGAATAACTATGTACAGTATAACCACAACCAAAATTTCCTAAAGCTTTACTCATGTCAAGAAATGACTTGGACTGCATAATATTAAATGCTATGTTGTTCATGATGAAAAACTGAGCAATTTTTTGTCAACATTGCTCCTCTCTTTCTTAGCAGAGAATTTTGGGATTGTGGTTTGAGTCTGATTAGATAGACCCAAAGAGCAATCGTTCGATCCTTCATTACTTTCATTAACCGAATCATTTTTTCTTTTCTTACTAGAACTAGAACTTTAATCTCTAATTAAAAAATATGCTTCAGCTTGAACCTCCTCCGGTACTTTACTACATATATCAATATCATTACCTCTAATTACAGATAAATGAGACTTTACTCTAGAAATCCCTCCAGCAAAATCTCTCTCACAAAATTTACACTTGAAACGATTATTTGACTGTTCAGCGTAATCTCAAAACTTATCTTTTTTCTCCACCATGATAATCAAAATTCAGAAAATCTGAAATAGAATCAATAAAACCTATAAATAGGATATAATTTGAATTGACAAAAACTCTGAGAAGTCCAACTCCAACCAGAACAGAATTAATCAATTCAAGTCCAATTCAGTGCAATTCAATTCAGAGAAGTCACGAGAAGCATAAAATTTCTACAATCAACCAGAACAAAATTTACCTATCAACCAGAACAAAATTCAACTTAGAACAAAATTTTCTACAATCAAGAATCAACCAGAACAAAATTTACCTATCATCTTAAAACAATCAAATTCAATTCAGATAGTTTAGACCATTCCTAAAGTTTCTTCATCAGCATGAGATTAATTCATTCCAAGTTGGAACCAACCAGTACAGAAACGCCTAAAACCGATGAGAAAATCAAAATAGTCAAAACTCAGACATGAAAGTTTTTTTTGAATTTGAAGTGAAAGAGACCAGAGAATTAAACTTCCAATCAAGCATAAAATCAAAAGCCAAAAATTTGAAGTGAAGGAGACTAGAGAATTAAACCTGAAAATCAATGAAACCCTAGTTCCTTTGTCTTTAAACGAGAGTGACAGAGAAGCTAATCAGTGAGAATCTTCGAACCCTAGGTCATCTGAGAGGGAGAAGCTCCGTCGAAGTCCAACCCTGGATACAAGAAGCAGGAGTGCAGGAGCAGAGCAGCGCTGAGCAGGACGTTTTACGAAGAATTGGAAAATTGGGGATTTTGGCCATTTTAGTATACGCATTTAATACACTTTCTATATTAAGCGCGTATTATACGGTTGAATAAAAAATGCGTATTATTCCGTATCTTTCAGTAAAAAATGACAAACGCTAAAAAAATGACAAACGCCAAAAATACGCATATAAACACATATTAACTAACTAGGGTCATAAAAGAAAAAAGAAAAGAAAAAGCAAATAGGATTTGAGTTATTGTTTCAGTATCCTAATTATTTTTTTGATTTTGATGTCATGAAAAAAATAGACAACAAATAGGTTTCCTTAAAGAGAGTAAAGAAAGCATCAATTTTATCGGGTTTTAAAAAAAAACAAAACCAAAGCAACATAAATTTTACCCTACTTAATAAATAATGATTGAGATTGGTTTGGACGGTTTATTGACTTGGACGGTTTATTGACTTAGTTTTTTAACACACCTAACAAACACTTTGTACGTTTATTCAGGTGGATAAATAGTAAAAGCCTTGTTGTTGAAATAAATGAAGTTGGAGGACTGATTACCAAAAAAAAAATTGACATTAGTAAGTAAAAGTGGAAGCCCATTCCTTCTCAAATCACAGCTTGTTTCTTTCTAGTTTTGAATCCACCCATTGTTTCTTCAGCTCTCCATAGTCAATTGTCTCTTCTCATAACAATTCACGTCCTTCATTGTTCACATCCTTCCTTGATTAAGCTACTCCATCCTCCTTGAACCACCATTTCAACACATTCATACCCTAAAACTCTCTCATTCAGTATCGTTCAACTCAACTTCTAAATCCAAGATCCAGAAGCTATAAATTTTCCTTTCGGTGAAAAGGAAAATATTGAAGACAAGGAAGAATGAATCGCCTATTGTTTGCCGTGGTTTTTTTGGAGATGGGACTGATAATGGTGCTCTTGTTCAAGACGCCATTAAGGAAGCTGGTGATCATGAGTTTGGATCGCTTGAAAATAGGTCGTGGTCCTGTTATCGTGAAGACTGTGGCTGGAACGGTTTTCATCGTCCTGAGTTCGAGCCTTTACAGCGTGATGAAGATCCAGAAGCGTTCGTTTGAGAATGGTGTAGTCAACCCCACCGATCAGGTCCTCATGGCTAAGCACCTTCTCGAAGCCACTCTTATGGGTAATTTGAAACTCTCTCTGTTTTTTCCTTTTTCCTTTCTATAATGAGAAATTGTCATCGAATTCTGGTTATGGTGCTTGGATTTTTTATTTTCTGGAAATGTATTGTGGGGAATTTGGTGGATTTCAGTCAAATGTGCTTTCATTCGATCCGCATTGGGAAGTTGACTCGAATTGTTTGTCGATTTGGTATTACTGTACAACTTGCTGATAAGGATTTTGCAGTCTGTTCTGGTTTCGGGCTTGGGCACTGTTTCATTGATGAAAATGGCTTGTAACGGGTACTTACTACTTAGTGTTGTCTTCTTGATCTGTTTGGGTTTCTTCTGAATCCATTTTATACTTTGGTGAAGCATCTCTATAAGATTGTATAATAGAAGTTTTCACCTTAAATGTTTGTACTCCTGATTGCAGACTGGTGATTTCTGATCTTTTTCTTTTTTCAAATTTAAATCAGATAAGATGTTGACCTCTTCTGTGTACTCTGTACTATAATCTTCAACTAGCATGTTTTTCACTGCCCACTGATAGTTAAAAGCAGAGCGCCATGGATGCTGGTGCCCTTACACTCTAACTCTTTTTTTGGTTATACTTACATAAGTTTTCGTCTAATATGAGATGCTAAGACAATTACTAGGTTTTGTATAAAGTAAGTCATCATTTTTTATAAGCTTGCCTTAACTTTGACATAGCCATTAGCGAATATGTGGAGTCTGATATTCCAAAGCGACGAGAAGCCTAAACTGCTACCATTTAAGCTTGTCTTAAAATTAAATGCCAGATATAGGCCTCTGAAGAGGGCATGTTGCGAACTTATGACCGAAACCTCCGCAAGCTTTCTTTTAGTTTAGAACTTGGGTTGATTTGAAAACTTAGGTTAGGTTAAAACTTCTTGCTCAGAAAAAAAAACATTTAATTTAATTGATATTCTTTCATTATGTCCTTATGTTCTAATAGTGTGCCTTGATTTTGATGTGGATGTCTTCGTTAATCTTCGTTAATCTGATATTCTCTCTCTCTCTCTCTACTGTCCTGAACTATGAGCTCTCTCTTATCATTGTCTAGAAGCTCTTTGAGATGGTCCGTTAGTTCTTAAGTCCCCTTGTCACACTCATATTAGTTCATCTGAATACTTAATAAACTGTGGGCGATTGAATTGCAGGGGCCTCCCTATTCCTCGCACTTATGATTGATAGACTACACCACTATATCAGAGAACTGCGCATAAGAAGGAAGAATATGGAAGCTATTAAAAAGCAGAGCAGAGTGTTCGATGATGCAAAAACTGGCAATTCCGAGGAAATCAAAGGGTTGGAGGATGAGATGGTCACATTGCGGGAAAAACTCAAGCAAATGGAATCTGAACTTGAGGCCAAAACAAAAGATGTAGATTCTGCAGAAGCTAATGCAGTTGCCCTGAGTAAGCAATCTGAAGGATTTCTTCTCGAGTATGATCGATTACTTGAGGAAAACCAAAATTTACGAAGCCGGCTACAAGTATTGGACCGCAGATTGTCGCTGTCAGGCAGCAAGAAAGACTCTTAAGAGACCAGCTTTCGTCTTTCATTTTTATTTTCAGTATATCAAGGAAACCCATGCTGATTGTTCTCATTTATTGTTTACTTGTCTTTGAGCATTTTCTTACAAGTGTGGAAGAAAAATTTGCATAGAGAGAGAGAGAGAGAGAGGGAGAGATTGAGAGGGGAAGAGATTAGGGTTTTCAGTTGTGTTTTGTCTTCGTAGGGCTCAAGAGCTGACAAAAAATGGGTTGATTTTTTCCTGACAAATTGTGTTACATTTTGGTTTGTAATAGAAATGAAAAAAAGTTCAATGAGAATTTTCTCACTATACACTTTTACCTTGAAGCTTGTGATGAGCAAACACAATGACAAGCGAATGGTATCCACTTAGTAGCCAAAATAGAAGAAGGCAAACACAATACACTTTTACCTTGAAGCTTGAGATGAGCAAACACAATGACAGGCGAATGGTATCCTTGTACTCTACTGCTAAACATGTTTCAGTATCATGATCTATCATATGTTATACCTTCACAAATTGGAGAACTATGAAAATGGCCAAATATTAGGGTCGATTTGCAAAAATGTCAAAAAAAATTGTTAAAATTATAAGAGTAACTAATTTAATTACAAAAATTACATATGTCTACATAAATAAATTTATTACCACTGCATACTTTTCATAACTAATTAATAACTCTAGTCATTTTTGCAATTTTCTTTTCTTTTTTTTAAACCACCTCTTGAATCCTTTCATTTTTTTTTTTTATAATTTTTCATTTACTTGAAGCGAATATTGAAATTGAATGGTTTTTCTATAATGGATAATAAACATTTGTCCTCGAACTTAATTGATCTCTTTTATTCTCAATTTTTTTAGTGAAATATTTTAGTACATTATGTGAATGGCTGATTTACGCAAATCCCACGAAATATTTTATGGGTTCCAGCCAAAAATATTTTATGTGTTTATAGTGTATATTGCCAACAATATAATATGCATTAATACCATTAAACATTTCTCTTCATCAGCATTTACATCTACAGATTACAAAGAAAGGAAACACACAAATTCTTCTCGTGTGCATTCAACAATAATTTATTTTTTCATAAATCTAAAAAGAAAACCCATTAATTTAGCATTTAATTCTAGTTTTGATTCCATTATCACAAGTGAAACATACAACAGGATCATTCTCTCGGAAAAGTCTGTCAGTGTTGAGTGTAGTGAGAAGCATCAATCCCAAGAAAACCAACACTGAAATCACTGATAACACGAGCATTAGTAGCCCAGAAACTATTGATCTTCCTTTCACCTCTCTTGCATATTCTGAAGAGGCTAATGCTAGAAAGGTTAGGGATAATGAGTAACTCCACCATGCCACGTTGAACCTTCTCATTGATTTCTTGAATAAATTTGGCCTACAAACCTGTTTTTTAAAACCAACACACATCATATTGCATATTTAAAAACACTATATTGCATATTAAAAAATATTCATCATATAAAATAGAATATCACAGTGAATGCTCATAGTTTTTTCAATAAAATTTCAATTATTCATTTAGAGTCCTACATTTAAGAGCTTAGTTTTAAACTTGGCTGATAAATAACTATACATCTTGGAGGTAAAAAAGATTGTGAACTACAAAAATCTCACATTTACCCTTTAGAAAGGGTAAAGTTTGTTTGGTATGATATCGGCGAGTAAAATGATTTTTAGAATAAGATTGTGATAAAATAAATTGTCTAAAAAGTTAATTAGTTTGTTTACACCTATATTAGGGAACCTGTTAGGTTATTAAATAACTTTTTACTATTTTCTAAATATATACTTGAAAAATTGTGAGAACAAAGGAAAAAGTTGGGCATTTTAAGAATAAAAAGTAGAGAAAATGCCCCAAATCAAATACCCTTTAGTTTTTCTTCAACCAAACATGATTTTTCATATATTCCGAAAATCTTGCTGGCACCCTATACCAAACTTGGCCTAATAGTTGTGATTTGAAAACGTGTACGGTTTTAGAACTAGTGAAAAGTAATTTAACAATTTACGAACGTATTTAGTAGTAACGTTCAAAAGTTATTTCGGTATAAATATTATGACAACTTGTTTAAAAAAGGTTTCCAAAATTAGTTAAATTAGGGAAACAAAACATTTAAAATAGGTAGTGAAATGGGAGTAAATTACCAATGAGATGAAGAGGAACAAAGAAAGAAAGAAGAGCATTTTGGAGCAAGTGTCAATAGATCCAGACACAGAGCTCCATGCCAAGCTCCCAAAGCTTGGTGCAGCAAAGAACAAGAAGAAAGCTGGCCTTAACATAGCTGGAAACCTATTCCCACCTAACAAACGCTGATAAAGTGTCACAAACAGGATCAAATAATGTGCCATTCCAAGTGAAATAACTGAAACTGCACTCTCTTTCCATCCCATCTTAGCTATCACTTGAGCTGCCACCAAATTCCCTATCACTGACAATTGGCTTGTTGGGTTTGCCACTACTGACAAAAACCTCTTCTCTGTAGTGAACCATTGCCCATATATTTTCAAATCAAGAATCAAGACAGGAACTGTGAAAACCCAACAAAGAATCTCAAACAAAAGATTGTTCTTGTTTGGAAAAATCAATAATGGAGCTGATTCAAGTAGCAAGAGCCAAGAAATCCATGGAGCATAAAAGAAGTTCACCCCAATAGGGTGTTTGAACTCGGCTTTCACCATGGGAAAGTGAAAGAAACATCTTAAAATATAGAGTGTAGAGAGAAAAACAAGTGTTATTAGTGACAGAAACCACAGCAAAAGAGAGGCTGTTGAAGGTAACTTATGAAAAACATGCAAATAGGCTTGTGGGTCATTTTTGGGTTGGCTTAAAACTTTCCATAGTAAAGCTTGAGCACCAAGAGCTATGCTCATTCTGAAATAGCCTGCATGAAGCCTTGTTAAAATTGATGACGATTGGATTTGTTGGCTATTGTTAATATCTGAAGCTTCATCAATCACAACAACCTCTACTCGTGATTTTGTTTCAAAGTTATCCATTATCTTTGTAATGTTATGAGGTGAAATAAGCAGCTAGCTTTAGTTTTTCTTTTTGTGTGTGTGTATAAGATGGTTTGCATTTCGTTGATTTAATATGGGGTTTGCTTATATAGGGAGAAAAGGTTGGGTTTGTGGGACAAAATCATTTTAAATCCAGTCAGCATTTAGAATAAGTGCGCTAAAACGTTACTATCAAGATCTAACAAGTAAAGCTCTAATTACTATGGAGAGGATAATATTTCCTAATCCTCTTATTTACTTTTGAAGAGAGCAAATGGCTTAATTGTATGCAATTATGAGCTCTTATAATATGAAAATTCTCAAGCAATGGATACTTAGATGGCTATTTTTTTTGTGTATACTCAGGAGCGGATCCACCTTGACCCTCGATTTTTGTTTTTTTATGTTTTCGATAACTATTTTTGTATAGCGTTTACCATTAATTTTTGATATGCCCTTATGAATAATGACATAGTTTATTGATAATTATATTTGTATTTTAAAGAGATATTTTAAGTTCAAGTCTCATTATCTCTAATTTGACAATTTCCTCATCTTTTAGTACTTTTTCATTTATCTTTCATACTAACTTTTGGCATTGATTTTTTTTTACCTTATTTTGGTGCTCAACTACTTGCTTTATGTTTTATGCGACTTCTTTTATTAAATTTTTTAGTCTAAAAGTACATTCATTTTACTTCTCATTATAGTTGATTATTTTTTGTTGGTTACTTTTTTTCATTATACAAATATTCTTTTAAATTTGTATCTTACTCTTAAGTACTCAATTTTTATTATTTCATTCGATATGTATTAATCAAAGTTATATAGTCATATATTATTTATATTCTAAAATTAAACACAGTTTGAACAAAAAAACTAAGAACTTGAATATCAATTTAATTGCATAACTTATTTTGATATTTTAATTTATTAACATAATGTATTCTAAAATCTACGCTTTCTAAGGAAATGTTATTTTCTATTTCATTTTTGTTTAATTTGGTTATAGTAGAGTAATCACACATCATATTTACAAAAAATTTAAAGAATATAATCCATAGTTATTGACATTATCAACTATCTTGATATAATATGAATAAGAATGAACCATTATCTAAAAATATGTGTCTTAAAATAAATTATGATAAATGGATAACTGAAAATTTTTAAGAAAAAATAACAAGTTTGACATTTATGTTCTCAAGTCTAGTGATACCACCTTAATTAAATTAAAATCTTGAATCTGTCATTGTGTATACTCCCAAATTTTGGACATAATTAAGAGGTCGTTGTTAACGCATTTCTGAGTGGTTGGGTCCTAGACTGGAAATAATTTTTTTTAAATATTAAGAAACTCTATTAGCAAGTGATTATTTAGATTAGTGACCACAATTATCACATTAATTAATTACAAAAGGGAGCTGAGGGTGAACAAGACTTTTGAGAGGTTTTATATTTTAGGAATTAACTTCGTACATATTTCTTATAATAAAGCATTGTGGCCTTTTTTCTTTACACAAATTATTAGCCATTGAACAATATGGATTTATTTAATCAATCACAACTTGATAAGAATTCTAATTGCCATTATTACTAAATTAAAACAACCTTAGAAATAAACCATAAGTAGTGGTTGTTCTATCTAACTAATTTAAAATCACTATAGGGCAGCCTTTATTGACCCATTATATTAGGCCGCATGATTTATCAGCGTTATTTCACTAAATTTTACACATGTAAAAGGGAAAAAAACAAAAGAAAGAGAGCTAATTAACATAAGAGGTTGATTCAATGGTTTAAGCTTCTCCACTTATTTTTTGAAGGAGAGGTTCAAGTCATTTTTATTAGAGTAATTGGTTCGTTAGTTAAGGTTAACTAAGTTTTAAGGGTATTTCTGTCTTTTAGTTTCTCTCTAATACCTAGTTCATAGCCCTGTATTAACACTTTCTCTGCGTAGATTTTTCTGTACTATTTAGAGCTGAATGAAAAGTATTATTCAGATTGTCTTCTTCTCTCTCGTATTCTTTCTTCCCTTCTCTCGATCACCTATTTCTACATGGTATCAGAGCCAGATCTAACTCACGTCTCTATTCATTGTTGAACTCAAAGAAATCTCTTCCGCAGAAAACATTGATTCCATTGAGAATCCCTTTCCCACTCAACCTAATTCACAGACTCTCTCGTCGTCCTCCAACGCCCAAAATCTTATTTCTCAGAACAATTCTTTACCTCCTTAAGGAAATAATAGCAACTTGATTGGACCCATGTCAGATTCTTCTTCTCCTTCTCACTCCCTCATATTCCTTCTTTCGAACATTTGTAACCTTGTCTCGATTCACCTTGACACAGACAATTTCACTCTCTGGAAATTTCAGATTTTAGCAATCTTGAAAGTGCATGCAATATTTGGTTCCGTGGATGATACTATCAACTGCCCAGCAAGATTCATCAAGACTAATGATGGGAATGATGTATTGAACCCTAAGTATGATCATTGGGTAACCCATGACCAAGCATTGATCACACTGATTAATGCAACTCTGTCACCAGTAACACTGTCTTATGTTGTAGGATGCAAAACGTTAAAAGAAGTCATGGATTCGATTGAAAAGCTTTTCGCTCAATATGAGAACCAATAAACTCCAATTAAAATCTGATCTTCAATCATTCTCAAAGAAACCAACAGAGAAGATTGACGCATACATGCAGTGAATCAAGGAGATCAAGGATAAGATTTCGGTAGTAGCAGTTCGTATCGATGATGAAGATGTTCTGATTTTCACAATAAACGGGTTAGCTACAGAATACAACATGGTTCGCACTTCAAATCATACCAAAGCTGAACCCCTTTCTCTTGAGGAACTCCATGTCTTATTGAAATTAGAAGAACATTTCCTGGAAAACCAACATAAACAACAAGAACCAATCTTTCAAAACAAGGCCTTCTTTGCATCTCAAAATAATCGTAGTTCAAACCAAGCTCATGGTTATCAGAACTTCAGAGGCAATAGAGGACGTTCTAGGTCAAACAGAGGGGGAAGAAATCAAAATTGGTGATCTGCTCAATTACCATCCATTTTAGGTACTCCACCACAACAATATTTACAATCCTTTAAACCTCAAAATGTTAACAATGGAGATAATGGTACTTCCTCAACTGGGGGACAAGTAGAATGCCAGATTTGTAACAAGTTTGGGCAATCGATTTTGGACTGCTACCACAAAACAAATTTCTCTTATCAAGGTCGTAATCCACTAACCAGTCTTCAAGCTGATCATGTGTAGATTACTGATACGAGGTGCAATACTCATCTCACCCCTGACTTGTAAACAATCTTTTTCCCCATTGAATACTCTGGTGAAGATCAAATTTCAGTAGGAAGTGGTCAATATCTGTCCATATCCCACACAGGTTCTGCCATACTTAATACTCATTCTAACTCTTTTTCTTTGTCTCATGTTATGCGTGTGCCTCATCTTGCATCTAATCTTTTGTCCGTTTACTAATTCTGTTTGGAGCATAACTGTCTCTTTATTTTTTATGCAACATATTTCTTTATGCAAGACAAGAAAACAGGTGATATCATACATAAAGGTTTGAGTGTTAATGGACTTTATCCCATCCCTACTTCCTTTCTAAAACAAATGTATGCTTATCTTGCTTCCAAGAATTCCAACTCTTTGTGGCATAGTAGATTAGGCCACCCTAGTTCAATTATTGTTAATAAAATTCTTACTTCTGTTGGTAAACAATGTAATAAGTTTGATTTTGATTCTTATGTCTGCATTAGTTGTTTGATGAATAAAATGTCCAACCTTTCTTTTCCCTCCTCTGTCTCTACTACTAATGCTCCCTTATCTCTCATTCACAGTGATGTGTGAGGTCTTTCACCCTCACCATCATTACTTGATCACAAATATAATGTCTTATTCATTGATGATTACCCATGGTTCACTTGGTTTTATCCTATACTCAACAAATATGATGTTTTTATGGTTTTTAAGAATTTCAATCTATGGTTGAAAACTTCTTTTCTACCAAAATTTAGATCTTAAGGAGTGATAGGGGTGGGGAGCACAATAGCAATGCTTTTAATTCTTTTCTTAGTGACTGTGGAATAATCCATAAGAAAACTTGCCCTCATACCCCTCAGCAAAATGGGTTTGTTGAGAGGAAACATAGACATTTGGTAGAGACTGGGTTGACTATGCTTCATCATGTTTCTTTCCCTGCTAACCTTTTGGAATTTCTCTCTCTCGATTGCTGTCTTTATAATCAATAGAATGCCTAGTGTTACAACATATAATTCCTCTCCTTTTACTCTCCTTTTTTGGAAAAACACCTAATTATACAGAATTACATGTGTTTGGGTACTCTTGTTTCCCAAACTTGAGACCATATATGAAAGATAAATTATCTCCTAAATCTGTAGAATGTATCTTTGTTGCATATGCTGCTAATCAAAAAGGTTTTCTCTACTATGATTTTCAAAATAAGAAGTTCTATACTTCAAGAAGTGTGATCTTTATTGAACATTCCTTTCCCCTTTCTGCCAAGCATGTTAAGTCAGACTATTCTTCTGGTATAAGTTTCACAAGTCAACCTAACAGGTATGTCTCTCATTTACCCTTATTTCTAAAGGATTTTACTCGGTCTAGTACTGTCTCTGGAACTATCATTGACTCTAGCACAATTTCTAATACTAGTATGCATAATATTTCTGCTAACATACATCCTGAACATGTTTTATCTGATACTGATTCTGGTTTAGCCATTGTTTTATCAGGTTCTGATTCTGTTCTGAATTCTAATTTGTGTACTGTTGTTCCTGCTTCTCTTGTTTTAGATAATTCTAGACCTGCCTATGATAGTCTAACCCCACACGATATGTATAGTGCTAAGGACATCTCTCAACATGATATGCATAGTGCTAAGGACACTTATGTTACTGTTTTTACCTCTCTTAACACACATCCTATGCAAACTAGGTCTAAAAGTAGAATTTCTAAGAAAAAGACTCTTGTTGCTAGTGGTTTAGATTCTAAATCTGTGTCTTCCATTGAACCTACAAACTTTACTACTGCCTCCAAATGTCCAGCTTGGAATAAGGCTATGAATGATGAATATAGAGCTCTTATTTATCAAAACACTTGGGACTTGGTTCCTTTACCACCCTCTAAAAACCTTGTTGGATGTAAGTGGGTATATAAGCTAGACACAAGGCCCGATTAGTGGCTAAGGATTTTCACCAAAGAGAAGGGTTAGATTATAGAGAAACCTTTAGTCCGGTTATCAAGAGGCCAACCATTTTTCTTATGCTTTCCTTAACTGCCACTCTAGGATGCCATCTTAGACAATTAGGTGTTAAAAATGCTTTCTTACATGGCAATCTAAATGAGGAAGTTTATATGTCTCAACCACCAGGACTTATAGACAAACACTACCCAAACTATGTATGCAAATTGAATAAATCCTTGTATGGTTCAAAACAAGCTCCAAGAGCTTGGTTTGAAAAATTTACCTCTCATATTTTATCTATTGGTTTTGTTGGCTCTCTGGTTGATAGCTTCTTGTTTGTGTATATTTCTAGATCTTCTTTGATTTAGATTTTAATATATGTGGATGATATCATAATTAGTGGGAATAACACCTCCCACATTGATCATATTGTCAAGAATTTGCATATAAATCTTTTGAAATGAATGATCTTGGTGGCTTAAAATATTTTCTTGACTTAGAAATATCTAGAACCAATGATGGAGTATTTATGAATCAACAAAAATATGCAACAGACTTGCTTCTAAACACTAGAATGATTCATGCTAAACTTGGTCTAAATCTCTTCTTCATTCTCACATGGGTTCTCCTCTCTCTGACATTACTCTATATAGAAGTATTGTAGGATCCTTACAATACCTCACCTTTACACAGCCTGATATTAGTTTTGTTATCAATAGAGTATGTCAGTTTATGCACAGCCCCACTACTGCTCATTTCTCTATAGTTAAGAGGATTCTAAGATATATTAGTGGTACCATTAGTCATGGCATTATGTTTAAACCAGGTCCTTTAAAATTACAGGTCTTTAGTGATTCAGATTAGGCAGGAGGTCCAACAGATAGGAGGTCCACCGTGGGGTACATAATCTTTTTTTGTTCAAATGCAATTTCTTGGAGTGCCAAGAAACAGAGCAAAGTGGCAAGATCTTCAACCGAAGCTGAATACAAGGATTTGGCGAACACGGCAGCCGAATTAAGCTGGTTAAGACAAGTTCTGCGTGATCTTCATGTTTACCAAGCACAGCTCCTACCCTGTTCTGTGACAACACCTCGGCTATCTACATTGCCTCAAATCCTGTTCTTCACACATGCACAAAACACATTGAAATAGACTACCGTTTTGTCCGAGAAAGAGTTGTTAAGAAGGATCTCATTGTCAAACATATATCCTCTAATTTATAGCTTGCTGACCTTTTCACTAAACCACTTTCGTCCCCTCAATTTATCTTCTAGAGAGACAAACTCATCACTTCTCCTGTGGTGAGTTTGCAGGGGTATTAGAGTAAGTGGTTAGTTAGTTAAGGTTAGCTAAGTTTTAAAGGTATTTTTGTCTTTTAATTTCTCTCTAACGGCTAGTTTATAGCCCTGTATTAACACTTTCTATGCGTTGGTTTTTCTATACTGTTTAGAGTTTAATGAAAAGTATTATTCATATTGTCTTTTTCTCTCTCGTCCTCTTTCGTCCCTTCTCTCGATCACCTATTTCTACAATTTTTACTTCCCCTCTCCGAGTTATAATGAAATCTTATGCGGAATTTGCATGGTAGTCTTTAACTAATTAATTATAGTGATCATGCTAAATAACACATTCGTCTCTTAATAATTAAACTTAGTCTTGATAATGTGGTGCTCATGTTATATATAAAACATTATATGTCATCACTTGATTACATAGAATAGAATGCTGACCAATGAGCGCAAACTTGGATAGAATAATTAGGACATGTAAGAGCCTAGGAATGAGTGGGTTGGAGGAGGATAAGAAAGGGATAAAATGGATGGTGTCATTAGGCAAAGAAAAAGGAGGAGATAAAGCAGTTGTCTTTAATATGCAAGACAATTGTGTCTTGCAAGCGATGAAAAGGAAGAAAATCTCAATCTTTATTTTTTTTCTGCTTTTCCTAACTCTCAGTTTTCTCTCTATGGAGTCCACTTCATTATTTGTTTCCTCAAAAATGGTTTACTACATTCTAATTAAGAGCCCACCTTGTTTATTTTGTTCTTTCCAGACATGAGAGGTCATCGTTAATTAGAATTTTCTGACCTTGATTAAAGTGCTCAGAATTTATCAATTTTAGTATAGCCTAAGTTGAAGGAACTGTGCTAATAGTTTATACCTTCAAAACATCAATACACTATTATTAATTTGTGATATCTAAATACATGCATTCGCCCTCGGGGCTTGAAAAATCAATCACTCTATGGACTCATTGTCACGCATTGGCGTGGTATAGCTGCTTGATATTATATTGTGTCAGTGCCTTATGTGATTATTGTTGAAAATTTTGAATAAAAAAAATGTTTCCGTTTTTTTACCCACTTAGAAGATTCTTGACATGGTTTTATATTTATTTGGCATAATTTTAAATAATACAAAAGGATACTATAACTCACGAAATCAGTCTCTATATAGAGTCTCTATATAGTGTCGCTCTTTGTTGTTGTTAGATTGATGAAGATATTTATATGTTTCTCCCTCCTTTTATACATTTTCATATATGAAATTATGTGTGTATCTGCAAACCATAATTGTATTCACTAATTCTTTTGGACTAGGGTGCAACTTTTATAAGAAAGAAAAAGCTTTTCTATCCTAGAAGACAATTGATTGTAACCTTGTGCACCGTGGAGAGAGCTAAATTGTCATAATGACACAGCGTTTCCGCTGTGCTCGGATTATTCTTGCTATCAAATATAGGAGAATTTGAGATGGTTCCGTCAACTTCTAGCACTATAGGTATATTTGTGGACGATACATATAATTTCCCCAATGTGATTATATGTACACATGTGTTGTAATGTAACCATCAATAAAAACAAAACAATATTATTTTTAACAAGGCTCAACTAATTTGCCTACATCCATGATCATCATCATTACATACTCAATACCAACATAACCGCCTAACCCAAATTTCATTATACTCAAAACTAAACTCAAGACACACGACAATACGTTAGAGACCATCACTAGTTTAGACAAAAGTCACAACTTCACCATCAGATTTGATGCAACCTACTAGTTTGAAAACTCTATTCAGCACGGACAAAGTCTTTTGACTAGCTCTCAACATCACAGAGTATCCCTTTCTTAGATAGAGTCATCTCTCACATCTTAATACTACATTATATTTATTAGGGCAGAACCTCCTCACCAAGAGATGCTTCTTATAGAGCAAAGTTACATCTCACCCTCTGGCGAAGCAGAGCACAAATGCTTTACTAATATCTCGTATTTTTAGACTCACCAAAAAATCTCATTTTTCTATTCAAACTAGGAAACTCATTCAAAATAGAATATCAATGATATATTTCTTAAACAATATGAGGTCCACAAAGAATATGAGGGAACCAAATTCGAATGAGGAAACCTAGTTCCCAAAGAAGCCTGGTCCTCATAAATAAGAAGCCTGGTCCCCAAAGAATATGAGGCACCAAATTTAAACAATCTCTCCACCTTGACTCAAATTTCATCATCCTCAAACAACCATCATTGCTGCAGCTCCACCTTGAACCAAACCATCTACAATCACAAACATCAAACTTTAACAAAATCATGTTTGTGCGCGCTTCAGATTTTTCTATCTCGAACTAAATCGATATATCATCTAGGATTGAACGATAAGATTNCCAACAATATAATATGCATTAATACCATTAAACATTTCTCTTCATCAGCATTTACATCTACAGATTACAAAGAAAGGAAACACACAAATTCTTCTCGTGTGCATTCAACAATAATTTATTTTTTCATAAATCTAAAAAGAAAACCCATTAATTTAGCATTTAATTCTAGTTTTGATTCCATTATCACAAGTGAAACATACAACAGGATCATTCTCTCGGAAAAGTCTGTCAGTGTTGAGTGTAGTTTTGATTCCATTATCACAAGTGAAACATACTGAATACCGACATAACTACCCAACTCAAATCTCATAACACCCAAAACTAAATTCAACACATACATCTATGGTTGTTAGAATTACAATCTGGATTGTAGGATCGTACGATCCTATGATCTTTTAATTCCTAAAGGATCTAGATCGAGTGGAATCAGAATCATGTGGGATCGTCATATGATAGACATGATCGTTCGATTCACTTTTCTTACAAAATAATTAAGGGGCAGTTGATGGTGGTATTTGAACCCTTGCACCAAGGGTTTACCCAATGACCATTTATTCACTGAACAAGAATACTTATGCAATAAAAATGAATATATTTTATATTTAAATAAACATTTGACTTTCTTATGACATTTATCTATTTTAATATTTACACAACTTAAACTTATCAAATTAGAATGAACTCCGTCACTATTATTTTATTATATTTAGATATTCATTGTAATACTGAACTACTAATTTTTTAAATTTAAACTTATAAATTAGACACTCCCTAGCAAGATATGCACAAATGATGTGTTATAATGGTCTCAACATATTAAATCAATAATTATCTTTATATATTTATTGGTTTATCTTTCATAGTTTGAAACAATAATTAGGTGAAGTTTTCAGATTTTACATCGATAGACTGAATTTACAATTGGGATGTCTCAATTTTATAAGTTTAAATGTATTAAAGAGTGTATATTGCAATTAAGTTTATATATAATAAATTAGTGACTCTCTTTGACTTTATTTAGTTATAATAATTACTATTGTTTTAAGAATCTCATACATGCATTTTTTATGCATTTTAATTGCTAATATTTTGTCAGATCTTAGTAAACTTGATCCGATCCAACAATAGACCCTTCCACTGATTTAAGTCAAAATTACAATTTTGACAACGTTGCACACAACAATATATTGGAGAATATAACTAGTTTAGACAAAAGTCACAACTTCACTAACGGACTATATGCAACCTATTAGTTTATATAATCGTATTCAGCATGTGCAAAGTTTTCTGACTAGCTTCTCAATATCACGGGATATTCCCTCATTCGATAAAGTCATATATCACATATTAAAGGGTAGAGCCTTCTCACCATGAGATGCATTTTTTCTAGAAAAGCCACCTCTCATTCTCTGTAAAATAGAACTAACGAACCAAGTACCAATACCTCATATTTATGGACTCATAAAAAATTCAAACTTTCCTATTTAAAGTAGGAAACTCATTCAAAACAGAATATCACATAATATTTTTTTAAACATCCTCATAAGTAGGGAATTTGATGCTAAAAAAATTGAAAGCTTTACACTACTACATAATGTAATGCAAAGTTTTACACTACTACAAACATGCATGTATGGTAAGGAAAATTTTCATATACACACTAATCGTGTAAACTTTTCCGCTGGAGAAAGAGCGAAGGAGAACCAAAGTAAGAAACATTCAAAAGACACATGGTCACACGATTGTACCAAATAAGCCTAGAGATTTTTGTTGTCTTTCTCGCTCCTCTAGTTTTTCCCTCTATCTCTTTCTTCGGCCAGTATGTTACAGTTAAAAAAATATTAAAAATTTCAGCACTCACATATCACATATATGCTAATTGGGTCCTAGAAATTTTGAGCCAGAACCTTGTTACATGAAAGTAAAAAAACATTTCTAAATGGAAAAAGAACTTAAACGGAAAAGATGTACAATTTGACAGTTAAATCTCAAAAGGAATGGTTCTGATTAAAAAACAAAGAATTTATGGAGATGCAAGATGTTGTTTAGTTTTGAACCGCAAAGAAGAAAATGGAAATGTGAGAGTGAAATTAATGGTGGGCTATAAGTAATGTATTTGCTGATATAAGAGATCTAGGGTGGGGGCCTTAATGAGGTGTGAGATTTCACACCTAACAAGTTGTAAAGGATAAGATTGGTTTTTGCTTTAACCAATTCCCCAATTCAGTTTATATCCTTTTTAAAAATAAAGAATTTTATAGCCTTACCTACCAATTTTACATCACCACTTATAATCTTTCTATTTCTTCATTATTTCTTTTTCTTTTCTAAATCAATTTAATGATCTCTTTTTATTCTTTCTTTTCAACGAAACTTGTTTTAGTACTTGGATGATTCAAGTAATTTTTTATAACTACTTGAACCCTTCAAATAGTTATTTTATCAGTCAACACATATACATCATGTAACTACTTGAAGGGTTCAAGTAGTTATTTTTTTCAGTAATTATTCATACACTAAGTGACTACTTGAATGGTTCAAGTAGCTATTTATAACTACTTGAAGAGTTCAAGTAGTTTTTTTTATAACAACTTGAGTCTTTTTTGCGTAAAAATAGGAGAAAAGGAACGTTGAGCATGTTGGATCGGGTTTTAAAATGTGAAGAAAAATCATTGAACCATGAACGGTTCGTGGGTGAAATATAAAATTTTTTTACATCAACCAATTTAATCATATTAAATATTAAAGTTATACATCCGGTTATGCACACAAAGTTAAAGGTATTCAAAAGAGGTAGAAATGGTTTATACATTTTCGTTGTATCAGAGATTTTCTGAATTGGTGGAATCCTTATTAAATGCTTCGTGTTTTTTGATTTTCAAATCTAAGAACTTCAAGTAGTCTTCACACCAACAATCACTCATTGAATTCAGAAGTATATCTCGTAAGGACGTCGTTAGGAACTGTGTTGACATAACCAATTTATTTTCTTCCTCTATGAATTCGGCGGCAACAGTAGGAGAAGGAGAGAGAAACTTTTTTCAGTTTTCAGTGATTAATGTTGTGTCAACACACTTAGGGAGGCAACACTAATACCATCCCTTATATAATAATTTTGAAATTTTGACATACACCTCATATATGTGCAATTTCCGAAATTCACCCTCATCATCTATAATTGCCGAAAATTACATCTCCCATTAAAGTCAATATTGTGTCTAAATTCATCAACCCAAAATTGATAAATTTAAATTGATCTACATCAATTAACTTATCTTATTTAATAATTATCTAATAATTAAGTGACAACACCCATCACATGGGGTTCAGGAAATACACTTTGACTCAATATTGACTTTAATGGGAAATATACTTTACCAAAATATATTTTGGTCAAATTGATGTTGTTTCTTCTATTTCTGTCCTCATGATCTCCTCCTGAGACCGAATGTACCCACATGAATAAAACTATAGGATTTAAATATCTGGTAAATTTATCTCTGTAAATTCCTGACATATTTAATCATGACATCATACGACTCCACTATATGTTCGATGCCGAATCAACTCTCGATTCATGCGAGCTACATTTTCTGTTGGTGTAAATAAACGCTTTTCTTTCACGGTCCATAAAATATATTTTAATATATTACCCTTCGTGAATATCAATGACAATAGAGGGATAAAAAATTACTATTTTACCCCTCTTGTTATTATTTCATTAACTCATTTATTGACCGAATAAGAAAGACATAGTAGTGAATTGTCTCGTACAATTCCTCATGTCTTATTCAATGATACATCTCAACGAGTACTTGACCTGGTTAATTTATCCACACACTCATCGATAAAGCATAAGGTGATTGTTGATTTTTACAATCTAACCACGAATTTTCATATCTGTTAATCACGCAACTCCAACATAGTTGAATCACAATCCCAACAGCTGAGATATTGTCTGGCAATTCAAACTCACTCCTTTAACGTATCAAATATCGTAACTAACTAGGTCAAGTTTCATATTCATCTCAGGTTTGAGGTAATTACGAAAATATCATTAAGATGTAATAATTAGATTTAGAGCTAGATAAACGGTTTTACTCCAAACTAATTTATTAATGGTCTATTCAACATGCTCCACAACATGTCTAGGTCAACCGTTAGAGTCCCTACTCCTATGCCCCAAGACTGACATAATTTGGTTCAACCTAACAGTCGTAATCAGACTCGATTGCTTAGTCGATCCTTAGGCTGCAAATAAGGTTCTGAACTATTTTAGAAGATTTGTTTGGAAGACCCCTTAGTCTTTACTCTTCTTACATTGACAATAGTTCTAGGACTTAAGTAAATTATAAACATACTTTAATTAAAAGAAATTTTTTTATTCATTCATTAAATTCAGTAACATAAAATGTCAGAGAAATAATTAAATACTCATAAATAGTTATTACACTCTACTTTATGGACACAATTCTAATAAAGTACTGGAAGAGTTCAAATAGTCATAAAAAGCTACTTGAACTCTTCAAGTACTCAAAATTCATTTTCTCTTTTTTTTTACGTAAAAAATATTCAAGTAGTCATAAAAAGTTACTTGAATTCCTCAAGTAGTCAACTCGTGTTTGGGTTGCTAACTGACCAAACAAAAAATAACTACTTGAAGGGTTCAAGTAGTCATAAACAATTATTTAAACCCTTCAAGTATTATTTTTTGTATTCGTAATTGACTGAAAAAAATAACTACTTGAACCCTTCAAGTAGTCATAAACAACTATTTGAAAGGTTTAAGTAGTTATAAACAATTACTTGAACCCTTCAAGTAGTCACCTGTTGTATGGGTGTTGACTGATAAAAAAATTACTTGAACCCTTCAAATAAAGATTTTTATTTTGGAAGTTAAAACAAGTAATTATGTGAAGGGTTCAAGTAGTTGTTTGTCTACTTGAAGGGTTCAAGTAATTTTTTTTGTCAGTCAATAGCCCATACACCAGGTAACTACTTAAAGGATTCAAGTAGTTGTTTATGACTACTAGAACCTTTCAAGTAGCTGGTTTTTGTTTGCTCAGTCAGCAACCCAAACACCAGGTAACTACTTGACTCAAGTAGCTTTTATAACTACTTGAACATTAGTAAAAAAGAGAGATTTTGAACGTTGAGTACGTGAAGGGTTCAAGTAACTTTTTAGGACTACTTGAACATTTTGAGTATTCAACGTTCATTTTCTCCTATTTTTTTGGACGCAAAAAAATACTCAAGTAGTTATAAAAGGCTACTTGAAGGGTTCAAGCAGTCATAAAAAGCTACTTGAACCCTTCAAGTAGTCACAAAAAATTACTTGAACCCTTCAAGTAGTCACCTGGTGTATGGGTAATTGTTAAAAAAAACAACAACTACTTGAACTCTTCGAGTATTCAACGTTCATTTTCTCCTATTTTTTACGCAAAAAAATCAAGTTGTTATGAAAAGTGCTTGACCTCTTCAAGTAGTTATAAAAAAGGTACTTGAATCCTTTAAGTAGTCACCTAGTGTATGAGTAATTGCTGACAAAGAAAATAACAACTACTTGAACCCTTCAAGTAGCCACCTAGTGTATGTGTGTTGAATGATAAAAAATAACTACTTATAGGGTTCAAGGAGTCATACAAAAATACTTGAACTCTTCAAGTTTTAAAAGAATTTTGGTTGAAGAAGAAAGAAGAAGAATACGAGATTATTAAATTGATTAGACATGTACATTAAAAAAGAAAATGAAATGATGAAGAAATAAAGATATTACAAGTTGTGATATGAAGTTGGTGTGCCAAGAACATAAAATTTCTTATTTTCAAAAAACGGTATAAAATTATTTAACCAAATTCAAAAGAGTATATTTATCCAAACAACTCTACTATTATGTTAGGAGACGCCTAGTTCTAGGAAGATAACATAGGTTCACTTATATTTTCTCTCAATATTTTTTCCCTTCTTATTTAATTAAGATTTCTTATTTGGAACCAAACTTAGTTTGGTCAAATGACTAATTAATGACAAAAAATAAAAAATATTATATATATCATTTTTAAGAGTTCATTTATTTTCTCTTCGTAAAATAGAAAATATGTTAAAATAGAATATATGTAACAACAAGTAACTTGAATGAGTAGTGAAAGCTTAAAGCTCCACGAAAACCTAAAATTTTCCTTAATTTGCAACCTAAATTAGTTGCTTTTACTTTCTATCTTAGTCAATGACCCAAGTTTGTTTTTATGTTGGAGACATTGTATCAATTAAGGGCCGTTACGCGACTCAACGGCCAATATGTAGCCGTTGCTGAGATTGTTAAGGTCCGTTATAATAGATCTAAAGAATTTCACAGACCGTGACGGTCAACAACAGTCCACGAAGGCCCACGTCAACAACAGTCCACGAAGGCCCACGGTGGAAGAAAACAAACAAAAAAAAAAAAATTGTTAGGACTTAAAAAATATTCAAAATCATGACATTGGTGACCCATTATGTGATGCCTATTACATATTGTATTCGTCATACTGCGATCGCGATGCAACATCGATTGCGACTGCGATTTAAAACTCTTGTTGGAGAGAACGGCAGATGTGCAATCTAAAAATCGTTTTGTTTTGTATTGGACAATCTGGATTTGACAATCTCAACATCAAAACTCTTGTTTCTTGGTCAGTTTATTTTAGTTAAAATTGCCTCTGTTATTATCTGATGCAGAATGATTGTTTTGTCTGAGAATGCCTTGGGCTAACAACCCAACTGGTCCTCAAGCTGTTTGGTTAAAGTCCCATCTCAAATTATGCACAAAAAATATATAGCGGAATTGTAGAATTGTACATGAAATGGAGCCCATTTAAGCACCAATCAATTTGTTTCATACTTAAGTAAAGGTTATAAAGAAATATAGGCAGCGAATAATAAAGCTTTGCATTGCATCAGTTTTTGTACAAACAGAAGTCATCATCAATATGCTAATCTGTTTATACCTACTGCTAATTTTGCTGCTATTACTGAAGCTACCAGTTGTTGTAGTTGTACATGACTCTGTTTCATTAACCAAAACTAAGTGCCTCTCAATAGCAGGCTCGGGTTGGTTGGCGACGGACAAGTATGGTTCTGGCTCTTTGATATTGCTGTTAATTCTCACAGTGACCCAATTTTCATCGAATTCCCAATTGGGTAGCCCCATAAGTGAAATTGTACATTCTTCAGCCAATCGTCTAATCCTGTCCAAAGAAGAAATGGAGAAATTTTCGCCGGTCGAATTCTGTGTTGTTTCTTGATCCTCCAGTGAGTCCCAGAAGCCTTGGTCCAAAACACTAGTCGGGGTACCCAAATCACAGTCTTGAGCATTCCCCATGGATAGAAACTTGGGTTCCTCAAGAAAAGAATGTTTAAGAAGTTGCCTGGCAGACCATCTTTCTTTGGGGCATTTGATCAAACACTTTCTCAAAAAGTCTTTACCTTGATTTGACATAAAGCTTGGTATCTCAGGCACATCGCCACAAACCCCAACCTTGTAAAGCAACGAAACCGGATCCGAAACATCACGCCACGGTGACTTCCCGGTTACCATCTCGATCACTGTGCACCCAAAAGCCCACACGTCAGCAGCAAAACCCTGGTATTCTCCACGAGCCACCTCCGGCGCCATGAACAGAGGCGTGCCGACAATGGGCGCGGTTGCTGTCTCATAGACCCGCCTCGCGCAACCAAAATCAGCTATCTTGACACCATCCTCAGCCACCAAAATATTATGTCCCTTAATGTCACAGTGAACTATGCCATTTCCATGGAGGTACTCAAGCCCATATAAGATTTCCCGAGCATAGGATCGGACTCTGACCTCGTCTAGCCGACCACCGTGCCGGAGAATTTCGTTCACCACCGTTCCACCAGGTGCATACTCCATTAAAACATTGAACAAAATGTTCCCATCTTCCGACGTGACATCACACCCTTTATATGCTACAATTTGACGACAATTCAATGTAGCTAGAATTCTTTGTTCCCTCTTGAGTAACTCTGACTTTGAAAGCTCCACAGACTTCACGGCGAGTAATTGACCGGACCGGCAGGCCTTAGCGACCGACACCGTGGCGGTTGAGCCACGGCCGATTGTCCGGCCTCTGGTCCAGTCCATTTGTGTTAAAGATCAAAACTTGGAAGGTTTTTGGACCTTCTGGTTTGATATTATTCAGTTGGTACTGAATATATATATATACAAGATCTTTATTGAAATTTAGTTTTATACAGTTGGAATGGAAGTATATAATCTGGCTTTTCTGCCGTTGCTGCAACGGCAAAAACAGCAGTTCAATCTTATCCATTAAAGAGATATAAACGGACGAGATTGATTATCAGAAAGTAAAAAAGGAAAAGAAAAATTAAATTAAAAAACTAATATTTTAATATAAACATAATTGAGCCAGATCTGATACGTTCAGATTTCTCTGGACGGATGCCATTGAACGACTGGTTATCTCTGCCGTTGCACAGAAGCCAAAACAAAGTATATAGGCTTCTTTAATGCTTTACCCGTTCACTTTCAAGTTAAAACTTGTAGACAATGGGCGGCCGCTGTCTCTTTCTCTCACATGAGGCTTCCACGTGGCAAAAGGGTATGGAAGATGGATGATTTTCTATTTTTTAATTTTTTAAACAGTATTTTATTTTCACTTTTGGCCGTCCATTGTTTATGTATGCATACATGTATCTCAATTAATCTCACGGAATTCATGTACTGTGTTTTGAGAAGTTTTATTACACAAATGAATAAAAATTATTGATTTTAATATAATCGACTCGGACCTAATGAAATTAAAAAAAGTGGGGAAAATGATATTTCCAGCGTAAAATGTAAAAATAGTAAAAAATTAAAATTTGTAAAAATGGCCGAGAATTATCCGAGTAACTAATTTAGTTACGAAAATTACACGTGCATGAATAAATTTAGTTACATCACGTAATTTATAACTAAATTCTTTACTCTAACTATTTTTGTACAGACATATTTATAATTGGCCCATTTTTTCATTATGTTTTAGTTCTCTCATCAATTATTGTATCCATGTTGATTCAAATTTCGGATATGAAAAGAAACAAAATTCCACGTCTAAATGTTTTCACCACTTAGGCTACTAACCCGTTCCTGAAACTGGGAATTGCTTGGCTTTGTATAATTGAAATAAACGTCTCCACATGGCGTCACATGGTTACGTGAGCAGAGTCGTCGATTGTGGAGAAGGACTTGTAAAGGAATAGATAGGATGCAATGGATGAGAGTATTTTATACGGAATATTCTCTTTTGGCTTTTGTGTTTTAAGAGTAGGAAGGGTTTTCTTTTATTATATTGACTTTAACATAACAAAAGTCTACATTATAAAATGAAATAGAAGTAAACCCTCAATTTTTAATCCAATAAATATATAATAAATTTATTAGATGGATAAGTTAGTGGCTTGAGAGATGAGTAATGAGCCACCAAACATCTCTGATTTTAAATGCTTCAATAAAAAATGGAGCTTTCCGAATAAAACAGTGAAAAATAGCATTGTCAATTTGACAAAAAAATGAATAATTTTATTGAGAAACTCATTTAACAATTAAATCAAGTCTAAATTTTGATAATCACTTCTGATATTTCTTAATTATATGATGAGCTAAATTGATACATATGATAAATCATTACGTGCACAATTATAACGAGCTAGAGTTACCTTTACGTGGCTGAATTTGATGTATAAATCAAAATGAAAAACTTTGGGTATTCTTTACAAAACATGAGAGCATAACTTGGATTGAAGGTGAAGTTTTGAAGAAGATGACCAAAAGTAAAGGCAGAAAGGCATCAAACTCCAAGAAAATGACAAGTGTTACCAACTGTAGGAACCAAACAGTTAGGAATATCATTGGTAACAAGGAATGAAAAAAGGGCAAAAAGCTGACTGTCCAACTCACATTCTCACACCAACCCCTCAATCCTCACCGACCCATAACAAAGTTCATTGCCATCTTACTAATTAGTTTACTTTATCAAGAGAAAGTTTGTTGGGTATGAAGCTTTGCGTGTGTAGTTGTGGAATATGTGTGGATGCGTCTTTCTCAAGTAAATCCAATGATTAAAGTGGGTGTGGCTGCGGCTGCTTTCACATGCCACTCACCCATGCCTTACCTTATCCTCCTCTAACCTTTCTCCTATTGTTGTGCGTCAGTTACTCTGTGTGCCTTACTGTATAGTCCTAGACCCTTATACACGTGATTCATGATAAATACCACATTTTCCTAACTGTTAAAAAATTATTACTGTGAAGTAATCTCACACTGATTATTTAAGAAATTAGAGTTTCAATTTATAAGTGTGAAAAAAGTTCTTAGCTCATAAATTAACTTTTACATTAAAGAATGCTCTATACTACCAACATTATACTAATATGAAAGTCATGTTACCCAACAAGTCTTTATCTCAATATGGGAAAGTAGTGGATAGTGATTCACAAAAAACAGGTTGATGATCAACAGACTCAAAGCTCTATGTGTGACGGTAGATAGTTTAGGTGATTCAACATCACCTGTGAAAGTGCATGGTGTTCAATCTATAAGTAAGAGGCAAAGACTCACCTCAGAAGCTAACTGGAGTTGAGAATGCACAATACCAGCTTGTTAGGATTGTGCTTTGTTTCGGCCGAAAACCTCAACGACATTCTTTGTATAATCTTTCTTCCGGATTGAGCTCCTCATATCATCAATGTCTGTAAAATATAAACAAAGAACTCTAAGAAGAAGAGAATCAGGGGTGATTTCCTCGTCGAAAAGCCTTCGATACCTAACTCAGTATTTGCTCGATATTTTAGCCTAATTTCCTTAGGAGAGATAAGTCATACCTCTTCTATTTATTGATAAGTGTATTTATACCTGAGTCTTCGGGAGGGAGGAAGCGTGTCAAAGAAGCATTTTGGAAACATGCTGGGGAAGCCTCACAATACACGATGCCTGTCTTCGATTGGATAGAAGAAGGCGACATGAAGCGATAAGCATTGATTATCGAAGTGCCTTTGAAATGACCAGACAGGGGCTATCCTGACGTCCTGCCATGGCGATGAGACTTGTTGGGTGCTCGCACCTGTGAACAGGTGCCACCTGAGACGTTACATTCGATCGGGAAATGATGGCCCTATGCTCAGTACTATCTGAGTTCTCCTCATGAACTCTGATCTCTCTTATAGGTGCTCGGGTCTGGCCAAATTAGGTCTGGCTTGTGGAACCGTATAATAATTTTGCCAGGGTCAATCATCCTTTCGTTTATCCTGAGGTGGGGAGCATGAGCTGGGAGTTGGATGAAAGACATGCGCTTCAACCGCGATGGAGAGATGATGCACGACTCTGTATTTCAGTTGGGAATGACCCCAAGCTTGTTTATTTGTGCCGTGCGACTTTCATTCGTGTGAGTTTGTTGTGGAATTCTTGGCGGCCAAAGGTATACCAAAGAATTTAGCCGGAGGGTAGTTCGCCAGCACTTTCTTTGCTCATTCGGAGCCGCTTATATTACTTCCAAAGGGTTCCTCAGGGACCTTCGTCCTCTGTTCTCCTCCTTCGTACTTCTGGGGTGACCCCAACTAGATTCTCAAAACGGGGGGACTTGGCACTTCAAAGCCTGGCTTCATCCTGGTCTCAGCTTCCTCAAAGGGTGGTAGTTCCTCCAAGATGGAACGTCGCCTCACCCTTTCCTGATAGCCTTCCCCCTGGATTTCATCAACGCGTGGTGACTCCATTGGCGAGCCTTCAGGTCATGGAGGAGGTGTTACTCTTCGCGGCGGAAGTATGGAGGCGTGTGGCCTTTTGAAAATTAAATTTTTAATAAAAATGAATCTTTTAATAAAACAAAACTTGCGCAACGCAACGATAACCAAATAAATTTTTTTATTGAAAACTCTTTTTCAACTTGTCAGGATCCATTATATATTTATAAGTTAAATCTACAACGTACAAGGTTATGCATCATATACCTCTTATAGTATATATCAACTGTCCTTGCAAAACTTGATCGATCCTCCGTTCCCACGAAATTGTTCCAACAGTTAGTAGATTCTGAAATTCATACCAAGATCTTTCAAGTCAATCCTTAACGCACTAAGACATGTGTGGGCACGTAGAATATTACAAGATGCATTTTCTGTCTTTAGATGTTCTTAACACATGAGATCTAGAGATTTATTAATAAGGACTTTTGTAAGATGATTCTTTAAAAGAACATGATGATTATTCTTTTAGAGATTTGATTAACGTTTAATCACAAAAGAAAATCTCTTTGACATCAATCGTGTTCTCAATTCAACTCTTGATTGATGATCTGATCAACTGATCATCTCCTCTTCGTTCAACCACCTAGGCCATTAGAATAATATCTGTATATATTCTAAATAATGACGTATCAGACTTTTAGGGATAAACTGAAATAATATTTAATTATAAAATTACCAATTATAGTGAGACCCACTGTAATTTTGCACAACTGCAGTGCCACATGATACTACAGTGTTGCACACTCACTACTGTCATGCCACATGGTACCACAGTAGTCCATGTCAATTTCTGATACACTATCAGTGATTGACACGTGGTAGTTACTGCGAATTAAATTTTTATTTTAATCAGATAATTATCTAGATATAAGTTAATTCAAAATTATTATCCCTATCAACTAACTTATCTATTGCACGACAGTAGTCCATGTCAATTTCTGATACACTATCAGTGATTGACACGTGGTAGTTACTGCGAATTAAATTTTTATAATAATAATAATTTAATTATTTAATTTTATAAATTAGATATTCTGTCTCACTTATCGATAATTAAAAAAATTGATAATTATATATGTGTGTGTGTGAGAGAGAGAGAAATTGAGGATTTGGATGAAATGTTCATCATTGTCTTGACAATTAATGACTTCTACAACCTTCTATTTGGTTTCACTCTTCTCCCTTTCGCATCTACAACCACCCTACCCTCGGGATTTACGTATCTAAGAGATCTTACCTAGGTCCCTGAAGTTAATCAAATTGAAACTTATACGTCAGCCTCTGATAAACAGATTCACATATTAGGCAAACAAATAATACAGAGAAATAATCAATTATAAGAATAACCAGCCACTTGGCCGGAGAGTAAGATTAGATATAAGAAATTATTCATGTAAGTAAATAAGTAAACAATATTGTCAATATCCAGTCATAATAGGCGACAAACGGTATAAATTACACAGAAATAGAAGTAGAAACAATTAATGAATAGTATTATCTCCACCAGGTTTGGCTCTGATACCAAAAGTCACAGAATTAAACAGTAATTAAGAGAGTGGATATTAACAAGCAAGAAGATAAACAGTAAAAACTGTACTAACAAACAATAATTACAAAAACTTTATTAGAGTATAAGATTAAAAACTTACACAATTAGAGACTACCTATTTATATTTGTTTCACAAAACAAGTTTTAGCTCTCAAATAGTAAGAGTTATAAAATGAGTTCTGATTCACAAATGAGAGAGACTACCTATTTATAGCCAAGGAAAGTGGAGTTCACCGGGAACCCATCACTTACCTGAACTATTTTATTCTACAAAAGTAAAAACATTTTACATTTATACTTTTGTCTATGTTTGACTAAGAATAGTAAACAGCACGAATAGTTGTCTGATTATTTGACAACTTAGTAGAATAATTACAGAAGAAGACAAAAATGTAAATATTCTTTGATAATTGCTATCTCGATCTTTGTGCCTTCATCCTTGAAAGTCATTATTACTGTCTTTGAAAGTCAATATTGTTGTATACTTGGGTCCTTGATATATGTTGTTTTGGATTCTTGTGTTTATGATTATTGATAATTTTCTTTCTTGGAGATCATCATGACCGTTGCATTGGGTCAATGTGTCATCATGATTCATCAAATATTTTTATTCAAACATTGGCATTTTGCCAAAGACAAATTCCTTTACTTATTTCGTCCAAATTATTTCTGAGATCATCATTATTGGATGGGTCCTTCAATTGCTGAAGAGTGGCTTCCCTAGATTCCTTTTGTTTAGTATCTTGATTCTGTTAGTGATTCAGAGTCAGATTCAGTATTTTTCTCCAAAAGGAGAAGTATTTCTTGGAGTAATTTTCTCTTTAATTTGGACTTTGGAGTTGTGTCCCTTGATTTATCCTTTGGAAAGAGTTTGGATCTGGATTTTGATTTGGGTTTGGAAGAATTTGGATTAGATAGTTTTATTTGTAGAGCTAGGTCAATAGGCTCATTAATTTTTAATGGAGCTTAGATGAAAGGATTTGCTAGTCTCATATTGGGATGGATACTTACAAATTCATAATTGATGGATGCAATAAATTTCTGGGTATTCAACTTATCCCACCATTTAACATAATATTCTCTTGGGAAGATTCATCTTTCAATCAAGTATTGCCATTTTAAAATCTAAGGTATTTTATATTTTATTTAAAAATAAAGTATTTGGGGGAATAAAGCCTCAATTGGTGAGAGCTTGTAAACCTTTAAAAATAAATTGAAATATTGTTGTAAATCAATTGAAAAAAGTTCGAAGGTAAAACCATGAATAGACAACCATTTTAAGAACCAGCTTGGAAAATCAATTTTAAAACTGTTATTAAAATTTAAAAACCAAAAGTGAGAGAGATCACTATTTTGATGTAAGAAAATCTTGTGTCATGCATCAATATAGTCAAAATAATTATATTGTGTTTTATTTAAAATTATTTTAAAACTTGAAGGATGGATTCTCCAATCCTCCATAGTTATGTTCTGAGAATAGAGAAAGAATGGTAAATGATTCTTTCTACAGAATTTCTGATCGGAAAAATTTTTATGGATTCTATTTTTAAGAGAATGTCTCTGTAGAAACTAAGGTTTTTATTATTGTGTCTAGGGACATAGTGGAATTTAGGAATAAAATAGGCTTCAACAATTTGAATAGGATCCTTCAAATGAACAAATGGAGGCTCAATATGAAAGAGATTTTCACTGGTTATTTTTTGAAAATCAAATGATGATTTCTTGTATTTTGAAATTAATTGGGCATCAAAGGATATTGGGAATAGGTCAAATTGGTTGGCCAGGGTTGATTGGTGATTGAGTCTATTGGACCCAATTGTTGTTGATTGGGCTTGGTTAGGAGTAGAAGACTCCTCTTTGATTTGGACCTTAATGACCAATTGTTGAATCAAAGATTCTTCTATTATTGAGCCATTCATCATTCTCACATGATTTCTGAAAGTAAGGATTCTACTGCATGCCTATGACTCTTTTGAAATCCGTCAGGTATGATGAAGAAAGTTCCTTCTGGAATCAGAAATTCTTCTATTATTTTATTTTAAAATTCAATTTTAAATATTGCTTGTTCCAAAAGGTTTACAGTTAAAATTTTACTATTTTCATAACAGATTTCATTATCTTTTTGAAAATCTATATTTTCACATTTTTCATACCACTGAATTAATGTGGCATTGAAGTTATCCTTCAATCCAACATATTCTAAAAGTTCATCCAATTCATTAATCCATTTCTTGGATATTCAAATCCTTTATGACCATAATTAATAAATGGGAATTTTGAACAAAAGGCGACTGTTCTGCCATTAAGTTTCGTGATTCTAAAAGAATTTTGATTGAGTATTCTGGGTTCTACCTTTCTATATTCTAGTTGGTTAGAATTCTCAAGTTCCTCCATTGTTGAATCTTGGATTGATTCCCTGCATAAATTTATAAAAAAGAAGTTCAGGAATTGGATTAATAAATTGGACATTGAAATTAAACGTACTGAGAATAGGTTGCTACCTGGCAAGAATTTGTTTGAGAGTAATATTTTCCATTCAAATACATTCTACAGATTTGCGGTTATTTTTTAAAAGATATTTTTGAATTAAGGCAAATTATATGATTTGATTAATGGAATAATAAACTCCAAGTCCTGGAAATCTATTATAAAATAGTTTGGTTCTACTATCTTGTTTTACTGTCCTGGCAAATAATTTAAAATAGTTTCAATATCGTTTAACATATTCATGATTATAAATAATCAAGAAACTTAACGAGTATTGTTTAATAAGAATACAGACAATCGAGAAATCAACAAGTTGATTAAATTATTAACTTATTATATTCCACCTTTTACTTGGAGCAAATGGTATTATTTTATAATGATCAAATATAATATTGTATCTCTCATTCTTATTTGTCTGGTTTTGCCAACATCTAGTTTCTATGTTAAGTTTAGAGGATATATCAGTATTTCTAACTCTGTTGATTAAGTCTCTTTTGTTTGGTTTTGAATATTTATCTATTCTATAATATTCTTAGGAGGCTTATAATTAATCTTTAGAAGATAAATTTTTTATTTAAATATTTTAATTTTTCTTGTAAAAACCCCAGTGATTTCTTTTTTCAGGAGATTGTATTTATGGATTTGAAAACATAATTTTGTTTTAAATTTTTTTAAATTCTCATTGTGAGGAAAAAAATTGAATTTAACAGGTTCATCTATATGATAAGTAATTATCTCATCATATTCTAAAAGTTCATCCAAAATTATTTTATCCATAATATTTTTTACTAAGAGAAATGATATTGTAAAACATACATTTATCTTGAAAAATATGAACTTTGGGAATCTCATAATTAATATACATTTGGGTACAATTGACAGAAGATAGAGACTCTTTCGTCTTCTTGAAGTACTTCAGATGAACTAGTCTTTCCTGCATATAATTCAAATCCTCTCCTGAATCAACAAGAGCTATTGTTGTGAAATCAAAATCTTGAATAATTATTCTGACCACTATGTACTATTTTTTTATTTTTATGTGATTGAGGATATTGATGAAATGTTCATCATTGTCTTGACAGTTAATGAGTTCTTCAACATCATTATTAGAAATTAGTAATTTACTAGGTTCACTAAATTATTGTTTGTTAATTAGATTTTCTATTTTTAAAAGATTTAATTCCTCTTTATTTTATTGTTTGAATTCTTTAAATCTTTTATTTGAGTCTTAATAATATCTTTAATTTTCTTTTAAAATTCCTGTAAGTTAATTTCTTTTTCTTTTCCTTTTATCTTATTGAATTTTTCAAGGGTTTGTGAAAGACTTGCAGTATTATTATTATTTAACTTAGCATTTTCTTTCTTCAGAATTATTTTTTTAAAGTATTTCAAGGTATTCTTGTTTTAATTCTGAAATTTCAATTTTGCAAATTAAATTTAACAAGAGGGTTTCTTGTTCTTTATTTTTATTTAAGACATTGATTTTTTTACAACAACTATTCCTACACCCCATAGTGATGTTAGGAGAATTACTGTCACAACTTGAGGATTCAGTTTCAGAGGATTCAGGAGTTTCATAGTAATCTATTGTTTCTAAGATTCTAAACAATTCATCTTTATCTTCTTCAGAAATTTTCAATTGATTAATTTTATTCTTGACTTGACAAATATTTGAAAGGTGACCTTTCTGACCACATTTAAAACACGTAATATTAGTTTTATCAAATTTTTTATCAAACCTTTTTCTGAAATAATTTTTATTCCTAGAGAAGTTCTTATTCTTAGAAAAGTTTTGGTCAAAAATTTTATTCTTATGTTTGTGGTAATTTTTCCTATAGGGCTTATGAGACTTTCTAGAGTTTAAATGAGAATTTTTTCTATTCATCTGAGAATGGGCGATAGAGAATCGACCGTATTGCTCACAAAAATTACCTAACTCATATCTAGCAGTTTTGATTTCTTTTTTGATTTGTTTGTTGATTTTCATGTCAACACACATTTTTAATCCTTGTTTTTGTATTATATTAATTATTGTTCCATAGGTTAGACTATCATAGTCTATATTTCCTAGGTCATTACTAAGGACTGTCCTTATTTTATGGGCAAAGAGATTGAGTAATCTATTAATAAATTTTTCTTTCCAAAAGAGTTGATTACTATCATCCCTTGACATTACTCTGGATAAGAATATATTCTTATACCAATTAAAATCACTTAATGTATGACACCTAAGATTGATTAATTGATCATGAATACGTGAAGTAATATTACTTTGCGTACCAATGAAGTGTTCAATTATTGTGTAAATGAGTGTATTTATACCATCATGTATTATTTCTTGATTTTCTCCAATAATTGGGTTTCCTTCAGCATAAATCTTTACTGCTGAAAGAATGGCAATTTTGGATTCTTGTGTGAGATGTTTTTAGTGAACCGTACTAGCAACCATTCATTAAAGATTCCATACTTTAATATGTTGCTGATAATTGTTTTTCATTATCTATGATCTTAATCTTCTCGTACTAATACAATAGTCTCATTAATGAATATGAAATTTTCAGATATTTATATCAATTATTCAATAATAATTTAAAAGAACAATTATAAGAAAAATGTAATATTCTTTAAATTTCATTACAAAATATCAATACACATACTTTGAGGGCATAACCTCCAACAGGAGGATCATTTTCGTGCAAGAGACTGTTATGTTTTGAATGTTAGATATAGTTAATTGGTTATTAAGTTTAGTTAAAGGGAAAATTTATCTTTTACTATTTTTTGGCTTTTTGTACAGCAGGCTTTAGTTAATGAAAGTGGGTTCTTCTTCTTCCTTCGTTTCTTCGAACTCTTTTATCTCCTTCTTCATCTTGTATCTTTCTTCCTCATCTATACTTTCTACATCGTATCAGAGCCATTTTGACGCACGTCAAGATCCATGGCTGACCAATCATTTAAACAAATAGCTGAAGCTTTAGAAAATCCAAAAATTTGAATTATATCTCAACCCAATTTGCAAACCCTAACTCAGAACCCCTCTTTATCTTCCTATGTGCAAGACTGTGCTGTTAATGGGTCACCCATTCCAGAAACACATTCAAAATCTCCAATCTTTCTCCTCTCAAATATATGTAACCTCATCTCGATACGCTTGACTTGAGTAACTTCATTCTATGGAAATATCAGATATTGGCCATTCTCAAAGCTAATGTGGTTTTTGGATACGTCGATAGATCAAATAAATGCCCATCACAATTTATCAAGAACTCCGAAGAAATAGAGATTGTTGATCCTAGGTATGATTGATGGGTGGGACAAGATCATGCCCTAATGACCTTGATAAATGCCACCATTTCTCTTACCCCTTTATCTTATGTAGTTGGGTGTACAACGTCTAAAGATGTTTGGCATTCAATTGAACGACGATATTCTTCTTTGTCTCGCACGAATATTTTACAACTCAAGTCAGAATTGCAATCCATTTCCAGGAAGTCAACATACAATATGGACTCTTACATCCAACGAATTAAAGAAATCAAAGACAAATTATCGGTTGTTTTAGTGCATGTTGAAGACGAAGATGTTCTTATCTACATGATTAATGGGCTTCCTACAGAATTCAATACTATCATAACCAACATTCACAGCATGGCAGAACCTCTATCGTTAAAAGAGCTCTATGTTCTTCTAAAATGTGAAGAATAGTTCTTGGACTCTCAAAACAAGAAGCAAGATACACTCTTTCCAAACATTGCAACGGTAGCTTCTTTCACCAATCGTGGATCCAATTGAGGCAGGGGTTTCAAAATTTTTTTAGGAAATAGAAATTCATGGAGGTTCAATTCTGGCAAAGGTGGAAGGTCACAAAATTGGTCTTCACCGTCTCCACTAACCTTTCTTCTTGGTACTCCTCCAACACAAACTGTTCAAAATTTCAAGTCTCATGCTTCAGACAATAATTTTTCTTCACAAAGTGGCGGGTTACAGTGCCAGATCTGCCAGAAATTTGGCCACAGTGCAGCAGATTGCTACCATAGACTTAATTTCTTTTATCAAGGTTGCACTACTCCTCAACAACTCACGGCCACGACTGCAATGAATTACAACTCACACCCTGCAGAGTCAAAGGTATGGCTCACTGACACTGGGTGCAACACCCTTTTACACCTGACTGTAGCAACATTCGATCCAACTCTAAGTATACTGGGGAAGAAACTATCATTATGGGCAATGGGCACTCCTTGGCGTTAACACATCAAGGTTCTGGTATTTTCCAAGTTCCTTCTAAATCTTTTCATTTATCTCAAGTCTTTTGTGTTCCTCACTTGTCTTCTAACCTGCTTTATGTGTATCAATTTTTCTTAGATAATAATTCTATCTTTATCTTTGATGCACCATATTTCTGTATTAAGAATAAGGCTACAAGGGAAATACTACATCAGGGACCTAGTATACAAGGGCTCTACCATATTCCATCTTGTTTACTTAAAAATAAGGTTGCTTTTCTTGATGTTAAAGCCAATAATTTTGTTTGGCATTCTCGTCTTGGACATCCTTCTTCCAATACTATCAGACACGTTTTAAGTAGAGCTAAATTGCCTTGTACTTCTAATTCTTCTGATCATTGTACATGTGTTAATTATATACGGAATAAAATGCCTATACTTTCTTTTCCTCTCTTTGAAAGTGTCTCTGATTCTCCTCTGACTCTTATTCATAATGATGTTCGGGGGCCTCCCCTTGCTACTTCTTCTATTGGTCATAGGTATTATATTATTTTTATTGATGATATGTCTAGATTCACTTGGTTTTAACCTATTGGTTATTAATATGATGTTTTCAAACATTTCAAACTTATGGTTGAGAACTTGTTCTCTACTAAGATCAAAATCTTGAGGACTGATGGGGGTGTTGAATGCACCAACCTTCCCTTTGAAACCTACTTACATGATAATGATATTATTCACCAAAAAACATGTCCTTACACCCCTTAGCAGAATGGTATTGCTGAGATGAAACACAAGCACTTAGTTGAGATTGGTCTCACTTTAATGCATCATGCTTTTGTTCCCTTAGTGTTTTGGAATTCTGCCTTTTCTATTTCTGCATTCCTTACCAATAGATTACCTACACTTACTATCCAACATATTTCTCCTTTAGAAAGACTCTTTGGTAAGTTGCCTAACTATAGTAATTTTAAGGTGTTTGGGTGTGAATGTTTTCCTAGTTTAAGACCATATATGAAGACTAAATTCTGTCCCAAATCCATTTCATGCATTTTCTTTGGTTATGCACAAGATCAAATGGGCTACTTATGATAAAATAAACATTCTCAAATATTGTATGTTTCTAGACATGTATTGTTTAACGAAAAACTTTTTCCCTTTGTTGTCACTAGTTCAAATCCATCTATATCTTCTACCACTCCTTCCTATATTGGTGCTCCACCCATGTACAATAATTTACTCCCTCTTCTTTATAAAGGTAATTCTGTATCTTATGCTGATTCTTTCTTCATAATAATGTATCTTATAGTTATATTCCTTATGCCGGTGATGATAATAATGTTGTTCAGGCTTCTAATATGCATGCCTCCCCTCTAAATGATCATTCTCCTGCTAAAAATACAGTTATCCATATTGATTCTACTGTACTTACTGATAATACCTCTTCTGATAAGTTTGCTCTTGCTGTTACTGATTTTGCTCCTGATATGCCTACTAATAATCAAATTCTGCATAGTGGTTCTATGCCTACTTATATGCCTAAAACTACTTCTATTACTGTCTTGAATGATCCCCCTTTCATGCACTCGGCTATCACCTTTGGGACTTTAGACTTTAGAACAATGCCTAATCTCTCTTATAGTCTTTCTGTTGATTTTTGAATAGTTACTGCTTCTCAGTGTCTCTCTTCTACTATGCCTTCACATCATTTTCCTACACACCCAATGCAAAATAGGTCCAAATCTGGCATATTTAAGAAGAAAGCTTTACATGTTTCGGCCCCCTCTACCTCTTCATCTTTCCATGAACCTACCTCTTTTACTTCTGCTATAAAAGACTCTACTTGGGTCTAGGTTATGAATGATGAATATATAGCCTTAATTTCTCAAAACACTTGGACCTTAGTGACAATACTTCCACATAAAAATGTTATAAGATGTAAATGGTTGTATAAGCTTAAATACAACCCTAACGGTTCTGTTTCTAGGCAAAAAACTAGGTTAGTTGCTAAGGCTTTTCATCAACAAGCTGGATTAGACCATAGTAAAACTTTAAGCCCAGTCATTAAACGACCAACTATTCTTATTTTGCTATCCTTAGCTGCCATTTACGGCTGGTCCTTGAGACAACTTGATGTAAAAAAATACTTTCTTGCACGGTACACTTTCTGAAGAAGTATATATGTCCCAACCTCAAGGTTTTATTGGCATGCATTATCCTAATCATGTGTGTAAACTATACAAATATCTTTATGGTCTTAAGAAAGCACCTAGGGCTTGGTTTGAACGTTTCACTAGTCATTCACTTTCCATTGGCTTCACTGCTTCCCAAGCTGATTCCTCCTTATTTGTTCATGCATCTTCTACTTCTTTGACATATATCTTATTATTTGTTGATGATATCATCATTAGTGGGACTGATAATGACTATATTACTCATATTGTTTCTAATTTGTAAATGGTATTTGACATGACTGATTTAGGTTGTTAAAGTACTTTCTTGGCTTAGAAATCAATAGGAATTCAAATGGGATTTTTTTAATCAACTAAAGTACACTAAAGATTTGCTTTTAAATGCTGGAATGATGTATTCCAAGCCATGTCAATCACCATGTTCCTCTAAATCTTCTTTGTATAGTCATATGGGTACTCCTCTCTCTGATGTAACTCTTTATAGGAGCATTGTTGGCTCCCTTCAGTACTTAACATTCACTCACCATAATATGTCAGTACTTGCATTCTTCTAAAATTGCTCATTTTGCAACAATTAAATGAATTCTAAGATACTTAGTTTACATTTTAGATTATGGTCTATTGTTTAAACCTGGCAATCTTCATTTGCAGGCCTTCACTGATGCTGATTGGGTTGGGGATCCTTCAGATAAGAGGTCCACTCACGCCTTGTTGTTTTTCTTGGCTTAAACGCTGTGTCATGGAGTGCTAAGAAGCAAGCCACGGTTGTCAAATCTTCTATAGAAGTCACTACTACAAAAATAGGCTACAATGACAACCATGAAATAATTCTATGGCAGTTTGGTTAAACCTGTCATAGAAAGAATGTTCTCGGAGTGGAAATTTTTTTGTTTTGACTTACTATGATAGTACATAGATAAACTGTCATGATATGTTTACTTATTATGACAGTGATTTTTTTAAGCAGTCATAAATTTTTAGTCCTTTTTTCATATGACAGGTATAATATAACATGTCATAGTTTTCAAGTTGAGGTTAATTATAAAAATACCATCTATATATTTCTCATAACCCAATCCTCTATCATAGAAAATCTCTCCTCTCTGAACGGATTCAGAGCACTCTCTCTCTATCTCTCTCTCGAACCAACTCAAATCTCTCTCTCAAATAAACTCTGAGCCTGCTCTCTCTTCCTCTCAAGCTCGCTTATGTACTGCTCTCTCTCTCTCACTAGTCATCTCTGCACTGCTATCTCTCACTCTCTCAATACTCCTATCTCTACCTCTCTCTCTCTACTACTTGCTCGTCTCTAATATGTTCTCTCTCTCGAATCTCAGCCACCGACGATGGTTCTCACACTCTCATGGTGAGTTTGTAACTTTTTTTAGATGTATTTAGTGTTATTTGTTTTGATTTAGTTTTGTTGAGATTTAGGGTTTAGATTTTGAGTTAGGGTTTAGAGTTTTCTTATTTATTTAGGGTTTATATTTAAAGTTAGGGTTAGAGTTTTCTGATTTATTTAGTTTCTCCATTTGGCTGTAAGGTTTGAATATTATATTTTTTAGATTTGAGCCATGCATGTTACCGGGAGTTAGTGTTGGAGTAAGTTGCAACCTTGTGTTCCCAGAATGGCTAATTACTATGCTTTTTGCTATTTTTCTAGCTTAGTCTACATTGAAGACTTGTGGGAATGAGATGGTTTTTTGGAAATTGGAATTAGAAGAGATCAGGAGAAGTGAATTTGTGAAAAATGATATTTATGACGCGATTGAAGGGCTCGAAAATTTTCAAGAGCCTCTGTTGGGTGTAGAAAGGATTTGTGAACTTAGGTTTCCATGGAAGAAATTGGGAGTCGTTCTGGTATGGTTTTCTTTCTACTTTCTCTATCGTATTCGTGGGAATTGTTACGCACATGTACAATTAGCTAATTTCAAATAATTCAACAGGATTGTTTACAATGTAATTACTAAGTTTGTGTATTTTTTAAAAATTAATTGGCTTAATGACACTTTAACTCTAATATTTTAAATGTCATAATCAACTCCTTGAACTATTTTAAGTTTCAAGTTAAACCTTTTGTTTTTCACCGTTATTCACCATGATTGATTAACCTTTAATATTTTACTGTATTTTTATGTTAAATTAATTTGACCATTTGAAGCTACTTGGCTCTTTAATATGAACCTTCTTTGTTGGTTTGAATCTCAAGTAGATAGAACAAAGGCACTGAAAATTGGCCAATTATGTTTTGTAAGTATGCCTTTTTCCAACTAAATTGTCACAAATGACAAAACTTTATAATGAAATTCATAAAATAGAATAAAATGTGCTTTTTAATCTATTGTACAAAGTATTATACCGATTGAACCTTGTGATGTCTGATAAAAAAATGTAATATGTTATCTTAGATGTTAAATTTGTTTCCATTTGTTTGATGTAAGGAATAGATTGCAAATCGCTCTTATTCCATGCTTTCTTGAAAAAATATTAATTACATATTGTTTCAATATTTACTGGTTGAAGAAGAACCAGACTAGTTTCAATATGTACCGGTTTTTCTCTTGAAATTTTATTGGCCTTTTCACTCATTTATGTGTTCAATTTCAACGGTGGGGTAGTCTATGGAATCCTTATGTGATTAACATGATGTTTTCCCCCATTGTTTCCTTTATTGAAGGAGTTCCTGATATTAAGCATTTGGCTCACGCGATAAACCTTTACAATAGGTTTGAAAGGTAAACTTCTTATAATGCATTCAATGTAATTCTTTTTCTAACAAAGCTCTAAATTTGGTCAATATGTATTGTGTAGCTAATTTCTAATTTCACATTGTTACTAATTTCTTGGAAATAAAAAGTTTTTTGGTGACAGTGGTAAAAACGGATTTTACCTTATTCTTCATGCAATTTTGATGGATTGAGATATTTTGTTAACATGAAAGTATTTAACGTTTGAATTACATCATGAAATGTCAATCTTAAGGATAATAACAAAAATTGTTGCTTGATAACCTCCGGAGCTTCCTAGTTGATGAAATTCCAAATGAACGTCCAGAAGACCAGGTCATTGATCAACATTTGAATGGACACAAGGATCATAGACATGTAGTGAAATTTTAGTTTTATGTTTACTATATTTACCATCTCTTTTAGGCTCCAGCTAATGAAATTCCAAAATGAACTTCCAAAAGATAAGGTCATTGATCAGTATTCGAATGGACACAAGGATCCAAGACAAGTAGTGAAATTTTAGTTTCATGTTTAATGTACTTCCCATCTCTTTTAGGGTATCTAATTATTCCTATTTAAATCTCAACTCATATTAATTGGCCCTTTTTCTATTTTATTGCATCCTAGGTGTTTGTGAAAATCACCAGGCTTTTTTAGATTTTTTGTTATCTTTTGCGCTTTTAATTATATTGTAGGGTAGACTTCAGTCAAACATGGATTCAATAAAGGGTGAAGCAATTTTGTCCTGCCTTCAAGCTTACGTAATTTGACTGCACTCTATAAGTGACCTATATTTTACTATAATTGAACCATCTCATTTTCTTGACTTCTGAATCTTACACTTGCTCATCAAATTGTACTTGTTAAATGGTGAAGTACTCTTAGAGTTGGCTCGATGGCAACCAACTCTCTGGCACCCTTCCATAAATTAGTTCATTGAAGGAGCTAATGACTTTGCATGTTATCCAAGATAACTATAATTATTCAATGCTTGAGTTCATTTGATTTATTTGATATTCCTTTTGACATTTCCTTGATTGTTAGTCTCTATATTTTAATTAAATTTGGAGGGTTTTTGGTTTGATGAATTAGTCAGGTGTTTTCCCTAATTATGTGAGATATGAGTACGAATTATACAACTTTTGGTAGTGAAGATGCAATTAAGTATGCTGCAACTTGTTTCCAAAATCATTTGTTAGACCATATATGAATATAACTTCATAGTGTTTGCTTTAGTGTTGTAATTATTTGAGTTTGACTTCCACAATTGTCTTATTAAATAGTTTAAATGTCTAAAATGATTTTGAATATATTTGGTCCTGAATGAGTTGATGGCCAGATAAACCCACTAGGCGTTTTTCTGTTATGTCATAGTTTTTCTAGTTGCTAAGACATGCTTTGCTTGGAATTTGTTATATGTTCTAAATGCATGCATTTAAATCTATTGTATTAAATATATTGTTGTCATATTCCATGATAATTTTTTGATGAAGAAACTAGACTTTTAATGATGGGAATTCCCCGCCATCTAAAGGTTTTTCGTGGTATCCTATGATGATGGGGATCCCCGTCATCTAAAGGGTTTTCGTAGCATCCTATGATGACGGGGATTCCTGATCATCTTAATGTTATTTACGACATCTTATTATGACAGTTTTTGTTAAAAAGAGTAAAGATGGCAGCTCGATAGATGACAGTCGGCTAGCCGTCATTATAAGGTTATATTATAATGAGGTTTTGACCGTCACCTAACCCCATTTTTGTAAATAGTATAAAGCTTTGGCCAATATTGCTGCGAAGCTGAGCTGAATTAGACAAATTCTTCGAGACTTTCATGTTTATCAAGATAAAGCTCCAACTATATACTGTGATAACACTTCTGCAATATCCTTTGCTTCTAACCCGGTTCTCCATGCAAGAACAAAGCATGTGGAGATTGAATTCCACTTTGTGAGGGAGAAGATTAAGAACAAAGATCTTATTGTTCAACATATTCCCTCTCAAATTTAGTTGGCAAATTTGTTCACCAAGGCTCTCTCAACATCTAAATTTCAATTTCTTAAAGATAAACTTATCCTTCAGCCCCTGATAAGTTTGAGAGGGGGATGTTAAACATAGTTAATTGGTAATTAAGTTTAGATAAAGGGCAAAATTGTCCTTTACTATTTTCTGGCCTTTATCTCTATTTGTTCTCTTCTGTACAACAGGCTTTAGTTAACGGAATTGGGTTCTTCTTCTTCCTTTAATTTCTTCTTCTTTCTTCTGTCTCTTTCTTCTTCGTCTTGTATCTTTCTTCCCTATCTCTACTTTCTACATTGAACAGTGACTGGAACGCCTTTCCTCCTGGTTACCTTGGAGGCTACACCAACTATTCTCTCCTTGAGGGAGAAAAAGGGTTATGAATACTTTAAACAGGAATGTATTTGCATTCGTTCCCCACAGACGGTGCCAACTATTTCTGTCAAAAACCTCTACAACATTCTTCGTATAGTATCCTTTCTAGATTGAGCTCCTCGTATCCTCAATGTCTGCAAAAGATAAATAAAGAATTTTAAGACGAAGAGAATCAAGGGTGGTTTCCTCGTCGAAGAGCCTCTAATGCCTAAGTCAGCATTTTCTTCATATTTTGGCATAATTTTCTTAGGGGATAGAAGGCATACCTCTTCTATTTATTGATAGCTTTATTTAGGTGGGAGGAAGTATGTCGAAGAAGCTTTTCACAAGTGTGATGGGAAAGCCTCACAAGACACGATGTCTGTCTTCGATTGGACAAAATAGAGACGACCTTTGACATAAAGCGATAAGAATTAATTGTCGAAGTACCTTTGAAATGACCAGACGAGGGCTATCCTGACATCCTGCCATGGCAATGACACTTGTTGGGTGCTCAGTCTTGTGAAGAGGTGCCACCTTGGATGTTAGTTTTGGCGGGCAATGATGGCCCTATGCTTAGTACTATTCGAGCTCTCATTATCAACTCTGATCTCTCTTATATGTGCTTGGGTCTGTGCAACCCAAGAATCCTTGGTACTGACCAGGTATGATCGTTTTTTTTCTCTGAAAAATTCATTCATCGGGGCCCCCAATGAGGCGTAACACACGTCGTTGCATCATTGGTGGTTAGAAAAGACACCCATAACATTCTCTAAAAGCATGAGAATTCAATGATTATCTTAACATTGTTTTTGATTTATAATAATTGAATATTCTTATATTAAATGCAATATATTCTTTTGTCCACAAGCATATTAATATTTGGTTTATGAGTTCCATGAAGTTTAGCTCATATGAACAATGTATTAAACCAAAAGTTATTTATTACTTGAAATATATTTATTATTCACATTCTAGTGAAGTTGGACGTTTTACTAAGAAGATAGACAGTAATACATTAACTCTATTATATAGGGTGAATTACCTTGGTCAATAAGTGGTGTAACTGGTTAATGTGCTATTACATTTAGGATGCATTGAATGAACTAATGAGTTTGATTTTGAGTAAAATAACTATCTTTAAAAAATCATAAATCATTGTTATTATATTATGAGAGCTCTTAATCTTGAGAGAGTGATGATGCATATATTCTCAATATTAGAGTCTATAGACACTTTTAATAATGACATAGTATCCTCTGATAGAATCCATTTATCTTATTATAGCAATCTAAGTACTTGATATCTCTAAGTGGTCCTTTGGTATGAGATTGCGAGTGAATGGTTTCTAGAATATGATTTTGAGAATATGATTGTGGAAAATAAGATAATCATAAAATAAAGATTACTTTGTTTGGTAAGAATTATAAATGCCACTACTACAAATATCATTTTCACGAAGGGGAATCCCCGTCGTGACAGATAATTGACGACGGGCACATACCCGTCGTGTATAAAGGCGTCGTAAAAAATCATTGGTAGTTCATGACAGTTACAATTTCATGACAGTTAGCATACCAACCATTGTGAATGTACCATTTTAGACGGGCACCGTCGTCGTAATACTACGCAAATGAATGTTTTTTACGTCGTTTCACTTACCGTCATCAAATCTTAACTTTTACGACAGTGCATTGACCAACGGTTGTCAAAAATGTACTTTTTATAACGGCGCATTGCGCAACTGTCGTAAAAATGATAGCACTGTCATAAATAATAGACTTTTGACGGCAATCATTTAATAAACCGTCATAAAAAATAATATAAGTAATATGCTTCTGCATCCACATAACGTCATGTGAGTTTTAGATATCATCATAAAATATAAAGCTGTAAATGAGAATGAATCTATCACACTCATCATATAAGGCTTCAAAATTTTATGCAATTCATTCATTATATAGTACTATCACATAAATAAATTCAAAAAAAAATGTACATTTACTTTACATAATTATAACAATTAATAATTCAAAGAAAGCTATCCTAGAAAGCTATTGAAGGTTTTGGGTACTCCCAATTTGTAATTGTCAGTACTTTTGAACCTCTTCAAGAGAATTTAATAAATAATTAATGATTGCCATCAATCCAAGTAGTTGGCACGCCAGAGCCAGGTTCGTTCTGACAATTACCTTATAAAAGCCAATTTCATCAAATTAAATATGTGCATATAAGCTTAATCTTAATTCATAGTCGTTGATATTAAGCAAAAAAAAATACAAGAGAAGAAAAGATAATATAGATAGTACTTGACAAAATACGAAAGAATATATGTGCTTCCAAGACTCCGGACCCATAAGCTTCAAAATCATTTGAACAACAATAAGAGGAATAGAGCTTGAACTTCCTTCTGTCTTCCATAGTTCAAGTACTTATTATAACTTCTTTGTAGTATCCCAATTTATGGTACACACAAACAGTAGAATCCAACATCATTTAAAGTTAATCTCTACAAGGACAAAGCATGATCACACAATACCTAATCAGTAGCGATGACACAATTCCCCTTAATGTAAAAGCTTTTAGAACTAGAACTATAATTATTGAGAAGATTGTTGGCGTAAATGGTTAAGTAAAAAACCCATCAATGTGAATTTTCCATCTTGATGGATTTAATGAAAATTGTAAGGTATCTTTTTTGTATTACAAAAATTATAATACTAACTAGCAACTACATATTTTTCCTTGAAGTCCCATATACCTTTTCTTTTTCATGATTATCAAGGTGATGAACCAAACATATGGTAGTCAAACATCATGAATAACATTAATGAACTAGTATACAAAGTTGAGACTCAGATTCATTTCTCACTGTCAAAAGAAATCAAAAAGAAAAAGAACAGAATATTGGAACATGCTTACTTTTGAATATCCATTTATTGATTCTTTATTTTAAATCAACATGATAAATACAATATGCCAGTTAAACATTCCAAATGGCGTCCTACAATGTAATGGAGAAACTTAAGGTCCTTTTTACTGCACCAGAAAAGCACCGTAGAAAACTGAGACTAACCAAGTAATATTTTAGAAGTTTTTAAGTAGAGAGACTACAAGGAATCAAGGTATATTTTTTAAAAATGGGCAACATGAAAAATCTTCAGAATCCAACCTGAATCATTGTTCCCGACACTAACGAGAATCACGTACAACTTTTTTTCATTGCTGAGTAACAAAACTGCTTCTCTGAACATGAAATTGTACTGTAGTTTATAGTGTTGAGCTTCACTTCTTCAACATCATGTAAGAACAAATAAAAACATATTTATCCTCTTTCATTCGAACAAATATGATTCACATTTTCACTTCCACAAATTGCTCCAGTTAACACAACTGCAATTAACATATATGACTCAATCTGACAAAAATAAACCACTCCAAATAATGCTAAAACATTTTAAGGGTCTAAATCAACATCATGAATAAACCATGAAACAGAAATCAAGTGACAGAATTTAATGGCCTTAATAAATATAGATATTAAATTATAGCCTCAAACCATAAACGATCGCTTAGGAATTAAATCCAGTTATAAAGATGCATGAACACGTTAAAGCTATATTAATTATGTAGCATAACAAGATAGGTAATTTATAGAAATTCTTAAAAAGAATTGAATTTGAAAGGAAAATAATAGAAGCTGATATCTTAAACAATATATGACCTAATAGCTATACAATGAAAAATCTTGACCCAATAGCTACACAATGAAAAATCTTGACCTAATAGCTATACAATGAAAAATCTTGACCCAATACCTTAAAAAATACATATGAGTACAAGGGCTGATGGCCAGAAAATTTCTCCCTACAATCCATAGCAATAGACAAATGTCTACCTTTCTCGTGAATTAAGTTCTGAATCGAGGAATATACAAATGCAACATAGATACTGCCTAGAAGTTTTACTGATTGAACTTTCAAATAAACATAACTTTCTTTCAGTCTAATACTTCATCACATTTGCACGAAAATGGGAAAATAGAAATAATTAGTCTCAAAAAGTAGCAATTAATCTATATACCTGAATCGCACACACATATGCTAAATAAATTCCAAAACCACAATCTTCAAACTTTATCGCCAGCAAAAGCTTCGACAAACCAGATCAGAGAGAGAGAGAAATGCGACCTTAGATGGAAATAAACTAAAAACCAAAAGAGAATGAGGGAACGAGTACTCAAGCTCTCGGGAGAAGCATCACGGCTGAGATTGAGAGTTTGCGTCTTAAAATGTAGAGATTGCAGAGAGCTTCTACAAAGATAAGGTGAAGCTCGTACGTTCGGGGCATGAGGTTGGAGATACGAAGAGGTTAGGGCACATACATACATACTCGGGAAGAAGAGAAAGGGTATGAAATGGGAAGATGGAGGGAGGTAGAAATTGTGCTTTTTTTTTTTTACTTAAAGTGGATCACTAATACGACAGGGCCTCGAAGCCCCATCGTTTTAGTCTTAAGTATGACGGGTCTCTCTACCCCGTCATTTTAATTTAGATAAGTAAAATATGACGGGGTATGGATACCTCGTTGTTTTACTAACAAATATGACTGGGATTCCATACCCCATCATTGTAGTTCAAAAGGTAAATGATTTTATATGACGGGTACTCGACACCCGTTCGTTTTACTATCACCTAGTCGTATTTAATATATTTAAATACAATGGAGCTTTCACCAACTGTCGTCGTTTTGACGCACGTCGTGAAAAATCTAATTTGTAGTAGTGTGTTATAATAGAATGATGAGAATGATAATTAATTTATTTGTTATGATGGACTTCTTAAGAGAATGTTATATATATAATTGTTAATTTTCAGTTTTACACTTGGACCAAAATATGTTTATTGATAGTTATTACTTATTTATGGAGGATAGTTTGGTAAAACATAGAAGATGAGAGATGCCCGACATGGGGATAAACCCCAATTTTTTGGGGTGTAGATATCCTCTAAATAAGCATATCTCCACATTCTAGCTATTTAATAACCCTAAAAAAATTTCAAACCAAATAATATAATTCATCGCCTCCCCTTAGTTTCCAGGCATATTGTCTCATTTCTCTCCATTCCAAATGCACCCTAATGGTTTAGTTAGACATTTGATAACTTTACTTGAGTCATAAAATATGGAAATTATCATGGCTATCAATAGAAAGAGATTTGGGACTCTAGGAACAAGTGATGTATATATTAGTTAGATAATACTTTATCTAATTATAGATGGTGTTATATTATGGAGGGGCAACCCATAACGAATAATAGGTTGAGGATAACTACATCGAGTAATATAAAATACGATTAGAGTTCAATTACAATTTTATAGTGGAATAAATTGTAGTTAATAGTTAATAAATTCAATCACGGGTTTGGTCGGTAAATTTTATTAATTATTTAAGCCTTGAGTATTTTTATCCTCATAGTCCTCGAGCTAGCTTATGAGTTATAGGTGTTGTCTTGATGATAACAAATAGGTACCGCATGGATACCTAGTAATCAGCCAAGCTCGTCATAGTTTAGTGATGGAAATGATTAATTAAAATTAGTTTCATTATTTCCAATTAAGATATATTTTTCAGTCAATCTTGACAATTTGATTTCACTATACATAGGAGGTTTCTCTTAGAGATTATAATTGAAGTCATTTGACACTACTAGTGAGAGAAAAGAAAATTTAAGGAGACCAATCTTCTCCCTAGCCAAAAACTAGAGAGGGAAGGAAAAATTGGAGTCTTTTTCTTCCAAGTTCTCTCACACTGGTAGTCGGTTGATGAACCGTGAAATAGCGATGAAGATCGTGAGGTATCAATTCACAGTGATTCACAGCAATTCGTGGCGGTTCACGACAAAGCATGAATGTAGGCAATATCTTTCTAGTTTTCTCTGATTCGGTTCGTTGGAACAAAATGAACCTGATTATTCAGCGAGCGACGGTCACCTGTGGCCATCAGAGCATTGGTAGACAGTTGTGGGGCTTAAGGATTAGATCTCAGCCTATCTTGAAGATCTTTCTTTTAATCTTGAATTAAGATAAGATTAGGTTTAAGCTAGGTTAGAGTTAATTTTAGATATTTATCTTTTATTCCCTCATTTTTTATTGTGTTTATGCGCAACATGCTTAAATAATTTTATTTTATGCACGTATTTTAGCTACCATGTGACTTTGGGATTTTAAAAGAATAAGCGTTTGTGGTTGCATAATCAAGATAAAATTAATTATAATCGATTAGGGTATAAAATGGCTAACCCAAAAAGTATGTTATTGGATTTATTTAAATATAATTTTTAATTTAATGATTGAGTATTAAATTGTGGGATTATTAGAATTTAGATAAAATTATATTAACATAAATAAAGTACTAATTGGGAATGTTTGACTAATCGTACTAGGTTACTAAATATTATGTTAGCTAATTATCTAATGATACTTAGTAACCCATGGTAATAAAAACTCATGTAGTTTAGAAAATCAAGTGGGAGTAGGATTCTAAATCTTTACTCACAGTCTCCATTATTAAATCATAGTAAGATGTTAGGGCATCTCGTTTTCAATCTTGGAAGCACTCTAAAGAAGGGTATCCAAAATATTAGATATTACAAGTATGGTCTTCATAATGATCACCTTGATAAATAAATAACTAGGAACGACCTGCCTAAGCAGGAGTTGTCCATTTGTCACGAGTTGAGATTAAAATAATGGTATACGCATGATCTATTTCCGTAGCATCCCGCCTATGCAGTTCTTATTACTTATTTTGGGAGACCGAAGCTTAACTTTAGTTAACTACTCGATATTAATATAGGATTAGTATGATTCATAAGTATTAATATCCAATTAGTAATTAATTAGATGGGATGAATAAGTAGTGTACTTGGTTAATGTGTTATTACATTTAAGATGCATTGAATGGACTAATGAGTTTGATTTTTAGTAAAATAACTATCTTTAGAAAATCATAACTCATTGCTATTATATTATGAGAGCTCTTAATCTTGAGAGAGTTGTTCGGTTATTTTGATATATTAGTTGAGATTCCATGAGTCAAGGTTGGATTAGTGAGTTGTTAGATAGCGATGATGCATATACTCTCAATATTAGACTCTATAGACACTTTTAAGTAATGACATAGTACCCTTTGATAGAATCTGTTTATCTGATTATAGCAATCGAAGTACTGAATATCTCTAAGTGGTCGTTTGGTATGAGATTGCGAGTGAATGGTTTCCAGAATAAGATTGTGAGAATATGATTGTGAAAAAGTAAGATGTTTAGAAAATAGAGATTTCTTTTTTTTGGTAACAATTAGAAATGTTATAATATGATGATAAGAATGTTAATTACTTTGTTAATTTTGATGGACTGTTTAAGAGAATATTATATATGTAATTGTCAATTTTCAGTTTTACCCTTGAACCAAAATATATTTATTGATAGTTATTACTTATTTATGGAGGATAGTTTGGTAAAACGTAGAAGATTAGAGATGCCCGACCTGAAAATAAATCCCAATTTTGGGGGGTTTAGGTATCCTCAAAATGAGGATGTCTTCACATTCCAACTATTTACTAACTCTAAAAAAATTTCAAACCAAATAATATAATCCATTGCTTCCCCTTAGTTTCCAGGCTTATTGCCTCATTTCCCTCCATACCAAATGCACCTTAATGGTTTATTTAGAGATTTGATAATTTTACTTGAGTGATCAAGTATGAAAATTATCATGGTTATCAATAGAACAAGATTCAGAACTCTAGGAACAAGTGATGTATATATTAGTTAGATAATTTTTTATCTACTTATAGACAGTGTTATATTATGGAGGGGTAACACATAAAGAATAATATGTTGAGGATAACTAAATCGAGTTATATAAAATACGATTGAAGTTCAATTATAATTTCATAGTGGAATAAATTATAGTTAATAACTAATAAATCCAATCTTGGGTTTGGTCGGTAAATTTTATTAATTATTTAACCATCAGTATTTTTATCCTTAGAGTACCTGAGCTAGCCTATGAGTTATAGGTGTTGTCGTGATGGTAATGAATAGGTACAACATGGGTACCTCGTAGTTAACCAAGTCCTTCATATTTTAGTTATGGACATGATTAATTAAAATTAGTTTAATTAGTTCTAATTAAGAGATAATTTTCAGTCAATCCTGACAATTTGATTTCATTATAAATAGGAGACTTCTTTCAGAGATTACAGTTGAGATCATTTGACACCATTAGTGAGAGAAGAGAAAACTTTAAGGAGACTAATCTTCTCCCTAGCCAAAAATTAGAGAGGGAAGGAAAATTGGATTCTTTTTCATCCAAATGCTCACATACTGGTAGTTGGTTGACGAACCGTGAAATATGGATGAAGATCGTGAGATATCGATTCACGGTGATTCCCGGCAATTCATGGCGATTCAGGACAAAGCATGACCGTAGGCAAGATATTTCCAGTTTTCTCTGATTTGGTTCGTTAGAATGAAATGAACCTCATTATTCAGCGAGTGATAGTTAGTTGTCACCATCAGAGCATTGGTAGACAACTGTAGGGCTTAAAGATCAGATCCCAGCTTATCTTGAAGATCTTTCTTTTAATCTTGCATTAATATAAGATTAGGTTAAAGCAAAGCTAGAGTTAATTTTAGATATTTATCTTTTATTCCTTGATTTTTTTTATTGTGTTCTATGCCCAACATGCTTAAATAATTTTATTTTATGCACATCGCCTTTTAGCTACGTTGACTTTAGATTTTTAAAAGAATAAGCGTTTGTAGTTGCATAATGAAGATAAAATTAAGCATAATCAATAATGGTATAAAATGACTAATCCAAAAAGCATGTTATTGGGTTTATTTAAATACAATTTTTAATTTAAATAATCTTGCTAGATATTTAATTATTGAGTATTAAATTGTGGGATTATTTAGAATTTAGATAAAATTGTATTAACATAAATAAAATACTAATTGGGCATGTTTGACTATCAATAAATCTTATGGTGGATAATTATCTAATGATACTTAGTAACTCACGGTAATAAAAACTCACATAGTTTAGAAAATCAAGTGGGAGCGGGATTCTAATTTTAACTCACGGTCTCCATTATTGAATCATAGTAAGATGTTAGAGTATCTCATTTTCAATCTTGAAAGTTTTCTAAAGGGGGGTATCCAAAACATAAGATATTATAAGTATAGTCTTCATAATGATCACCTTAATATATGAATAACTGAGAACGACCTGCCTAAGCAGGAGTTGTCCACTTGTCACAAGTTTAAGATTGAAATAATGGTATATACGTTGATCTATTTATGTAGCATCCCACTTAAGCAGTTCTTATTACTTATTTTGGGAGACCGAAGTTTAACTTTAGTTAACTACTAGGTATTAATACTTGATTACTATGATTCATAGGTATTGATATCTGATTAGTAGTTAATTAGATGGGATGATCCTATAGAACTTTTAAATATGCATTCTTCCTAAGTGTGTTTGTTTATGGGAGTTAGGATACCGTCGTGTACAAAGCTTGTTTATTTTTGAGTTTTTATTTTCATGTTATAATGTACTCTCAAATTAGAATGTGTATGTAACAATTAGTATTTTTTTTTTTTAGGAACAAAAATATCGTCCATGAGCCCATTAGCATCTAACGATTAAATTTCCTGAGTTTTTATTTTCATGCTATAATGTACGCTTAAATTTTATTTTATTTAGATAAGAAAATCTAAAGATTTTTTTTTAAATTTATTACAGAACAATTCGATTAGATTTTTATAATCTAAAAATTATTTATAGATCATACATGGTTATTTTTAGCTATTTATTTAATATATAATAAGTATATTAATATTAATTATTTTTGAGAATGGTGACATGAAAATATAAAATTATGATCAAACTAACTTGATTATTAACTTAATTATTTTTAAAAATGACTAAAAAACTATAACATTCTTCTACAATGTTTAAATACTGTACTTTCGTAGAGCTTATTTGCTTTGGACACCCAAAATGACGTGAATCACATTCTAATGCGGTGAATAACTTCCTATTGAATTGGGAAATTATATTTTAATCAAATAGGGTAAAACATGGTGCAATAGAAATAGGAGAGAAATTGCACCTTGAGTGGTAAGTCATCGACTTAGGTGAAGAGAACTCTGAACTTCTTTATGACAGCCGCAACACTTCCATTAATTTGTTTTTGAAGGAAATTTGGTTAGCCATAAGTACGAGAAGGAACATAGACAAGGATAATAGTAACCTGAGAGTGTATTTGTATAGTTGATTTAAGAGCCCCTATACTCTGTGAGGTTATTTCATATTATTATGAATCCATCTTAACAGTGAATAATATTGTTATTGTAAGCATCTACTATTATCTAGAGAAGAAACTTGGTGTATCTATTATTGTATAGTGGAAGATTTATTTAGTTTGCCCCTTGGTTTTTACCTTCCTCTGAAGGAATTTTCATATTAAATTGGTGTACCTATTTTTGTGATTTCCAGTATATTTGGTTGTTATCTGCTTTTTATAATTTATTCTGATTTTGATAATTGATTATTGACTGTGCAATAGTGATAGTGATACATGAAGATTTAGAGTAAACTTTTAATAAGTGGTATCAGAGTGCAGCTGGCGTGATTTGTACCTCAATGTAGTAATGGAGGTCTACACAAGAAGAATGATTAGTCTGAATGAGACTAATTGGTAATTGTGGAAAGAAAAAATGAAAGATCTTATTTACTCTAAAAGTTTCATACTCCCATGAAAGGTGATATTGCGAAGCCAGTTAACATAAGTAAAGAAGATAGAGAATCGTTGAACCGACAAGTCGTAGGTTACATTTGTTATTGGGTGAACAATAATGTTTATCATTATGTAGAGTTTCTTAATTTATTTAGACATGAGTATTTCTATTCTTATGGTCCCTGAGCTAACCTATGCATTATAGGTAATATCAGGATCAGTAATTAGTAGGCATAACATAGATACCTAACCGTTAACCACTCGGTCCCATTTAGGTGATGGGAATTATGAATTAAAATTAATTTAATTAATTAAGAGCTAAGTCTTTCGATATAATTAGTTAAGAGAAGAGAAAGATCCTAGAAAGACATTCTCTCTAGCCAAACTTTAGAAAGAGGAAAAGAGAAGATCTTTTTTTGAGTGCCAATAATCGTATATTTTATATTCGTCTCTCTAGCATAAATTATGTTGTTTTAAGATCAAAGTTAAAATCGGGACACTAAAATCAGGGGGAGTCAGAGTCCCAAGGAAATCAGTGTCGCAGCCCTCTATTGAGCAGCCTGCACTGGCACATCGCTCTTCTAATAAGAAAGAGCAGCCTGCATCTTTATCATCTTCTAGTAACGACCACCACTCAAAAATGATAGTTAAATAAAGAAGTTTCACTAAGAACTAGCACTAAACTTCTTCCCCCCTTTCTACTTTTCCTCTCTCCTTTTGTGTGTGCTTCTACCCCGGCTTTTCATTCTGTTTTATAGAGACCCGAGGAAATTTTTCTAAGAATTAATATAAAAAGGTGATACACTTTCCCCGGTAAAAAAAATTCAGGATGACGGTTGTCAAAAGACGAGTAAAGGACGGGGAGGGGGAAGCTCTCGAAACCAAACGAGACTAGAAAGAACATGGGAATTAGCACAATTCCTATGAGTGTTTTTGCCTCGATGAGCCAACAAAGGGGCAGCCCTCACTCTCTATCTCGGTTTCAGTTTAGCATCATATATCGATCTGGAGAAAATTTTGATATACCAAGCCGTTACACAAATCTCTTTGTTTCAAATAGGTTATCCCATATCAGCCGGCCAATCAACAAAGATCTGAAGAATAACCAGTTTTTTTTAGCCTATGAAAGGAAATTCAATTAGAACATATAACAGAGGCGTGAATGGGAGAATACAATACCATAAGGAGGAATTAATATCACTTCATATTTGACTATCCGAAGGAGGAGTGGCAATAAAAATTCTTTCAGTTCCTCTGTCATGTTCCGTTCAATAGCCATATGAAATACTTTAGCTGTGGCCACTTTAATGGCCTTTTCCCTTTCCTACTCAAGTCAGTCGGGTTCTTCATCTTGTTCCATTTTGGTAATATGTAGGTGCTCATAAGAATCTATATCTACTAACTGCTCCCACTCTTCCTCTATTAGTATTGGGATATTGTCAACACTGAGGGTTTGGATAGGGCCAACATCTCCCTCATATAGCCATATAGCTTCGCTTCTCCATGGTTTGAGTTAACCTCAAATGTTTGTTGATCAACCTCTACAACTTCAAGATTTCAATCATGATCTAGCAACATTAACTTTGGATCATAGAAGAAGTAATACACATGTTAGAATGACTCCAATCTCTTCCAACCAATGCATTATAGTTAGATTTGTTATCCATTACAAAGAAGGTTGTTGACTTAGCCTTTGCTCCTGTTGTAACTTCGAACCGTAGGATTCCTTTTAAGGGCTTCTTTCTTCTGCAAAACCATGGTATTAAGATGTTAGTTTTTACAAAATCAGTTTCCTTTTTTTTACAAATTTTTTAAGAGTTGAAATAGGCAAGATATTAACTAATGCCCCATTATCAACTGGTACTCTATTTAATAAGATTCTATTAAAATATGCCTTTATATATAAAGGCTTGACATGTTGAGCAATTTCTTTAGTTGATCTTTCAAACTAATTTAAGTTATTTGCCTCTGTAATGATACAAAAGACAAAGTTATCTGAACTGTTCCTTAGGCTGCATATCGAGATTATCATCCTCAAAAGGAAATCTTTTTTTGCCTCAAAAACTACAAGCAAAGTGAATGCAATATTAATTTGTAACAGTTTAAGAAATCTCACAAATTTGATAAACATTATTTACTTGTTTGGACAGTTTTTGCTTCCTTGATGGTCAAAATCTATTGTTGGACCAACTATTTCACCCTCTTCAACCGTTCGCGTACAGTCTTGTTTTACTCGTTCAAGCCTGAGATTTGGTTTAATCAGAGTAATTTGTTTTAGGCCTTCTTGGCCTTCATAGTTCTTCTCCATGTAAGCTGTAAACCTTCCATGTTCCCTTCTTTTTTAAGTAAGAAAAGGTTCATACCTTGGGCGGCACGTGTATTTGATGAGTCAACTAAAATGTACCAGATGTTTGATTCGATTGTAGGTGTGTAATGGAAAAAATTTCACGGTTTGGGGAGTTAGTCGTGAGTTTTTTACTGAATAATGAGAAAATAAATAGTAAATAGGGAGGAGTAATAAACACCATAATTTACATGAAAAATCCTTGAGAAAAATCACGGGAAACTTTTGATAGTATTTTTATTATAATGAAAGGATTGACAAGACTATTACTAACAAGCATGATGTTGTGCAAGTTTGTGTCTGTGTTCCGAAATCTACTGATTAAAAAGACTGACCATTTATTTATAGCCTCAGTTTGAACATAAATTGGTTGCATAAAATCTTATTTACTTGATCTATTTAGAAGAGAAAAAAAGGATATAAAGAATATTCTTCTTTGACCTAGTCATTGATATCAATATGGATTGATCTCGTCATTTCATTTAATCTAATGGCTATTTTCAAATACCACGTCAGTGATCCACTGTCTTTTCTCTTATTGGCTTTGAGATTTTTCCATTATGATGTGGCAGCTAGTTCAAATAATTCCCTTTCAATTATCCATATTGTATTTGGCATTAATGAAACGTTCGATATACAATATTTTGTTATGGGATAAACATCTTCCCGTTTTGAGATATATTTCTTTTCAATGTTATTGGTGTGGACATAGAGAGTCGGCCAAATCTGAGCTTCACTTCTGATATATAAACCATTTTATAGGTGAGCTTTATCAATTATCTTATCGTTGGTTTTGCCTGTTTTGGATCTAATGTTTTAAAGTTGATGGTTGAACTCCGTTAAGAGGCTTTTGAGGTTGTAGTGGATGAGATTCCATTTATGGCTTTCTCCTTTTCATTTTAGTATTTTTCATTCTTTTTATGCCCCGACCGTCAGCCTGCTTCCCGTTTAGAGATCATCATACTATCATGAGATTTTTCCATTTGTTGAGCTGCTTCGATTTGGTATTAAGAGGACGTGATTGGGCATTTATGTTGTAATTTACTTTGCAAGCTTGCCCAACCTCTACGACTAACCATTTTGGTTGTCCGTTACACAATCATTTGAAATGGCTAGGTGTTGTTCTGTAATTGTTTCAAACTGGGTGAGACCTGTAATTGTTTCAAATTGTTTCAAACTGCAATCATTACTTTTCATCTCGTCTGTTTGTAAGGCTTTTTCCCATAACGGGTACCATTACGAGACGATAAAAAAAATGATGTTTTGACATGCTTGACAGCTGACGTTTTGTTCCCCGCACTAGGAATCACGCTCTCGTCTATCAACCAATAGTCGCGTCACATCATATGTTCATTTTAATGGTGCGTTTACATCAGTTTCGCCTTCATTTTTAGGATCGTCCGCTTAGTTGTCTTCGAAAAGTATCTTATATTTGTTTCTTCAGTTGTATTTGTTGTGAATCACTCGAGCATTATTTGACTCGTTAGCCAATTAGTGTTCCTGTACATTCCCGTTTCAAAGTTTTGGTTTCCTTTTGAGAACTTATATCTACTAGATATCCATTCCCAATGACTTAATCTTTTTACAAAGCTCGGGGACTCTATAGTTTCCTTTTGAGAACCGACATTCGTTGGATATTCATTCCTAAAGACTTAAGCTTCTCCTAAAGCTCAAGGGTCATATGGTTTCCTTCTAAGAACTGACATCCACTGGATATCCATTCCCAATGACTTAAGCTTTTCACAAAGCGTAGGGGCTCTATGGTTTCCTTTTGAGAACTGACATTCGCTGGATATCCGTTCACAAGGACTTAAACTTCTCCCAAAGTTAAGGGACACTAAGATTTTCTTTTGAAACTGACATCAACTGGATATACATTCCCAAGGACTTAAGCTTTACACAAAGCTCAGGGGCTCTATAGTTTCCTTCTGAGAACTGACATTCGTTGAATGTTCATTCCCAATGACTTAAGTTTTTCACAAAGCTTATGAGCCCTATTTACTTCATGATGGGCTCCTTGCTAGAGTTTCTATCATTTCTTTCTTGACGAGCTCATGGGTCAAGTTTCTCCCGTTTTCTTTTCTTTCTCTTTTTCTAGTACATTAAGAGATATGCGATAAGATTGTTGAAAAAGAAAACCATATATAATTACTTAATGGAATGAGTAGGGAACAAGTATATCATTTCAATTTCATCACGAGAATTTGAGTTTGATGCCTCGTGTCCATCATTTTCAGAATAGAGTCATTTGTCTGAAATAGATATTGAGTGATGGTCTTGAATTGCATTCATGATTTGTTGTGATGAGCGTTTCTGTTTCAAAATCCAAAAACTTGTAATTTCGGCAAGATTTACTTTTGAACAGTTTGTACATAATATGTCATAACTTGCTCCAAGAAGCTCAGAATCTCATTCCATAAAGAATTTCAAGAAGCTAAATTCTTTAACTTTGTAGCAACATACGATTTGTCACATAAATCTTATTGTGTTAGTTCAGTTTAATAAGAGAAATTGACTGCTCTACACAATCTTATTTTTTCAAACATTTTGTATGAAAACGGTCATAACTCGGGATCTCCAAATTTTGTTCCGCAAATTTTTTCAAGAAGTTGACTTCCATATCTTTCAAAGGGAATATGATTTATCATGTAATTAGTTTCCAGTTGGTACAATTTAATTTATGAATTTGATTGTTATGTATAATCTTCTTTTCTGAATAGCCTTCATGAAAAACACCATAATTTTTATTCGAGAGCTCCAAATTGATTTCAGTAAAATTCTTCAGGAAGATAACTTCTATATATTTCGGATAGATTGTCATGTAATTCATTTCAATCTAACACAATTTAATAATTGAAGTTGACTAATCCACGCAGCCTTCTTTCCGAGTGGCCTATACGAAAACTTCCATAACTTTTACCCGCGAGCTCCAAATTTAGTTCCGCAAAATTCTTCGGAAAGCCAATTTTTGTATATTTCTAATAATATATGATTCTTCATGTAGTTATTTTCCAGTCATACAGTTTAATAACTGAATCATATTGATATGTAATAGTTTATGTCATGTTCTTCACGTCAGAGGTCATCTCAGCTTCGAGTTCAATGTGGTTTTCTGAATTTTGATATGGTAGAAAGTTATTGAGTCTTGACATTCTAGAGATCGCAAAAGTTTTTTTAGCAATTGAGACTTTCGAGATTTTCCCCTCTTTTTCTTTACAGATCTATCCTTGCAGTAGTTTTGACATTTGCGGGTGACAAATTTTTGTTTGGATTTTTCTTTGTTCTTTCACCTGAGAGTTCCACGGTACTGAATTTTATTTACCTGCATCCTAGCCCCAAATTTTATCCTTGAGTATTTTAGAGTTAACATTCGTAAATTCCATCATTTGTCACTTCCTTTCTGGGGTTTCGTTCATGGGTCATTTCTGTTGGAATTATGTCCATGAAGTATGGTACAAAAGATATTTATGAGTTTTTAGTTATTTCTCAGACATTTTGTATTACTGAATTGGAGCATGAGAGTCGAGACTCTGATGGTTGACCTAAGCATGTTATGAAACATGTTGAATAGACCGGTAACAAATTAGTTTAGAGTAAAACCGTTTATCTAGCTCTAAATCTAACTGTTACACCTTAAAGGTATTTTCATAATTATCTTGATCCTTAGGTGAATACGAAGCTTGACTTAGTTACTTGCGGTCTTTGATATGCCAAAGGAATGAGCTTGAATTGTCGGTCAATACCTCGGCTGTTAGGATCTTAATTCAATTATGTTGGAGTTGCTTGTTTCACAAATATGAAAATTCATGGTTAGATTGTGACAGCAACAATATCACCTTATGCTTTATTGATGAGTGTGTGAATAAATTAACTTGACTAAGTATTTGATGAAATGAGTCATTAAATAAGACTTATGATTATACGAGACAATTCATTGTTATGTCTTTCTTATTTACAAATAAAGGAGTTAAGAAAATAGTAACAAGAGTGGTAAACTTATAATTTTATATCTCACTCTTGTTACTGATATTCACAAAGAGTATTATATTAAAATCTTTTGTGGACCATAAAATAAAAGAATTTATTTGCACCAACAGAAAATGTAGCGCTCATGAATCAAGAGTTGATTCAGCATCGAACATATAGTGAAGTCATACGATGTCATGATTAAATAGAGCAAAAATTCATAGAGATAAATTCACCGAGTATTTGAATCTTATAGCTTTATTCATATGAATTCATTCGGTCTTAGGGAATAACTCATGAAAATAGGAATAAAAGAAACAACATCAATTGGACCAAAATGTGTTTTAGGGCCAAATTGTATTTCACGAACCCAAATGTGATGGGTTGTCACTTAATTAGTGATAAACAATTAATTGATGTTTGAATTAATTAATGCATTATTTTTTAATTATTAGATAATTAGTAAAAAAAGATATTAATTAATTAATTGATAATCAATTTAATTTATCAATTGAAATTGATAAACTTGGACACAAGTATTGGGGCTTAATTTTCAGAAATTTTACATATAGGGGTGTATGTGAAAATTCTAAAATTATTATATAAGAGAGATATATGTTTTGAGAGCCCACTTTCAGTTCATGATCGATATTTTCTAGAGATATATTTCTGAAATCCACGAGTGGTTGTTGGTGCAAAAACATTTTGAAGTTCTTGATTCTTGAAGATTGGAGAACACAAAGCTTAAATTAGGATTCCACCAATTCAGAAAGTCTCTGATACAAGAAATGTATAAAATTATCTCTACCTCTTTTGAATACATTTAACTTAATATGCATAATCATTTGTATGGTTTTAATATTCAATATGATTAAATTCGTTGATGTGAAAAAAAATTATTTTCCCCCTACGAACCTTTCGTGGTTCAATGATAGTTTCTCAAATTTTTAAAACTCGATCCAACACTTTCCATTTATGTTCGTTGATTGTTTTGGCTCCTTCTCATTCCCGTTCAACAAGCATCTCATCTTTCTAGTGATGAAGCAGTTGTTTTGTGGTTTGGGGAGTGGATTTCGCTCTTGACCATTGCCATTTCAAAAATCTTGTGTTTCGCTCATGTTATAAGGTTTTATTCACGGTATTTTCTGAATTCCGTTTGCAAGTTCTGAGTTTTTATGGGAGGTAATCGCTCGGACTTTCCGTTCACAGGCACCTCATTCTGATTTCAAGCATCGCGAGTGTCTTCATCTTTATGGGTAATTTTAGATTGGTAAATAACTTGCCGTTGAGAAGATCTTCCACCCTGAAAGCGGCTTGCCTTTTCATTCGGCTCGCGTTTTCCTTCATAAAGACCCAACTGATTTGGAGCCTTCCGTTTCAGTTTACGTAGTGATCAAACGAATATGAGTATGAACTTTGATTCTTTCATTTGTCGTTGGCCTCTCCTCGTTCACCATTTTTCTGCTTTCCCTTTTATGCCCTTTCATTCTTGGTTTCGGTTTAGGAGATTTACGCTTTTAGAACTTTTGGTTTGGGGCTTCTATTTTCCGCTTACGGTATGCATTCGTTCTTTGCGCATTTTCACTGCGGAATTACTTTACAAGTTGGTCACTTAAGTTTCGTCGTCTGTGCATTTTTTTTTATTTTTCTACATTTTTGCATATAAAAAAAGTGAGAGAAAACCTCCGAAAATACACAAATTATTATAAAGATAAACTTTATATTTTTATTCATCAACATTAATGTTTTTAAATCTAATTGTTTGAGATTAGATTAAATTTAAGATTCAATTTAAAATTCAAATTCAAAACTAGATTAAGAATTCAAAATTTGATTTAGAATTGAAAATTTGATATAGAATTCAAATTCAATATTAGATTTAGAATTTAAATTCAAAATATACTTATCAAAATAAATTTTATGACAAGATGTTTTATCATTCATATGTCAGTAATAATGTTAATAGAATATGAAAGGAACGAGTTTAGCACTTTTCTGTATGGTCATGGAGTTCAGAATCTGATGCTTCCAGTCAATATTTTAATCGTTTCTCTTCTCGTTCTTAAAATTCTGTATCTTTTTGCAATGCCGTCACCGAGATTTTGGTGCCCCGATTTCGATATTCTTCAAATTTGTTCTTGTTCTTCAAATTTCATATCTTGAATGTGTTCTTCATCTTGAGGACAACAACGAAGTAGATTGTCTTTTAGAGAACTTGATTTTTCAGATCTCAATAGTTTTGTGTTAAAAAAGTAAGAAAAGATGAGAATCTTGAGCGTTGTTGATTCACTCTCAATGAAAGCACCAATTGTAAAAGAAAAAATTTCACGGTTTGGAGAGTTAGTTGTGAATTTTCTACTGAATAATGAAAAAAATCAAGAGATGAAAATCTTGAGCGCTGATTCACTCTCAATGAAAGTACCGATTGTAAAAGAAAAAATTTCACGATTTGGAGAGTTGGTTGTGAATTTTCTACTGAATAATGAGAAAATAAAGAGTAAATAGAGATGAGTAACAAACACCATAATTTATGTAGAAAATCATTGATGAAAAAGACCTAATCATTCGTATATAATCATTCTAATATTCTAATATAGAATAAAATACTATAAATTCTCTCTCTATATATAAAGAAAAATAATAAAAAAATGTTCCACTATATAATTTATATATTCTAATTAGTATTATTATACTATTATTCGTTCTAATGATAACTTATTATAATTAAAGAAAACTATATTCAATAAAAACTTAGAATCTAATTTTCTAATTTAATGAAAGTATATGGTTTGTTACGTTTTTATTACAAATATCAACAAAACAATATGATTTTGGTAGTATCTTTATTATGGAGATATGATTTATAAGGTTAATATTAACAAACATGATGTTGTGCAAGTTTTTTTTGCGTATGTTATGAATCTACTAATCACAAAGACTAACCATTTACTTATAGGCTCAATTTGAACATAAATTTGTTACATAAAATCTTATTTACTTGATCTATTTATAATAAAAAATAGATATAAAGAATATTCTTTCTTGACTCAGTTATTGATATCAATCTAAATTCATCTCGTCTATTCATCTAATCTTACTGTTATTTTCAGTTGTCACGTCTTGATCCACTGTCTCTTCTTTGTTTAGTTCTGAGATTTTTCTTATATGACATGAAAGCTAGTTCAAATAATTTCCTTCCAATGTCGTTTAATCATTTTGGATTTCAGCCATTTCCACTATATATAGTCTTTAAGCTCATTTGTTGATTGAATTTTGATCGCATGACTGGGAATGCGCCGATTGGATTTAAGCTTCAAAGTCGAATTCTACTTTAATTGGGTTCCTACTCATAGTCGAATGTGACATTTGGACCCGAGCTCGGTCAAATTCTGCCACCTAGACTTAAATAATAACATAGGACTTGTCTAAAAGTATGAATTTTGACACCGACAAATAGGTAGTAAAGTCAGAATGAGAGCATCAACAAGGCTCTCATATACACCTTTTGTGTTTGGTAAAGCTATTATTACTTAAAAATAAGAGCCCCTAGTTTAGTCAAAATAAGACCGATTGGACCGTGAAAGTCTAGTCACCATATTTTCTGTCTCATTTTAATTTTCATGTAATTAATATCTTTTTTTATCAAAATAGCAATATATTCCATCCGAATAAATGTCCTTGCATTAGCAAATTTAAATTAGAAAAATAATAAGCGAAATCCTCTGGAGACTGAGCAAAAAGAACTTAAGGTTCATCAGCTGTAATCCCTTTCTTTGCCCAATAGTCCGTCCAAACATTGTACTCCTTGGAGCATTGAATAAAAGAAGCATGAGACCTCTTATTGGCTAACTAAACAATATCAACAACAATAGCTCTTATTTTTTCCCTCGAACTGTGAAATTCTTTAACTCCTCGATAAGTAAAGAGGAATCAGAGAAGACCTACATCGCGATGAGGGAAATATGATGAACATACTTCATAGCCCGAGATAAAAAAAGAGCTTCAGCTACCAAAAGATCGCACACATTCCTCCATTATCTGAAACTGATGCCATGAATATGTCCCCCTAGATTCCAAAGGATCCATCCCAAGCCTGCCTGATTATTGGCTTTAAGGCACGATCCGTCAGTGTATAGCGACCAACGAGGACTATTGGCCAGAATCAACTACATTCCAGAAGTGAAACTCGGGTCTGCCTTTTGAAGAGCCCTATGCTGCTGTATCTCCAAGCTACCTAAATGCAAGTCAACGTGTTTGACAACATTAATAGGATTGCTCTTAATACCTTGAAAGCAAAACTTGTTTCTAACCTTCTATAACTTCCAAAGACCAAACACCAACCATTTAAGCATAAAATATTTATGCTCAGTATCACAAGAAGTCTGATGTAGAAATTGAAGAATATGTCTCCAAATATCCAAAAAAGAGTTTTTCTAAGAGGACTCGCAAACCAAAATTTCTCCGAGAATGGACAGTGAAAGAACAAATGTGCATGTGTCTCCTCCCCATTCCAACACAAAGGACAACATTAGCATACCCCTCTTCAATAAGTGAGATTTGCCAGCAATGTAGTTATTTAGACATCTCCAAATAAATTTTTTTAATTTGGAGGGGGTCTTAAGCTTCAATAAGTCACATCAAATCTAAAAATTCTCATTCCTTCCATTGCCAATACCAATCTTGTGGTTCCGAAGAAATCTGTTCTTCATGAGGAAAACAACAACACCATAACCTGTTTTAATTGTACAGACCCAATGAGTACCAAAATGTCAACCTAGCCAATCTTCCACACCAGACTGGCTAATTTGAATATGGGCAATAACATCTACATCCTCCTTCCAAAACACTTCCTTAATTTTAGAAATACCATGAACTTTACTCAACAGCTCATTAACCATAGAAATACCATGAACTTTACGAGTTAAAATTTTAAACGTTACCGGGCAAGCAGCCCAGGCGTCTTCCCACCAAATGTTCCTCCCATTTCCAACAAACTAATGAAGCCCAAATAAGAAGAGTTTCCTACCTTCAAGGATGCTTCTCCAACCCCAAGAGGGCGAGAACCAATAGAGGCACTGAGGAAATCTATAGACCAAAAATACCTACTTTTAATAACCTTATGAAGTAAAGAGTTGGCCTATTTAATCATCCTACATCCTTGTTTAGCAAGGAGGACTAGATTGAAGCAAGCAAATCTTTAAAATCAATACCCCATCAACTTTTTTCCCACACAAGTTATTCCAAGAAACCAAATGAACACCTCCTTTAAAAGGAGATGCATTCCACCAATAATTAGCCAAGAGATAGCTGATTTTCTTACACAAAGAGATAAGAATCCTGAAGCAGGTCATAACATAGTTAGGGATTGATAAGGCAATAGTTATGATAAGGATCTCCCGACGAGCTTGGCTTAGAAGCTTTTCCGACCAACCTGAGATTTTTTAATTGATAGTATCCATTATCCTATTAAAAATAACCTTCTTTCAAATACCAAAATCCGACTTAAGACCCAGATATTTCTATAACATATTAGAGAGAGTCAAAATGAACAAATTAGCCAACTCCATCTACCTACCAAAATTAACATTTAAGCTAAACATTATAAAGCTTTTATGGGTATTAATGACTTTACCCGAAGCAGAACTGTGCAGCCCAATAAGATAAAAAATAACATTAAGTTCATTTCCATCAGATTTACAAAAAAAAAATATAGAATCATTTGCAAACAATAAGTGAAAAACAACAAACCGGCCCACTGGGAGAAAAATTGAACCCATAGTTCTCTCTGTTATTACAAGCCTTATTTGACAACCCGGACAACGCTTCAACACATATGAAAAAAAGGAAAGGAGATAATGGGTCCCCTTGACATAAGCCTCTAGATGACCTAAAATACTTACTAAGATGCCCATTAACATTGATACGAAAAGAGAGTGAAGAAATGCACGTATACACCTAACCACCCCATCTATCAGAAAAACCCATCATTCTCATCGCCTCAATCACAAATGCCCATTCAACCCTATCGTAGGACTTAGACATATCAATTTCAACAGTTGTAAAACTCTTCCTACCCCTTTTCTTAACATGTAGAGAGTGCAAAATTTCATGAGCGATCAAGATGTTATCAGAGATAAGTCTACTAGGCACAAACGCACTTTGATTATCCCGCACGTAAACGATTGGTAAGAATTTTAGTGATAATCTTGTAAACTACATTACACAACTAATCGGCCAAAAATCAGACATAAATCTAGGACCATGAACTTTCAGAATCAACACAATATTTTTACAGTTTATTTCAGACGAGATCAAATTAGAGCAAAAAAAATCATTCACAAGTTTAATAAGATCGAGACGTACCAACTGCCAATTTTGGATGTAGAATGCAGCCGTAAAACCATCAGGTCTTGAAGATTTTATGGGATGCATATTGCAGATAACCATAAGAATCTCTTCTTTAGTAACCTCCCTGTCCAGAAGGCCACGTCACCCTCAAACAAGGAAGAGGAGATGCCGGCCGAAGCTTCTGAGAATACATGTTGATTAGGGCTTATAGACTTGAACAAATTCTAAAAATAACCCACAACTATGTCTTGCATTCCTTCCAATTTAGAAACCCACTGGTCATTGCTTCCCTATAATCCCTGGATATGGTTAGATCTCCGTTTAGCTGTAACTTTTGAGTGGAAGAAAGTCGTGTTTCGGTCCTCGTTCTGAAGTCAATCGGATCGAGCGTGATCCTTTCGATAATTATCGTCCGCTATAAGAGCTACTTGAAGACTCTGTTCCAAAAATCTGATTTTGCTTAGATCTGGCAAATTAGTCATGTAATCTAGAAATCTGCTCGTTGAGGTCTTTGATCAATCACCTTGAGTTTGCCGTTGGGGTCTTCGTTCTCCACTCAATAAGTGCGTCACGGACTGCTTCTAACAAAGAAAGGAGGGTCTTCCCTCACGACCTGAATGACTAGACCTCTAGGCACTGTGAATAGCTTCTTCACATTCAGAATGGCCAAACCATCGCCTATCATACCTGAAGGCATGATTAAAATGATAGTTTTGTTCAAGCGGTTAAGAGTTTAGTAAGATGGGTAAATGAACCAACCCATTATAAGGAATATGTAGCAACGATGAGATCTGGTTGGTCCAAGTGAACCTTGGTCCAATAAAACCAATATCCACCAAATTGAATTCATGAGCAAAGCTTGAAAGCAAACTCAAACTGCCCATATCTCCATCAAGGTACCTCCCATTTTTTCATTGGAATTCATGATATCGTTAAAATCACCGACCACCACGAACATTTCACCATAATTTGAAATTCTAGAATGGAGAGTTGATATGTGACTTTCTGATAAGGTCAACCGAATGAAGATAACCAACAAAAATTCGTCAAAAGATTCTTTATTGGATCAAAAATATGAGTTTCGATAAAAAAAAATCTCCATACTTGATAAGAGTGGCCACCGAATCATCCATCCGGAATACAACTAATCCACCACTAGCTCCTCTAGGATCCACCATAATACAACTTGATGCATCAATAACAGTTTTGATTCTTTCCACCACCACACTTTTATTTTTAGTTTCAAGCAAGAAAATTAAATCCGGAGAATGGACTCTACATAATCCTCGCAGTGAGGAAACTGTCAGGGTGTTTCTTACACCTTGCAATTCCACACCATGACTGGCACTTAGAAGGGTGGGGCCATTTCGGGCTGGCATTCTCCATCCTATAAGACAAAACTGAATTATAGCTTGTTGAGTCTTTTGACTGTTTAAACAAATAAAAATCAGTCCCACCTACTGGGCCAATACTTCTTCCAATTTCCTTTTCCCACCAAGTAACAAGCTAGGATGTGCTGAGGACAGTTGGGCAGAACCTAGAGCAGACAGACAGTCCACGCTCTTACCCATTGCCCTATTTCTTTTTTTGCTGTCCTTCCCAGTCTGCTTAATAGGTGGAATAGATTGAGGCCTCCAAGTAGTGGATCCATTTTTCCTGGGGTCAATCCAAATGGATCATCTCCCAGTAACTCAGACCCATGTTGAATAGTCGACGCACCCATTACACCATCAGCCAAATTGACCGAATAGCTGTGGGATTCTCCATTAAAAACTTCCCCTTTTTCCTGCACTCCTTTACTACACGCGAGAAAGGATTGACCCTTGCCTCCATTATTATCAATAACTACAAAAATAACCTCTTCCTCCAAATTATTCTCCTTGGAAACATCCTTAAATGGATGAAACATATCCCTTGAATCCTACTTCCCAGAAGGCAACTTACTATGAGCAAAAATTTTAGAGTTCTCAACATTAATGTGCCCATTAATATCATCGTGGCCATACCCATGAAAGCTACAATCTCATCTCACTTTCACTTTTCCTTTTTCTTTTCTCCACTTTCACTTTTCCTTTTTCATTTCTCCACTTTTCGTATTTCTTTATTTCTTCTTCTTGGTTTCCTTAAATGAAGCCAATATAACCACTGATAGCTTGACCTCACTATTTTCATCTAGTTCCTGTTTTAGAATTCTTTTTAAAGCTTCATTTGCTTCTCACTCTTTTCCTTTATTTTCTTTCTCTTCCTTTACTACCGCTTGCATACTTCTTCTTTTCTCTTTTTTGGTTTTTTTTCTCTTTTTTGGATTATTTGAATGTACAATTCTTCCACATAGAGAATATAGGAATACGTTCATATTTAAAAACCACCCAGTGTCTTTTATCTTCAAAGTTAATAAATGAGCCTCTCAAGAGAGGATTGCATATATCAATCTCAACTTTGACCCTAACAAAACAGTTCCTTTCAATACCATTTTTTTGTTTGCCATCATCAATGTCCAGAACCCTACCAACTTTCATGCCAATACGTTCCCTAGCGTTGTTATTCCAACATTCCAACGACAACCTATGGATCTGAATCCAAAAACTCGTCGAACAAAAATATCGAAAATCTAAGACAATACCAAGAAACCAACGACAAACCACAAAAAGTTGTTCCTCAAAAATCCATGGAATGTTCTCAATCATGAAAGAGAGCTCCCTCTCCGAAGGAAAAGAAAAACTTGAAAGATGTCTTTCTCTATGGCAACAAATATGATATCATCCTTCAAGTTCCAAGCTTTAGACAAAGCTCTCTTTAGGCCCACCATATTGTATTTTCTATTAACAAAGATTCTACCCAGTAGACTAAGAGAACATTCCTCTATTTTCATAAAGATAGCCTCTCTAGGGATGAAAATTTCAGACTCCTCCTCCTCAGTAAGATGACAATTATCCATTCTCCCCAGTAGACCAGAATTCATATAAAAAAGTCCTGAGTCTCTCGAGTGAAACCCATTATTCTCCGAAGTCACCTCCGTCGATAAAGAGTACCAACGACAACCACTCTCTATTACAGAGAGAAAATTTGAAAAGTTCAAGTAATTCATATCTTATGACAAGATGAAAAATAACTCCATTAATATTACAAATTTTCTCCCTCACTCTGATTAGAATGATGTAACTTGAAACTAAAAGCACCCAAATTTATTGATTTAAAACCATTTATTTGGATGTCCATCAAAGATGACAGAATCATATGGGAAATTTTGGCCGAATTAGAATTCTTTTTTGGTCTAAAATGATATAAAATTCATAACTGGGTAATGTTAATGCTTACCATGATTTTTATCTATACTATATATAAAAATGTAGAAGTTGAATAAATATTTTTCGACAATAATATCTATAATTATTTTTAAAATTTTCAACACTCTCATTTATATATATTTATTAATCCAACTATTCATATGAAAAGTTTGTTTAACTATTTTGTATTTAGCACCCCAATTATTTGTATGAAACTTTTTTAACTATTTTGTTAAATTATTATCTTTAAAGATATTTTCTCCTAATTATTAATCTAAAATCTTGAGAGACTAATTATAAAAAAATAAGTATCAAATTAACTCAACATTTCTTGTCAATATTTATTTGTTATCATTTTTATGTGTATATTTATCTAACGAGCATTAAAAATAAAAATGAAAAAGAAAACTTAAGTAAGCATAAGAAATCTACAAACTCCATCTATAACTACTCATCTGCGCTTTTTTTTTTAAATTAGCTTCACAGTGAAAATGTACATATTAAGAAAAAATAAGTTTACATGCAATAATAATATTTATAAAAAATTATATTCACGTGCAACACACGACTCAAAAACTAGTATATAGAAAAGTATAAAATTGATTTTAACATGTATAAATATTTAAAAAATGAACAGAAGAATGCTAATTTTACAAACACGCCATAATTCAAATTATTTTGCAAATACGCTCATAGTTTTTTTTATTAATTCAACATCTATTTCAATAAGAATGACAATTAATATTATACAGATTCTACTTCCAAAATTTTGTAATTTACACAGCTTCAACCTAAAATCAGCAAGACACTTCAAAAATAAAATGTAATACCAAACTCCTAGGAGTTCTAGACTTTACACTACAAATGAGCTATCAAGGAAACAAAATGTTTTGCATTGCATACTAACTAAACAAAATTAACTTAGTTTGGGTTGCACCCACGTAAAAGTTACGAGGAAAAAATTAATTGGAATGTAAAAAAAAATATATTGGATTGAAATAGGCAAAATTGAGCATACAATAAAATCAAACAAATTTACGTGGCGTAATTTGTAAATAGAGTAATTGAACTGTTTGGTTCATTTTTTAGTGAATTTTGTAATCTGTTCTATCTAACCGAACCAACACCATTGAACTCTCTTCCTCTCTCTGCAGCTCGCCTGATCTTTCTTCTTCTTCTTTCTATATCTGATTCTCTGGTTAAGTCAATGTCAGATATATATTGATTCTCTGGTTAAGTCACTGTCGGATACAACTCGGTTTAATTCGATTCTCTTTTTTTGTTGTATTCATTACATTTTTGAAGTACTATTGAATCAATACTTCTAAATTATGTCATTATTTATGACCATATAAAAAAAACTCACAATAAATATTAGTTTTTCAGGGCAATTAATTAATTGAAAAAACAAATCAAACAATAAAAGACAACTGTTTCAGATTGAAAAAAGGAGAGTTCGAACATATTACCTTAGCTAGGATGTACAATTACATTAGGTTTGCATGAGACTGCACTTCTTTTATTTATCGCTCTTTAGAAGTTTTTTTATCTATATTGTGGAATAATGTGTTCAGATTTAAGGTTGTTTTGATTAAAAGTATACTTGTAATCTATCTGAAGCATAAATTAGAAATAAAAATGTTAAATAAAGAAGGTGCATGGAGATATTTTGAGATGTTAATTGAACTACACAAATCGATATGCATTGTTGGACGGCGTATAACGAGGAGAAACCACCAGGGGGTCTTTATATGTTATCAAAATATGATTGTAAAAAAGTTCAGGTATCCAAAAACATGATAATGTACGTTGTTTGGCGACACATAATTTGTTATAGTAATTTTTAGACTCAAATGTGGGTATCTTTCGATTCCAGGAATTAAAAAATTTCCTTCAATTTCAATACCATTTCCTGATATTTGGCCAAGGATACCCTTATATCAAAGGCCTCCTAAGTTCTTGCCAATAGACACACAATATGCGATCGTAAAATAAATGTACTCGACTCTCCACTCCTCATTAGTAAATTCTCCTTCCGATAATAAAGTAAGGAGAAGCTTTTTTTCCTAAACGCAGGTCCGCATGCAGTTCAAGTTTACAATATACCTAATTGAAATAGTATATATACAAGCAGCATTTTTATTGGTTTGTGCTATAGGGCCTTCCCTGTAATAAACCTATCACTACTAGCTTCATTCCTCCCATTAAAAGGTACAGAGAGAATTTTACTAAAGATTAAGACATAAGAACTTATGGAGTAAGCCCCTTGTAAAGATATTATATATATTATTTACGCTGCTTCTGCAAATCCGACTCTCAGATTGCCATAGTCAAAGACAGTGTGGTAGCGACCCATGAAGACATCCCCCAGTATCCTGCATTGTAAATGCGCGTATTGGTTATAAGTATCAACCCGGAGCTACCTCTACCCGAGAGGATCAAAGGTATAAAAGGTATATCACTGGGTTTTTTTATCATTTAGAAGTTGAAAAAGATGGGAATTACCAGAGGGGTCCACGAGGAGGAGGAACGTCCAAAGCAGTGAATCCGCTAATACATTGAGCAGCAGAACCTTCTCCCACCTTCAGTATGTACTGATCACAGCATTCCGAAAGTATAACATAAGTTGGATACAATACATAAACATTACTGGTAAACGTATTAGATATAGATTATGCTCATTCTATGTCCTTCATTGCTTATTTATACAGAACCGGATGCTGGCTAGACTCCTGGAACTAACTTCAGAATTAGATTCAAGGAAAAAAGTCCAATCTTGACGTAACCTATTTTGTTTTGTCTACAGATTTGCCAATATTACAAATGGTCATGTGACAAATTTTTGCACCAGCAGATCTGATAGTCATGAAAGCTAACATCAAATACACGTGTTTAGAAAAGAAAAATGTTATGTAGCACCATGGTTCTCGTCAGTACTATGACTATGCAGTGTATTTGGTCCCACATCAAGTGTAAAATGCAAACTAATAAAGAAAAATATATTTCAACTATGAGTTGATTGAGTAGGCTCACGTCGCGTAAGCTACGTGACAACCAGTTATAGCAGCGCTGAGCATCATGGTGTTACATCACATTACTCTTTACAAATTTAGCATCTTAGGGGAAAAATGGATAGTTCTAGTTTGCAAGTTAAAGACTGATCAAAATGTCACCTTCAATATTCAACAGTCTGACTTTGTAGAGAAATGAGGGTTTATAAAATTTAGCAATACATGGGAAAAGTAGGGAAGTTAAAATACCTCTTGTGAGGAAAGGTCAAAAACTTTACCACCAATGGTGAAAGATATAATGGGCATTTTTGAAAGACTACCACAGTCAACAGCTGATTCCCCCATAGGGCTTGGAATACGATCGCAAAGCTGAGGTGATGCAAAAGGTTGTGAATCAGCAAAAGAAGCACTGAGCTGATTGGTTTTAAATTCTAGGATTTCTAATTTACCTCATTTACATAATTCAATATGCGATCTTGAGTCTGATTCATCCTGAGCTGGTTTTGCATCCATACAACCGCCATCTCACAAGTAGAACACTTAGCATCACGAACACCATCAAACGACTTGCCTCTGTTCTCATCCACTACACTCTCAATGCCCACGCTATCACAGGGAAATAACTAATGTGAATAAATAAGGCAATAAGCGTTATTTAGATTATAAAAATAGTGGACATATGATCATCAAAAATATATTTAATTGCCTAACCTAACGCCACGAGTTCCATCAAAGGTACACAACCCAATTTGGGAACAGATCTTCTTTGGGTTTGCCTGACGAGACAGTATTATAGAACATTCCATTTCTTATTATCGTAAAAATTGGAAGTTGGTTAAAAAAAGAAGAAAACAACTAATGACATTCTTTACCTCAGCCACAAGCAAATCCATAATGGTTTCTCCGTACTGTGAAACCACTACCTTGCATTCCTGGCTAGCAACCCCAGTGGCTCCAATTGCCTGATTTATCATTGTAATAACGGTCTGCAAACAGGGGGAGTGGGGAGCACAAGTATGAGAATTAGATAACTTGTACAGCCTACATCGAATCAGTCTTAGTCTTGGAGTGAATCCCTTAAGAAACCTGTGTGTTCTATTTCTCCACATTCAAACACGACACTATTCAGGTAAGCCAGATGAATGAAATTGTGAAACTGGCATTCTAGTTCTCCAACCAAATCATCAAAATAATAGGCATAACACTAAGATGAAGATGCAATCATAATTATCATGAGTTAGGATGCCGGTTACCAGAGGAAAATCAGCTTGAAGAAAAGAATGACTATGTCCGCCACTACATGATATTTATACCAAAAGAAAAGTTCCTAAAACAGACCCCACTGTTTCCAAAAGACTTAGATGTTCTGATTTGAAGGGGGGGAAGAAGGGAGGGAACATTAGCTGCTAACGAAAACCCCAAGGGGTGAGCCTAAGTGATGAAGGCCTTGGACTAAGACTTAGAGGTTCACTCCCTTCTAGGTCATGAATTCGAATCCTCTTGGATGCAGATAATGCTTGGTCATGCCCCTTGGTGTAAAAAGCCAAGAAACTTCTGTGGGCACGGTGCACGAGTCCCATGGATTAGTCGGTGCAAGACCCGGACACCCATGGCTACCCAAAAAAGAAAGCACAAGCACATACCGTTGGACCAGCCAACAAAGATGTTCCAGAATCTGCGATTGCTGAGCAACCACCACCACAATATCCTGAGAAAAGCAAACTTAATTTAGAAGCCTTATTGCATGGCAACTCAGATAATTTCTTGCACAAGTTTTTCTAGGCTCTTCCTTTGATGAACTTACTTACTAAGTAGGTAATGAAAAGGAACAGGTAAGGAAAAGGTACATACCAGTTGGTTTACTATCAATGAGAACATCGCCCATCTTGAACTGTAAGAAAATACGAATTAAGCGAGAAGATTACACAAAGTAAAGCAGCTGTTGATGACAGAAATATTATTTGAAGGCAAACCTGCCAATAGCCCTTTTGAGTCACAGGCACATATGTATGCTTGCCCTTGAAATGTTTTGGATCTACCCCACCAAACACGATTTCACCCCCTTCTTCTTGCTCAGCATTGCGGTTGAGCCAAAACGAAAAAACTGGTTCCTCGATAAGCCCTAGTTTAACCATGTTGTACCTGAGAAACATCCAAGTACCATTTGCAAACGTCATACATTAGAAACATATGCAATCAATTAATTTTGAGTTCCAGAATCCAGATACACACCACACTGGCACAGAGTTTCCAACTGAAATCTCCTGAAATCCAAGTCCCAACAAGCCATCAAACTTGGCGACCGCGAATACTAGGCTAGGCTCTCTAGTGGCCTCGATGAATTCCTAAAATGGGTAACAATATTGAGTACCGTCTCACAGAAACCATTTTATCTTAATGAAAAAAATGGTTAACAGTACCTGGTTCTTGACAACTAGGTTACCAACTTTAACATTGTCATAACTAAAAAAGCCAGAAATAGCTCCAGTACCATACTGGATAGACGCCGAGGTTCCTGCATGATGAGTTAGCACAAGTTTCTTAGAGGTATCAGGTAAACCAAACTACTACTGCATCTCACACGTCAGTTTATCAAACCAAACCATAAAAGTTTTGAAGCCAAAGCATGTAAGGGATAGACAAACAAACCATTCTTCTTGTATGTACTTGATTGGCTTGACTTATACTTGGCATGAAGATAGCAAGCAACCTGCAGGGAAAAGAAACAATAAACTAATTGCCAATGATCAAACTACTCAATGCTTCCTTATTTAAAATATTAACAATTGATTTTTGAGCTTACCGAGAAGTAGCACTTTGAAGAAGGCACCCACAAATTAGAACTGCCCGTGTCAAAAATTACAGTGAACTTTTGAGGAGGAGTACCAACAGAAATCTCTCCGTAATATTGAGCGTCCAAGTAGTTCTTTAATGCAACAATGTCAGTATCTGCTGGATCACCAAGTTTACCACGGAGATGATACTTTCGAATAGAAGCTCTCAAAGACTCTCCTTCCTTAGACTCGAGCCGTGTAGCAAGACGGATGTTCTGATCCAATTTTACCTTTTTCAGTCCAATCCTAAGCAGCCCATCATTGGACGCAGAGGAGGCTGTACAAAATAAGATGGATGAAAGATATAGAGACAACACGAGGGCTTTGAAGTTGGTTCCCATCATCACCTACCATAGCCAAACACGAAACAGGAAAAAAGAAACAGGCATTAATGTTATAGCCGATAATCAAATCGTAAATCCAAAAGCTATAAATGATATTCGTTTGCATTAAAATTCGGCATTTAAAATGAAAAAAGAGAAAACATAAATTGCAGGGCCTTATATTTTGAGGTTACATGACATTGAAAGTTAGAGATTCAAAATTCCTAAGAAGTGCTCAACATAACCGCGGAGATATAGAAGATAAAAGGTGTATAAGATGAAGTTAATTTCGGGAGCAGATAAAGCAAAAACTCACTTAACGGGGATTCGTAACATTTAGTTTAATGAATTTCAGTCGTTCATTTTTGGGGAACGGAATGCTTCATATACCTTGCACAAGTCATCCAAGCAGATGAATCCAAGATTCATGAGGTAAAGGAAATAGAGAAAGATAAAAACAAAGATCAATAAAAAAGGCACATTCGTGTAAATTCAAAAGTATGCAGGTGGTTTGCTTTTAACGACTAAAAAGTTAAGGGAATGAGTTCAGCCTCAAAGAAAACGAGAACAGCTAAGATATGGAGGAAAAACTTTGGGAGAAGAACGAGCTTTAGCAGAACCATCACCAAGCATTTTCATTTTCATGCTTAATTCTAAGAAAATAAAGCCAACAAAAATCCCAATAAGCACAGATACATTCCTCCGCAATTGCAACAGAAAACCAATGATGATGAATGAAAAACAAGGAACTTCGATCACCATGCACAAGGAAAATTGAAGGTAAAATGCATGTATTAAACTAAAATTGAAGCTAAATTCAATAGAATAATAACCTTCATAATAACTCAAACGCTAAAGAACGTGAAATAGAGCAATGACTCACCGGACAGAGATTTGGGATTTTGCAGAGATTGGGAGAGTGAAGCCTTGAAGAAAAAGTTGGCACGCCAAGAGAACTCTATAAATGAATAAACAGAGGGAGAGACTGAAAAACTACCTGACAATGGAAGACGACGTGGGCCCAGCTCAGCAACCAGGCCCACATATTCCTAAATCGAACAGTGATACGATCTAAACCGTTGATATGTTGCTTAGTGTTTTCCCAAACACGAAGGTCTCGTGCTGGTTAAGAAAAGCATATTTTAGGCAATGTTAGGACGGTGTAAGAAACAGGGAATTAAAATACTTCGTTACGGATTTGGACCGTTGATCTTATTTTATTCGGTGATTGAAGGAGATCAATGATGGAGGAATATGGTGTTGGCGTTGTAACTGAATGCTTACGTGTCAGTGAAACATGAGTTTTTGGTTTCTTGGCACGCGACACCTACCTTTGCCTCTTTCTTTAAGGATGAGAGATTGTAAAAGCATTAAATGGGGCCCAAGCGGCAATGCTTTTGTATATCCATGCGGCCTGGCCTTCGCAGGAACGTGACCGATGAGGGTGGATTGACCCGCCACATTCCAGGTTGATGACAGGAAAGCCAGAAGGAGACACTCAGAGGTTGTTTGATATGAGATCGCGAGTAAATGTTTTTAGAATAAGATTATGGGTATATGATTGTGAAAAAAATAAGATGTCTGAAAAATTAAGATTACTTTGTTCGGTAACAATTGAAAATGTTTTGATATAATTGTGAGAATATTAATTATTTTGTTTGTTTTGATAAAATGAAGTGAATGCTATACATGTAATTCTCAATCTCCAGTTTTATCATTGGACCAAAATACATTTTTAGATGGTTTATTACTTTGTTTGTCAATCAGATGCTTTATAACTTATGTATAATTGAGCGGACATAAAATATTCATTATGCCATGTATGCAAAGGAGAATCAATCAAAAGAGAGTGTGAAGATGATCACTGTGGTAAAACAGGAAGAAGAGTATCAGAACAGTAGTAAAGATCATATGGCTAGGGTTGATTCAGTGGTTAAAAGAAACAAGCAAGATCCCAGGGCATATTCGGGAAATCCGACGAATATGGTAGTGATCCCGTAAATGTAGCGATGTTCCAAAAAATATAGAGAGAATCTTGTTCTTAAATTGATTTATCAATATTTTGTAAAAGCCTATAATCACAGGCTCAATGTAAACGAATGAGATCGATACCAACTAAACCATGAGCATTATTATTTCTCTCTTCTCTCATTTTATCTTCATAATTTTTCTAACGTAAGGGAAAATCATTACATTTAGTGCTTTCATTGAGAGTTGAGAGAAAAGCTCGAGAAACCTACCTCAAAACACTGAACATGCCTAGAACTAGATTTAAAGTCGCCCTGAACGAGAGCAACAGAGGTGGAAATGGAGACGACCATGTCGATCAGCTAATTCAACCAACAAAGATGCAGGAGATGGAATGGCGAAATACAGAGGCACACCGCAGCATGTGGTAGACTGTGTAGGACCAGATTAATGCACTTTAGCAAGAGATGGTGAGAACACATGATGAAGTCAGCCAGAGAAGAAACAATTAGGAGCAGGAGATACGCTTAGAAGAAAAAGGACAAGATGCAAGGCAACATAATAACAAAAATAGTAGAAATGTGCAACAGGAGGACGGAGAAATCCAGTCTCAATACCAGACAAAAGAGACTATGGGGGAAGCACGTCACCCCAAAGTCATAGTTGAAGAAACGGTAGAAGAGATTTTGGAAAGAAAAATGATGGAGATGAGGAAACTAGGGAATGCAGGCAATGCAGATCTCGAATCGCTCACCCGTACTCTACTATGTCCCGAGATACTAGCGGTGCCCGTACCAAGAAGTTTGTGGCTCCCAAATTTAAATGCTACGAAGGAAAAATTGACCCGGTAAACCATTTCCAGAGATTCAGACAAGTCATGGTGCTACACCTACATGAAGAAGAGTTAATGTGCAGGATGCTTCCTACCAGCCTTGACGCTACTCTAAAATGGTACCATTCCCTCCCTATACTAACTTTGTTGTTATGTCCTATGTCTTCTTAGAGCAATATTCCACTTATCGGGCGATAATGGAGGACACAGAATATCTCCTGACTTTTTCCGTCAAGAAGAGAGTCAATCAAGAAAACACCAACAATTCAAGGACGAGATGATGAAAGTCGAGAATTATGATGATTGTGTTTCCAGATTAGCCTTCAGGCAGGGACTAGATCCGAACTCACAATTGTTTGAAGATTTGTCCAAGGTGAAGCCTCTGTCTATGGCAGAAACCTTTCAGCGGACACAGACTTATATTACTTTGGAAGTGGATAAGAGAAGCCTATTGAAAGTGGCTGAAAAGAAGCAGGAGAATCGAGGAAACGAGAGAGAAATACAAGATCCGAGAAGAGATCTAAAAGGGATCATGAGAGAAACGACAACGAATGGGAAAAAATATAGCACCGCAGGCGAGATTCAGACAGGGTCCACCCTCAAGATAAAACCTACACGCCGTTGACAGTCTCGGTGAACCAATTTCTTGACATGATCAAAGATAAACCTTGACTAAAGAGGCCGGCCTCATTCACAAAAGAGTCGCATTACAAAGATAAGGACAAGTACAGTTCTTTTCAAAAAAGCAGCGGGCATTACACTAGGGGCTGCTCCAGCTCAAAGACTACATCGAGGAGCTAATTAAAGACGGGTATCTTCGTCAATTTGTGAAAAAGGAAGAACATAAGCAGTAAGTTGAAGAAGAGAACCATGGTGATGACAAGCATGAAAACAGGAAACAACCTCTCCATATGGCTGATACGGTCATCGCACTGACAGAGCATGAAATGGCCACTAGGAAAGAAAGAAAAATGTATAGCAAAAAGCTGACATTGGAGAAACGGCTGGATAGGTCCTCAAGTGACAACGGAAATCCCCCACTGATATTCGATGACCTGGATTTAGAACATGACGAGTATCATGACGATGCTATTATCATCTCAATACAGGTTGGCAACTACTTAATGAAGAGTGTCTTAGTCGATGATGGAAGTGTCGTGAACATTTTATATCGGTCGACCTTGGAGAAAATGTCAATGGGAGAATAGAAAGCAAGGGACTTTGTAGCCTCTGGTAGGCTTCAACTGAGCCATTAGCAATTTAGAAGGAATCATTGCCCTCTTAGTAAATACAAAAACCTTTAATTGCATGACCAAGTTCATGATCCTGAACACCTCGTCTCTATACAATGCCATCCTGGGAAGGACCTGACTCCACAAGATGAAAGTTGTACCCTCAAATTTCTAACAAGTACTGAAGTATCCATCACCCGAGGAAATCAAAACAATAAGTGGAGATCAAGTTGTCACTCGCATTTGTTCCAAAACCACATTGAAATCTGCCAAGAAAAAGACATACATAAAAGGCAGATGGTAAGAGGCCCGCAGAGCAATAACAATCACATGAAGAAAGGTAAGACAACATGAGGTATAAGGCGGGAGAGGAGACAAAACTCATGAGTCTGAAAGAAGGAACACAGAAGATGATAAACATCGGTACTCACCTCGAGAAAAAAGAAAAAGAAAGATTGATGGACTTCCTACGAAAGAACAATGATGTGTTCAAGACTACAACGCAAGAGATGTCTTGTATTCACGAGGGAATTATTTCCCATAAATTGAATATGGATCCTGCTGTGAAGCCAATAAAACAACGAAAAAGAAGTCTTGCCTTCAAACGGAATAAGGAAATCAAAGAAGAAGTCAAAAAGTTCTTGGTAGCCAGTTTCATTCAAAAAGTCGATTACCTAGACTGGCTAGCCAACTTGGTGATGGTGGAAGAAAAATGCAAATGGAGAATATGTGTGGACTTCACCGACCTGAATAAAGCCTGTCCCAAAGATGATTATTCGTCAATGATAGATCAAATGGTCGATGCAACTTCGAGACATGAACTCTTTAGCTTCATGGAGGCCTACTCTGGATACAATTAGGTGAAAATATTCTGACCTGATCAGGAAAATACTTTGTTCATTACTGAATATGGAATCTACTTTTATAAGGTTATGCCCTTTAGTTTAAAAAATGTAGGTGCAACCTTTTAAAGGCTTGTGAACAAAGCCTTTCGTGAACATATTGAAAGAAACATGGAGGTCTACGTAGATGACATATTAGTCAAAATCAAGGAATGAGGAGACCATATCGAAGATCATAAAGAAGCTTTTTCAGTCTTAGGAAAAAAATCTATGAAGCTGAATCCAGAAAAATGCACGTTTGGAGTGGTTACCGAAAAATTTCTTGGACACCTGGTGACATAACGAGGAATAGAAGTGAATGTGGACCAGGTAAAAGTAATCATAGAAATGAAATCTCCAAAAAACTGGAATGAAATACAGGGACTGATGGGGACGACTAGCGGCCTCGAACATATTCATTTTATGGTCTACGGACAAGTCCAAACAACTTTTCAAAAAATTAAGAAAGAACTATGTGAACGGATGGGACAGAATGTGATGAGGCTCTTAGAAAGATCAAAGAATACTTGACAACTCCCCATCTGCTCTCAAAACTGATATCGGGTGAACAACTCCTGCTATACGTTGTCATTTTAGAGATAGTCGTGAACGCTATACTCATCAGAGAAGAAGAAAGAAAATAGAAGCCCGTATACTTTGTGAGCAAAAGTCTAGTGGCAGCTGAAACAAGGTATAAACGAATGAAGAAATTGGTATTAGCGATTGTGACTGCCTCTAGGAAGCTAAGGCCATAGTTCCAAGCACACAATATCAAAGTGCTAACAGACTCGTCTGTCAAAATTTTATTGCACTCGCCAGAGGTAAGCGGGAGGATGGAAAATTGTCAATTGCGTTGAGCCAGTATGAAATCTACTATGAGCTGAGAACCTCCTTCAAAGGGCAGGCACTGGCCGATTTCGTAGTAGACTTTACGAAAGACAAAATTCATCACAAACCCTAAGAAAATGTGACGAATCGTGGAAATTGTACGTGGATGGCGCCTGAAATGATAAATGGGTCAGGGTAGGAGTAGTGGTGCAAACTCCGTTAGGAGAAACATTAGAGCATTCTATCTCGTTCAGATTTAACGCATCAAATAATAAGGTGAAGTACAAAGCACTAATAGCGAGAATCTATCTACTATGAGAATATGAGGTAATAAATGTACAAATATTTTATAACTCTACGTTAATTGTGAATCAAGTTACGGGAGAGTACTTGGCGAAGGATGAAAGAATGATATGATATCTGCAACGGGCGAAAGACTTATTGGGCCTATTAAAGAATTACGAGATTCATCAGATCTCGAGACCCGAGAATGGACACGCTGACGCATTGGCAAACCTTGGGTCCTCATTGCAATTCTCGTACAATAGAAATGTGCCGGTAGAGTACCTTAAAAAACTAAGTGTTTCACTCCCGTGGAACAATGTAGCTGAAGTAAAAGTTGACAAAGAACCTAGCTGGCAAGATGATATCATCCGTTACCCAAAGAAGAGGAATTACCAGAAGATAAGCTCCTTGAGAAAAAAGTACAACAACAAAGTGCCAGGTACACGCTAATAAATGGATTACTATATAATAAGACGTTTAAAGGCCCGTATTTAAAGTGTTTTAAGGGAAAAGAAGCCCCGTAGGTACTAGCTGAAATCCATGAAGGAATATGTGGTAATCACATTGAAGGAAGATCGTTGGCCCACAAGGTCTTGAATGAAGCATATCACTGACCCATGATGCACTAGTACACTAAGCAATATGTGAAGAGTTGCAATAAATTTCAGCGTTTCTCTCGAATCACTAAGATGGCTTCCGGTGAACTAAAAACAATGGCAATTGGTGGCCCTTCATGCAATGGGCACTTGACGTCATTGGTCCACTCCCAAAGGCACCGACCCAGAAATGTTTCTTGTTAGTAGCTACGGACTACTTCATTAAATGGATCGAGGCTGAAGCTTTCACGAGAATACGGGAAGAAGAAGTGAAGGGATTTCTATGGAAGAATATAATATGCAGATAGATATCATGTGTTGAGTATATCTAGAGACATAAAAAGTATCTTCTAATATTCTACGTGCTCACACACGTCCTAGTGCGCTGAAGATTGACTTGGAAGATCTTGGTGTAGATCTCGGAGTCTACTGATCGTTCGAACGGTTTCATGGGACGGAAGATCGATCAGTTTTACAAGAATGCTTAATATAGACTACAAGAGGTATATGATTTTCTAACTTGTATATTATAGATTTAATGCATAAATATATAATGGATCCGGCTGATTGAAAAAAAGTTTTCAATAAAAAGTTTTTTATTTAATTATTGTGGTGTTGCGCAAGTTTTATTTTAAAGATTCGATCTTTATTAAATGTTTAGTTTTTAAATGGCATCAAGCCACACGCTTTCGCCGTGCACGTGCCGTGACAACCAACAAGTGGTATTAGAGCGATCTTTATATATTTATATGTTAACTGATATGTGATTTTTCTTGCATTATTCATATAATATGAGTTATGTATGAATGAATGAATAGTTATGTTTTTTGAATGTATGGAAAATAATGGATCGTTAATTGTATGGTGATTATTAGGCTAGGCTTTGTACTTTAATTTTGTCCTCGGATCTTTGAGTAAGCCATTTTGGGGCGTAAGAATTTTTATTATTCTATTTTGAATACTTGTGTAATTATTCCTATCATGAGAAGATAAAGAACGCATGAGACGAACAACAGAGGAAAAATAAAAGAAATAGGAATTCTCTTAGAATTCCGGCGTCGGCACTGAAAAATAGAATTTTGGCACTGGCGCTGCTGATTTTTGAAAACCGGCAATGTCGCCGGAATTTACTGTTCCGATGAAGTCACCGGAAAATTGGTGCCGGCGGTGGTCGGTGGCCGGCAACGGTAGATCCGATGGTGAGTGGTGTTCGGTGGCAACTGTTGTCAAATTTAAAGAAGTTTCACAGAAACTCTGATACCAACTAACCCTATCACTACAGATTTTGATGATAACCTTAAATCTATCGATTATCTTTTTAAATTTTGAAATTAAAGTAATTTTCAAATTAAATATTAATTTTTAAGTTTATGAAAATTAGAAATTAATAGGTTGATTGGTTTTGAACCAAGTTTGACCAAATCAAGTAAAATGTTTATTTGATTAAGTCAAAGTCAACTATGTTTAAAAGTGATAATTATAGAAATTAATTTTAGTTAAGAAAAATTATTTTTTCTAATTAAATAGGATTTTGTTCAAAGTTCGAAGATTATGAAGATGGACATCAGGAGGGAAATGCAATATTTGAGAAATATGTATTTCTCAAGTCCGCTTTGTAATATTATTTCTTTATTTCAAGGGTTGTAATTTAAAAATACCCAATAGTCACTTGGTCCATTATTATTTTATTTAATTGTTATGTAATTATTTAATTATTATGTTTGATAACATGTCCTTGCATTAGTTGATCACATGTTATACATAAAAATCCCACACAGTTTTATTTGATCATGTATCCCATAAGTAGAAACATGATTTATTAGGATTGTCCTAATATGTTTATATGTATTATTTTATCAAATGAATAGCATGTAAACTGATAGGTTTTAATTGGTTAAAACTTGGTAATCACACCACACTAAGGGTTATAGTAACATTTAGAATAACCGATTTTAGTAAAAGAGTTTTATTAATGTTTGATGAATATAATTAATTAGTTAATTTAAGTTCACCTAATTATGAATTAGGCGCTTTAAAATGTTAAATGAACTTAGACCAATGAGATTGGTATAACTGATTATTAAATATTTATAGAGTTATTATTTTAACTATGATTAATTTGGAATTGATTAATTAGTTAAAAAATGGAAACACATAAGCCTAAAATAGTGAGTGGGATAAGGTTGACATGTCAATGTAACCTATGATCTCCATCATCAATACAACACCGTGAGATGCAGTAAGGGCCTCGAGATGGCTTTGTTTTCATCCCCCTAAGGAAGGTTTCGAGTTGTACCAATACCAATGATGGACTTCTTAAGAAGATAGGAGGAAATGATGTAGTTTAGTTTTGACCGACCCTAAAGCAACATATTTTAAATGAAGTCATGGAATCTGAAATGATGTGTTACAATCACAAAAACACAATTAAGGTTTCATGTGGATAGTTGTGTTGTTCGAACAAGCGATACCTTATTGTTAAAAGAAAAAATATGAGATATATTAAATTTTAATTAATAAGGATGAGAATGTCTCATAGATAGTCTGAGGTTAACCTGATTCACATAAGGCAACATATCAATCGTTGGGTTATTTTAACGTGGTTAGTAAATATTAAATTTGTGTGTGTTATTATGTTGCATTTACGTATCATGTTTACTTTTCAAATTTTATATATTTATCAATTATATTGAATCTTGTATGTTTTAAGTTTCATTCATCATTATTATATCTACTACGGGTAACCATGTTACTACTTTACTCGCGCTTGATAAATCGAATGGTGATAATTCTGTACATTGGAAATCAAATATGAATTTAATGCTAATTTATAAGAACCATAAGTTCATTCTTACTGAGCAATGTCCTGAGAAGCCCGCTGCTAATGCCCCTAAGAATGTTAGGGACAAATATGATGCTTGGATCATATCATACAACAAGGTGAAGTGCTACATGCTTGTGAGCATAAATGATATTCTGAGAACCAAGCATGAAAGCATGGAGATTGCCTATAAGATTATGGAATCTCTATAGGTGATGTTTGGGCAACAATCTGATCAAAGTCATCATCAGGCCACTAAGAGCTATATGACAACTAAGACGAGAAAGGGTACTTATGTGCGAGAACATGTTTTGAACATAATCAACATAATGCACGAGACAGAAGTACATTAGGTGACCATTGATGAGTGGGCTCAAGTTAGCATTATATTTGAGTTACTCACACAAACTTTTTCTGCGTTCATAATCAATTATGTTCTAAACAAGTTGCAATTCAACATGATCTAATTGTTTAATGAACTGCAAACTTTTCAGTCACTCAACCCTAGAATGACCAAAGAGGGCGAGGTAAATATTGTCGAGCAAAAGCCTTCTTCCACTATTAAAAGTAACAATAGGAAAAAGATCAATGGTAAGGGTAAAAGTAAGAACAAGAAAGGAAAGAAAACCAAGACATCGCCAAAAGCCAAGAAGAACAAAAAAGACAGCAAGCCCAAGGAAAAATGTTTTCATTGTGGGGTTGAAGGTAATTGGAAAAGAAACTGTAACAAGTATCTCTCTGAGTAGAAAAAGATACTTGTACTTGAAGCTTGCGTAGTAGAATATGATTTGTCATCCAAGATACTTGATTCAGGAGCCACTAACCATGTATGTTCTTCTTTGCAGATGATTGATTGGTCAATGGAGTTGGCTGATGGCGATGTCATTTTGAGAGTTGGCAGTGATGCGCTTGTGACAGCTAAAACATTTGGGACAACCCGTTTACTTTTTGGATATAATTATTTAGTTTTGAACAATGTTTATTATATTCCTAGATTTTTGAGAAATTTGATTTCTCTTCATTTTTGTAAGAACAGTTATTCAAAGTTTCTTTTATTAATAAAAAGTTTATTATTTCTAATAATAGATTTGATATTTGTCATGAAAAAGTAATAAACAAACTGTATATGCTTAAAGCATCTTAACGCGTTAAATAATTATGAATTATTTAAAGTAGCAAAACCAAAAACTAACAAACGACAAAGAGATTATGGAATCTCTATAGGCGATGTTTGAACAGTAATTTGATCAAAGTCATCATGAGGCCACTAGGAGCTATATGACAACTAAGATGAGAAAATGTACTTCTGTGCGAGAGCATGTTTTGAACATGATCAACATAATGTACGAGGCAGAAGCACAATGGGCGACTATTGATGAATGGACTCAAGTTAGCATTATATTTGAGTCACTCACGCCAGCTTTTTTTGCGTTCACAACGAACTATATTATGAACAAGTTACAATTAAACATGATTCAAATGTTGAATGAACTGTAAACTTTTCAGTCACTCAACCTTAGAATGATCAAAGAGGGCGAGGCAAATATTTTCGAGCAAAAGCCTTTTTCCACTGTCAAAAGTAACAATAGGAAGAAGATCAATTGGTAAGGGAAAAAGCAAGAACAAGAAAGGGAAGAAAGCCAAGACATCACCAAAAGCCAAGAAGAACACGAAAGACAGCAAGTCCAAAGGAAAATGTTTATTGTGGGGTTGAAGGTTATTGGAAGAGGAACTATGATAAGTATCTCTCCGAGCAGAAAAAGATACTTATACTTGAAGCTTGTTTAGTAGAATAGGATTTGTCATCCTCGATACTTGATTCAGGACCCACTAACCATGTATGTTCTTCTTTGTAGATGCTTGATTTGTCAAGGGAGTTGGCTGATGGCGATGTCATTTTGAGAGTTGGCAGTGATGCGCTCGTGTCAGCTAAAGCATTTAGGACAACCTGTTTACTTTTTAGATATAATTATTTAGTTTTGAATGATGTTTATTATATTCTTGGATTTTCGAGAAATTTGATTTCTCTTCCTTTTTGCAAAGAATAGTTATTCAAAGTTTCTTTTATCAATAAAGAATTTATTGTTTCTAAGAATGGATTTAATATTTGTCATGTAAAAGTAATAAATGAACTGTATATGCTTAAAGCATCTTAACACGCGTTAAATTGTTATGAATAATTTAAAGTAGCAAAACCTAAAACTAACAAACGACAAAAGATTATGGAATCTCTATAGGCGATGTTTAGGCAACAATCTGATCAAAGTCATCACGAGACCACTAGGATCTATATGACAACTAAGATGAGAAATAGTACTTCTGTGCGAGAACATGATCAACATAATGCACGAGACAGATGTACGTTGGGCGACCATTCATGAACGGACTCACGTTAGCATTATATTTGAGTCGCTCACACCAACTCTTTCTGCGTTCATGACCAACTATGTTATGAATAAGTTCCAATTCAACATGATCCAATTGTTAAATGAACTACAAACATTTCAGTCACTCAACCTTAGAATGACCAAAGAGGGCGAGGTAAGTATTTTTTAGTAAAATCCTTCTTCTACTGTTAAAAGTAACAATAGAAAGAAGATCAATGGTAAGGGTAAAAGTAAGTACAAGAAAGGGAAGAAAGTCAAGACATCGCCAAAAGCCAAGAAGAAAAAGAAAGACTTTAAAGACCGTAAGCCCAAGGGAAAATGTTTCCATTGTGGGGTTGAAGGTTATTGAAAGAGAAACTGTAACAAGTATCTCTACGAGCATAAAAAGATACTTGTACTTGAAGCTTGCTTAGTAGAATATGATTTGTCATCCTGGATACTTGATTTAGGAGTCACCAACCATGTATGTTCTTCTTTGCAGATGCTTGATTCGTTAAGGGAGCTGGCTGATGGCGAGGTCGTTTTGAGAATTGACAGTGATGCGCTCGTGTCAGCTAAAGCATTTGGGATAACCCGTTTACATTTTGTATATAATTATTTAGTTTCGAATGATGTTTATTATAATCCTAGTTTTTCGAGAAATTTGATTTCTCTTATTTTTTGCAAGAACAATTCTTCAAAGTTTCTTTTATTAATAAGGAGTTTATTATTTCTAAAAATGGATTTGATATTTATCATGTAAAAGTAATAAATGAACTGTATATGCTTAAAGCATCTTAATGCACGTTAAATAATTATGAATTATTTAAAGTAGCAAAACCTAAAACTAATAAACGTTAAAGAGTTTCTCCTGATGATGATAACCATATCTTTGACATCTTAGGTTGAGACATATTAATTTAGATAGGTTAAACAAGTTAACAAAACATGGTGCTTTGATAGAACTAAAATCTGAAACTCTTCTTGTTTGTGAATCCTGTCTATAGAGTAAAATGACCAAGGGACTTTTCACAGGAATGGGTCAAAGTGCCAAGGAACCACTTGAATTAGTACATAATGATGTATGTGGATCGATCAATGTACAACTAAAGGTGGGTATGACTATTTCATCAGTTTCATTGACGATTACACAAGGTATAGTTATACTTACCTAATGCAAAGAAAGCAAAACTTTTGGAAAGTTTAAAGACTTCAAAGTTAAGGCTGAGGCGGTGTATACTTAGATTTAGATTCAAGGATTATTTGCTGAAGTGTGGAATCTTTTCCCTACTCACAACACCTAGATTATTTGGGGATATGCACTATATATGGCTACTTACATTTTGAATGTAGTGCCATCTAAGTCTGTAAGCAAGACGCCTTTAGATTTGTGGAATGATTTCAAACCTAGTTTACGTCATTTCTGTATATGGAGGTGTCCAGCTCACATTCTTAGACCCAAGATCGAAAAGTTAGACTCAAGCTCTAAGATATGCATATTCGTAGGCTATGCTCTAGGGACTAGAGGTGGGTACTTTTATAGTGACAAGGATAAAAAAGTGTTGTATCGACAAATCCTACTTTCGTTGAACCTGACTATATGCAAAACTACAAACCTCGTAGCAAAGTAATTCTCAATAAATTAGCGGGTGATGAGATCAGACCACCTTCAATTCTATTAATAAACGACAAACGAGAGAAACCACAGATCTTGTAAAGGAAACCCTGGTGCAACGTCGTAGTGGGAGGGTTATGAGCAACCAGTTTGCTACGAACTAGAAGCACATATTCTAGTGTCATACACTGATAAGGACGATCCATTATCTTATGAAAAAGAAATAGATGATCCTGAAAAGGAGAAATGACAAGATGCCATGAACCAGAAAATGAAATCTATGTATTCCAATTCCATCTAGGAACTTGAAGATCCACATGAAGATGTCAAACCCATTGGATGTAAATGGATCTTCAAGAAGAAAAGTAGTGCAGATGGAAAAGTAGAGAGTTTCAAGGCACGGTTAGTAGCCAAGGGCTATACATAAAGGGAAGGAGTCAATTATGAAGAGACATTCTCCCATGTGGTCATGCTCAAATTCATTCGCATCCTTTTGTCCATAGCCACTAGTTTTGACTATGAGATATGGAAATTGGATATCAATATAATTTTTCTGAATGGCTCTCTTGAAGAAAGTATCTATATGATGCAAACAAGGGTTCGTACAAAAGTTCAAGATAAAAAAGTATTCAAATTGCTTAAATCTATTTATGGATTAAAGCAAGTATCTAGAACTTGAGATCTTACCTTAGATGAGATTATAAAGTCTTATGAATTTGAGTAAAATTTTTACGAAACTTGTGTTTATAAATACATAAAAAATAAGATAGTGGTTTTCTTAGTTCTTTATGTTGATGATATTCTACTCATTGGGGATGATGTAGAAACTCTCTCAAAAGTAAAGAAGTGGTTAGCTGAGAAATTTTAAATGAAAGATTTTGGAGAAGCAAGCTATATTCTGGGCATCCAAATCCTAAGGGATAGAAAAATAAGCTATTGGCACTTTCTCAAACATCTTATATTGATAGGGTGTTGGAGAGATTCTCGATAGAGAATTTCAAGAAAGGCCAACTACTGACGACACATGGAATTGTCCTCTCCAAGGAACAATGTCCTAAGACACCTCAAGAGGAAGACGATATAAGAAAGGTTCTCTATGTTTCGGCAGTTGGAAGTTTCATGTATGTCATGTTGTGTACGAGACTCGACATCTGTTATGCAGTGGGAATTGTCAGTCGTTATCAATTGAATTCAGATTTGGAACACTGGATTGTAGTAAAGCACATTCTTAAGCAGCTTATGAGAATGAGAAACTATATGCTTGTTTATTCAGGTGGAGACCTGAACTCTACTGGTTATACTGATTCTAATTTTCAATTAGATATAGATAGTCGAAAGTTGATATCTGGATCAATATTCACCTTAAGTGGAGAAGTTGTAGTCAGCAGAAGTATTAAACAATCCAGCATTACAGATTTCACTATAGAAGCTGATTATAGAGCGTCTTGTGAAGTTGCGAAAGAAGCGGTATGGCTCAGAAAGTTCTATACTGATCTGGAAGTAGTTTCAGATATGGACAAGCCACTGATCATGTAATGTGATAATAGTGGGGCGGTAGTGAATTCTAAGGAACCAAGGACTCACAATAGGGGCAAGCCTAGAGAAAGGAAATATCATCTTGTAAGAGAGATCGTACATCGAATGGATGTGATTGTTATGAAGATAGCGTCAGAACAGAACCTGGCTGATCCTTTTACAAAGACACTTCCTGCAAAGTCATTTGAGGGTTACGTGCGTAACATGATATTAAAAGAGATGCCACATTTGCTTTAGTGCAAGTGGGAGATTGTTGGGGGTTATGCCCTCAAAACATGTATATTGACATTTTGATATGAAATTTAATGATGATTACATTTTTTTTATAATTGTTATTTTAAATTATTGTTGAATGATTTATATAAATATCTGAAAATTTCATATTCATTAATTAGACTATGATCTTGTATTAGTATGAGAAGATTAAGATCATAGATAATGAATAAAAATGTCAGTAACATATTAAAGTATAGAATCTTTAATGAATGATTGTTAGTACGGTTCACTAAGTATTATGAATGCGTATGATCTAGATCCGTATCATTGATGTGGATAGATATCTTAGTGAATGTACTTTATATAATGAGATTATATATGACTAGACGGATATGAATTAAATATCTTTTTCAACGTGTCAATTATCATAATGATTTAATACACATCAATTCCATGATCATATGTAGATCAGTCTGAATCCTGAGTAATCATGAACTCCTATACATGTCTACTGGATCTTTTGATGTACTCGTTAAAGCTGCATCCGCTTCCTTGGAGTTTAGCTTAAGTCTTTTTCAGCTTGAGATGAAAAAATTCTAAGTGTTAGAATACAAAAGAAAATAAAAGAAGGAAATACGCTAAGGGAAAAAGAGTACCTTCATCAAACCATGACTAAGGCCGATGACATGGTCATTGATAGACATATTGGGGATAGCTGCCGCCTCGATATCAGATTGGATCCTCTTCATGAAGGAAGTAGGAACTAGAGGTGCCACAGTGTACCTCCACCACTTCCACAAAGCGGGCTCCTCAGACCACTCTTGGGAACCAGTAGAGGTTGAGGGAATGGACCATTGAGCCATCGGGAGAGAAGGCGGAGAAACATTTGCCCATGTTGAAGCACCTCGACTACGGGAGCGAGAGGAACAACCAGAGCAACAAGAGGTGAAGTATTGACAGTGGGAATAGGAGACGACAGTTAGATGGGAGCATTCTGCGGCAGGTTAGGTGAATCTTTTCTCTGAAGAACGTTCCACCCATTGTCGACTGATTCCCAAAGAGAGTTCTGCAGATGCCTTGACATGTCTACTTCATCGGAAAGATTTTGGAAGAGCCCGTCTTACTCTTATTCCTATTGCTCGGAATCAATGGACACTGAGGTACTAGAAACAAAAATAGGATGGAAGAAAGGAACATGTATAGCTCCGGCAACCTAAGAAGTTGATGTAGAGGGAGTAGAAGCCTCGACTACGGGAGCGGGGGCAAGAATGTATGCTACGTTGATCTCCCTATTAGAATCAAGGAGATCGCAGTAGTCCTGTTCTCCGTAATTGTAAGCTACGAATAACCGCCAGGCACCGTCTTTGGGCACAAAAGACCTTATGTTCAAGCTTTTATTTAAGAAAACAAAAGAAAGAAGAAATTCAATATTAAAAAAAAGGAAGCATTGAAACAGAGCAACGATTACTTAGGATATCGATAATCAAGGCTCCTCTACTTTCTCTGGGACAAGGAGTCGGGTAGTATGATGCACCGTGTTTCTTGATAATGTACACAACACGGAGTTCGTTGACACCTAAATTGAGGTTATTCCTCCTATTCATAGCCTCAATCCCTAAGAGGACTCTATACATACTCGGAGTGTACTGGGAAGGGGCAAGATTGAAAGTACTAAAGAATTCATGAAGAAAGGGGGAGAATGGAAGTTTTAGTCCTAAGGCTATGTACATAGGGCTAAGGGTGATCTGGTATGGAGGTTGGTAAGGGGAAGTCTTAGGCATCTTGTTCCTAAAAGCACAAATGACATCTGGAGGGAAAACATCTCGGTAACGGTCCATGAAGCGGTTGAACTCATCTTGGTTCCTAACTAGGGGAACTGTGACCTTAAACTCTACCTCATCCTCCATAATTGGCAGGAAAAACCACAGAAATAAGAAAATTACAAAGAAGGAGAAAAAAATAAAATGGGGAATAAGAACTTTCAAGAAGCAGAAAGGATGAAAGAAGAAAAGAAACGAGGAAGATGAAGGCCTTATGTAGATTGTGCATTCGAAGAGGAAATGTGATAGATTTAATGGATTAAAAAATAAAGTATAATTTATTCTAAAAAGGTGTAAGTGAAATAACATCATTACACTTCAATGAATGAAATTTCATTGAATGTAATGTGGGTAAATGAGTAGATATAAAATATTCACCATGTCATGTATGTAAAGGAAAACCAATCAAAGGTTAGTGCGAAGATGATCACTATACAAAACAGGAATAAGAAGATCAGAACCGTAGAAAAGATCAGACAGCTAGGACCAATTCGGTGGTTAAAGGAAACAAACAAGATTCCATGGCATATTCAGGAAATCCCACGAATATGGTAGTGATCCTGTAAATGTAACAATGTTCCAAAAAATAAAGATAGAATCCCATTCTTAGATTGATTTACCAATATTTTGTAAAAGCTTATAAATATAGGCTCAAGGTAAGCGAATGAGATCAATACAAACTAAGTAAATTTCACCAAGAGCATTATTATTTCTCTCTTCTCTTTTTCTCTTCATAATTTTTCTAACGTAAGAGAAAAATCATTTTAGAATAATATGATTACCTAAAAACACATTATTTTTCAATTTTTTTTTGTTTTTATAGTTAACATAAAAATTGTAGTTGACATTTAAATTTTAACACTATTTATAAAAACTAGTTAAATTTGAATTATTAATGAAAAATTGAATATTAACTAAAATAATAAAATATGATTTTTCTAATTTTAATATATTCCATACCTATGATTAGTAAATTAACAGAGTTATAGATACCATATTGATAAATATCTCATTTATTTCAATTAATGCACCAATTATTAGTTGTCAATATATCCCTAAAAAATAGTTGTCAAAAGGATAGAGAGAGTGCATTTACACCTTGCAACATACAACTAAATCCTAGCCCATATATATTTTTTCTTGTACCCCCTAATCACAAACCCTCTCCATTTTTCCTATACATTTGCTCTGCGGCTCCACCTCCTGATTGCCGATCACATCTCCACTGCTCCACCTCCTAACTCTTGTTGTTGTCGATCAGTCGTCTCCATACTACCGTCGTTGAAAGTTTCTACGTCGAGAATACAAGCCTCATTACAGTCTGTGCCAAACTGTAGTGTCGTGAACTACTGTAGTGTTATGAGGTACTACAGAGTCCTACGCATAATTGTAGTGTTGTGTGGCACAATAGTGTGTCACGTGTCACTATAGTGTCATGTGGTACTACAATATGTCATGTCAATCCTTAATTCAAAAATCAATGATTGGCATGTGGCATCCAACATACCATGTGACAATTTTTTCTAAATTTATTATTTATTTAATCTGATAAATATTTAGATATCAGTTAATTTAAAATTAACTTATCTGATCACACCTATCAACTAACTTATCTGTTAGATCAAAAATAACATATTAGTTAATTCAAATTTAAATTACTATCTTTTAATAATTTAATATTATTTAATTTTATAAATCAAATTTATTGTCTCACTTATCGATTAATTTTCAAAACCAATCGATATAAATAATTAATTGAAATTTAAAAAAAATAGTAATAAATTAATTTCACATAATTATCTCATCATTATATACTTGCCCCTGAAACTTATTTACTTTTGTATTTTAGTACTTTTCTCATGTCATGAATCATTCACACCCTAGATTGTGTAGTACAGAGGTGGCTTGGAGACCATGGACCCATAATTCTAAACTCCAATAAATCTGATTATTAATTAAACTCTTTAATTAAATAATCTTATTTATTAATTTCATTATTACTCAACCATAAATATAGAATTGCACTCTTAGTAATTACAGAATATATTTACAAAGTAATCTCACGTAGTCTATTGATATAATCAATTCATGTAGTTCTGTACTCAATTATTGGTTCATAAATTAGAGCTGGTCAAAATTATCGTTTAGTCTTCTAATTAACTCTTGTCCTTAAGTACCATTAATTTCACTAGTGTATTGTCAGTTTATAATTGTATCATAAATTTGATCTTAATAATCATTCAGTTCCGGAATTAACACTCAATGAAATCAATATACGATCTGTTAGAAAAACTTAGATTTCAAATCATGTAAGATCATGTCCACAACCACCCATGTCACTGAATCTTCAAAATAAAAGTCACTAAACTATTTTACAAACAAACCTTAACGAGTGAATCAAAAGATCAAGTAGACATGTGTAGGATTTCATGCCTACTTAGGATTAAAACTAATCTACATATGATCATCTGATTGATGTGTATTAAATTTTTATAATAAACGGTAAGTTAATAAATATATTAATTCACATCGGTCATGTCTTATATAATCTAATTATATAAAGTATGTTCACTAAAAAGTCTATCCACATTAACGATCTGGATCTAGATCACATGCACTTAAAATGCTTAGTGAACCGTACTAGGTATCATTCATTAAAGATTCTGTACTTTAATATGTTGCGTACAATTTTAATCATTATCTATGATCTTAATACTCTTGTTCTCATACAAGATCATAGTCTCATTAATGAATATAGAATTTTCATATATTTATACAAATTATTCAATAATAATTAAAAAAACACAGTATATATTTTTAATAATTTCAAATTAAAATGTCTTTACATGTGTTTTGAGGCCACTATGTCCAATAATCTCGCATTTTTCATAAAGCAAATGTGGCATCTCTCTCAATCTCATATTTCACACATGACCCTTAAATGACTTCGAAGGAAGTGACTTGGTAAAAAGATCAGCCTGGTTCTGATCTAATGCTATCCTGATGACAGTCACATCTATTCTATGTATGATCTCTCTTACAATATGGTATTTTCTCTCAATGTGCTTGCCCCTCTTGTGACTTCTTGGTTCTTTTGAATTAGCTATTTCCTCATTGTTATCACGTACAAGATTAGCGGCTTATCCATAACTGGAACTACTTTCAAATCAATATAGAACTTTTTGAGCTAAACTGTTTCTTTTGTAGCTTCACAAACCACTATATATTCGGCTTCCATAGTGAAATCTGTAATACTATAATTTTTAATACTTATCTAGACTACAGCTCCTTCACCTAAGATAAATACTGATCTAGACGTTGACTTTCGATTGTCCCTATCTAATTGAAAATCAGAATCAGTATATCTAATGGGGTTTAGGTATCCACCAGAATAAACAAGCATATAATTTATCGTTCTTCAAAGATACTTGAGAATGTGTTTTACTGCAATCCAATATTCAAAACCAGAAATTGATTGATAATGATTGACAATTCATACTGCTTAACAGATGTCTGGTCTCGTACACAATATGACATACATGAGATTCCTGACCGCTGAAGCATAAGAAACTTTTATCATATTCCTTTCCTCTTAAGGTGTCTTAGGACACTGCTCCTTAAAAAGGACAATTCCATATGTCTGGCATTCTTGGAATTTTCATAGAGAATATTTCCAGCACCGTATCAATATAAGACGCCTGAGAAAGTGCCAAGAGCTTCTTCCTCCTATCCCTTAGGATTTAGATACCTAGAACATAGCTCGCTTCTCCTAAATATTTTATTTGAATTTTCTCAGCTAACCACTTCTTTACTTTCGACAAAGTTTTTAAATCATTCCCAATTAGTAGAATATCGTCTACGTAAAGAACTAAGAAAACCACTTTCTTATCTTTGATGTATTTGTAAACACAAGCTTCATCAACATTTTATTTGATGCCATATGATTTAATAGTTTCATCAAATGTAAGATTCTAAGATCTTGATGCTTGCTTTAATTCATAAATGGATTTAAGTAACTTGCATACTTTCTAATATTGTGACTTTTTCACGAACCCTTCTGGTTGCATCATATAGATGCTTTCTTCAAGTGAGTCATTCAGAAGGGCTATCTTGACATCCATTTTCCATATTTCATAGTCTAAACTTGTGGATATGGATAAAAGAATGTGAATGAATTTTAGCATGGCAACATAAGAGAATGATTCTTCGTAATTGACTCATTCCCTTTGAGTATAGCCTTTGGCTACTAGTCGTGCTTTGAAAGTCACTACTTTTTCATCTGCACCTCTTTTTTTAAGATCCATCTACATCCTATGGGCCTGAATTCTTCAGGTGGATCTACAAGTTCTCTAATAGAATTGGAATACGTTGATTCCATTTTTTGGTTCATGACATTTTGCCATTTCTCCTTTTCAGGATCTTCCATCGCCTCTTTAAAGGTTAATCGTTCATCCTTATCAGTGTCTGACACTAGGACATGTGCCTTGAGTTCATAGTGAATAGGTTGTTTTACAACCTTCCCACTACGACATTGCACCAGGGTTTCCTGAACAGGAACAGTGATTTCTATGCTTTATCATTTATCAGTTACTGATAAAGATGGTCTAATCTCATCAGATGCTAGTCTTCGAGAACTACTTTTCTATGAGGTTTGTAGCTTGTCATAGTTCGAGGAAAGTATTATTTGTCGATACAAACACATTTTGATCATTGTGATTATAAAAGTACTCACCTCTTATTTCTGGAGCATAGCCAACAAATATATACAGTTCAGACCTTAAGTCTAAATTTTCAATCGTAGGTCTGAGAACGTGAGTTGGACACCCTCATATACAAAAATGACACAAAATAGGTTTGGAGCTATTCCATAACTCTAAAGGTGTCTTGTTTACACACTTAGAAGGATTACATTCAAAATGGAAGTTGTCATTTGAAGTGTATATCCCCAGAATGCGAGTGACAGTATTGAGTAGCTTAACATCGACCTAACCATATCCAATAAGATTTGGTTTCTCCTTTCTAAAACATCATTTTACTATGGCATTCCAGGTGTATGAGTTGGGATAGATTGTTATACTCTAGCAGGTAATCCTTGAATTCTAAGTGTGTAAACTTTACCTAATTATTTTTAAAAAATAATTATTTTTCAAAGTGTTTTAAAAAAGTTACCTAATTATTTTTCAGCTTCAGTTTTGAAGTCTTTAAACTTTCTAAAAGTTTCATACTTTCTGTGTATTAGGTACGTATAATCGTATCTAGAGTAATCATCAATAAAAATGACAAAATACTCATTCCTGCCTCTAGCTTGTACATTTATCAGTCCACAGACATCACTATGTACTAGCTCAAGTGGTTATTTGGCTCCTTGACCCTTTCTAGAGAAAGTTCTCTTAGTCATTTTACCATCTAGACAAGCTTCACAAACCGGAAGAGTTCCAACTCTTAGTTCTCTCAAAGCACATGTTTTGTTAATCGATTTATTCTGTCTAGATTAATATGTGAAAACTTAAGATTTCATAGATACATATCATCTTCTTGGGAAATCTATTGTCGTTTGTTTCCTTTTGGATTTGCTACTTTAAATAATTCTGAATTATTTAATGGTCATTCAGTTGGTTTAAGCATATACAGTCCGTTTAAAACTTTTACATGATAACTATCAAATCCATTCTTAGAAATACTAAACATATTATTATTAAAAGAAATATAAAAAATTTGTTGATGCAACAAGGATAAAGAAATCAAATTTCTAGAGAATCCAAGAATAAAATAAACATTATTCAAAATAAAAGTTATTTCCAAAATTTAAATGGATTGTCCACATGCTTTCTCTTAAAGGAGCACACCACTGCTAACTCTCATTATCACCTCACCATCAGCAAGCTCCCTTGAAGAATCAAGCATCTGTATAGAAGAAAATACATGGTTAGTGGCTCCTGAATCAATAATTCAGGATGATAAATCATATTCCACTAAACAAGCTTCAAGTAAAAGTAAATCATATTTACCTTTCTTTTTCAGCTCGAAGAGATACTTCTTACAGTTTCTCTTCTAGTGACCTTCAACCCCCCAATGAAAACATTTCCCTTGGGCTTTGTTGTCGTTCTTGTTCTTCTTGGTCTTGGGTCATGTCTTGGCTTTCTTTCCTTTTGTATTCTTACTCTTGCCCTTACAATTTTTCTTATTCTTTTTGTTACCATTAACAACAGTGGAAGAAGGCTTTTGCTCAGCAACATTTGTCTCGCCCCCTTTCGTCATACTCTTGTTGAGTGACCCAAAAGTCTACAGTTCATTCAACAACTCAGTCATGCAGAAAAAACAGGTGTGAGTGATTCAAGTACGATGCTGACTTGATTTCGCCCATCAATGGTAATCCCATGTACTTTTGCCTCATGTATTATGTTGATTATGTTCAAAACATGTTCTCGCACAGAAGTAACTTTCTTCATCTTAGTAGTCATGTAGCTCCTAGTAACTTCATGACGACTTTGATCAGATTGCTGCCCAAACATCGCTTGTAGAGATTCCATAATGTCATAGGTAGTTTCCATGCTTTGTTAAGTGAACATCATTCATACTCATAAGCATGTAGCACTTAGCTCTGTTGTTAGACTGAATCCAAGCATCAAATTTGTCCCTAACATTTTTATGGTCATTGGCAGCAGGCTCCTCAGGACATTCATCAGTAAGAACAAATTTGTGGTTCTCACATAAAAGCATCAAATTCAAATTTGATTTCCATCTTATGAAAATATCACCATTAAGTTTTTCAAGTGCAAGTAATGCAGTAATAGGGTTGTGTATGGTAGACATAATAATAACTTAAAAGAATTAAAGCATACATCATTCAATATAATTGAAATAAATATCAAAATTTCAGAAAATAAATGTGATGCATGAATGCAACATATCAAACACATAAACTTAACAATTACTAATTCACGGTAAGACAACCTAACAATTAATGTGTTGCCTTAACTAGGGTCGATTATATTAATTTTTAACTATCAATGAGATATCCTCATGCTTATTAATTAAAACTTAAAATATCTCATATTTTCTCTTTTAATAAGAAGGTACCGTTTATTTGGTCAAGTCATAATTATCTACTCAAAGCTTACTTATGACTTTGTGAGTGTAACTCATTATTTCATATTCCATGAATTTATTTAGTAAATGCCTCTTAGGGTCGGTCGAGTCTAAAGTACATCACTTAGTCCTATCTTCTAAAGAGGTTGTCAACCTTGATATTGATAGAGTTTGAAACCTTCCTTAGGGGGACGAAAACAAAGGCCCTATCGAGTCCCTCACCATATCTAACGTTGTTTTACTAATAATGGAGATCATAGGTTACATTGACATGTCAACCTTCTTTCACTCGCTATTTTGTAATTAATGTATTTCTATTTAACTAGTCAACTAATTCTAAATTAATTTCACTCGCTATTTTGTAATTAATGTATTTCTATTTAACTAATCAACTAATGTTCGTAAATGAACAGTATTTAAAAGGGGATAATAAGAAGTAAGAAGATAAACAGTAAAAATTGTATTAATAAACAGTAATTACAAAAACTGTATTAAGGTGTAAGATTAAAAACTTACACAACAGAGTTTATTGGCAACAATAAATTAGTGCTCCCTCTCACTAATTTACGTTCAAGAAAAAAGAAGAAAAGATTTACAAAAGAGGAGTAGAAGAAGAAAGCTTTGTTTCACAAAAGAGGTTTTAACTCTCAAATAGTAAGAGTTGTAAAAGGAGTTTTGATTCACATATGGGAGAGACTATATATTTATAGCTAAGGAAAGTGGAGTTCATCAGGAACCCATCGGTTACCTGAACTATTTTATTCTATAAAAGTAAAAACATTTAACATGCCTACTTTTGTCTACTTTTGACTAAAAGTAGTAAAAAGCGTAAATAGTTGTCAAATTATTGGACAACTAGTACAATGATTACAAAATGACAAATTATAAAGAATCTTGATAGTTGGCATCTTGATCTTCGTGCCCTGTCATGATTTGTTTGAAAATTATTAAGACTGTTGGAGTATTTGGCACTGGTCTTTGATAATTGTTATCCAGGACTTGTTCTTTGATTATTTGAAGAGTATGATGTTCACTTCATTGTGCTCTTGGTGTTATCGTGATATTTTCAAACTTATTTTATTGGCATTTTGCCAATGATGTAACAATTTTTTCTTATTCATCTTCACTGAGGTCTACATCCTCAAAAGGGTCTTTTAAATCCTGGAAGGGATCATGGGCCCATTGGGGAAGAGACCGAACATAAGATTTTTCCTTTAGTTTCTGAGAGGGAGATTGAATCTTTTTATTCTTTACTGGGTTACTTGACTCTACTGAGGATTCAGAGTCAGAGCTTGTATTATTTTCAAGAAGAATAAGCATTTTTTGTATTAACTCCTATTTTTCTTTAGATTTGTAGACCTTATTTTTCCCTTTGAAGAAGGTCTTGTGGTAATTTTGAATTTTGGGAGGAATTTGATGATTGGTTAATTTGAGGAGCTTGGTTATCTGGTTCCTTAATTTTTAAGGAGGCCACTAGAGGCTTGAGAGATTTTAACTGGGGGTAAGATTTTGCTAATTCTTCATTTATGGAAGCAGATATCTTTAATGTATTGAATTTGTCCCACCATTTTACATAGTATTGCCTGATGAGGATTTCTCCTTCAATAGTGTATTGCCACTTCGAAATCCATGAAATTTTGTATTTATTTACAAAATAAATCATTGGAGGAAAAAAGATCTCAATTGTTAAGGGTTTAAATAATTTTAAAAATAGGCTGAAATTTTGTTGTAATTCGATTGGGAATATTTCAAAGACAAGGCCATGGATTTACCACCATCTTAAAAACCATTTTGGTAAATTGACTTTGAAATTTTTGTCAAAATTTAAAAACTAAGAATGAGAAAATTCACTATTTTGGTGCAAGAAAATTGTTTGACATGTATCAATATAGTCAAAATAATTATATTATTTTTTATTTAAAAGGAGTTTTAACCCTGAGGGATGGATTTTTCATTCCTCAAAAGATATTATACTGATGATATAGAAGGAAGGATAAAGGATTTTTCCTTCTGGACTATTTATGGGCTTGATATTATTTGATTTTGTCTCTAGGAGAATATCTTTGTAGTAATTAAGGGTTTTGTCCTTGTGTCCAGGGACGAAATGAGAATCAGGAAGATAATGGGCCTTCACTATTTCTATTAGATTTTTAAAATGGGCGAATGAGTGTTCAATATAAAAGAGATTTTTACTGGGGGCTTTCCTATGATAAGGAGAAGACTTTTTATAATTGGTGAGTGCTTGGTTGATGGGTCAAATGGTTTAGAGACTACAAATGGATCAAATTGATTGACCAAAGCAGATTGATAATTAAGCCTGGTAGACCCAAGAACTGTTAATTGGGTATTTCTTGGACTAGAAGACTATTCTTTGATTTTGGCTTTAAGGGCCAGTTGTTGTGTGGAGGATTCTCCTTTAGTCATTTTTCCCGAGACATGGGGTCTAGACCCCATCTTTTTGTTACCCCTGCAAGAATTCATGAGTTAAGAAGTCAGGAACTGAATTATTGATTCCTTTAATAAATTCAATATCGAAATAAAAAATACTAAATATAGACTGCCATCTAGCAAAGATCTGTTTGGAGGCTATATTTTTAACATCATTTTTTAGAACATGTTTAGCAGATTTACAATCAATTTTTAACAAAAATTTCTGATTTAACAAGTCATCTTGGAATTTTTGTATGCGTAATACAACAGATAAAATTTTCTTCTTAATTGTACTGTAATTAAGATTGAGACCATGTCCAAATGTAAACCTAACAATTTGTTCGTGTGATTCTGGGAAAATATTTTGTAACAAGATGCCTCCATATCCAATTTCAGAGGCATCAGTTTGGACAATTTTAATAGAATTATTAGTAGGAATGCCAAGACAGGGAAGTGTCTTAACATGGGTTTTAATTATTTTGATTAAATCAGTATGGACAACTGTCCAAGGAGGGGGATTCTTTTTAAGCCTGTAGAAGAGAGGCTTACAATCAATTCTCATTTTATCGTAAAAATCATATATGTAATTTAAAGATCCTAGAAATCTTTACAATTGTGCTTTATCTAGAATTTCATTGGTTAATTTGTCAACAAATTGTATTACCCTGTCAATTGCCTTGATTATAGAATGATGTATTTCAAATCCTAAGAATCTAACCTTAGATTGAAATAATTTAATTTTTCTTGCAGAGATAACTAGACCATTTTGTTTTATTATCCTAACAAATGATTCAAGGTGTCTCCAATGTTGTTTTATCATTTTTGAGAAAATAAGTACATCATTAATGTAAACAATTGAGAAATCAGTAAATTGATTAAAGATTTCATTCATTATATTTTGAAATTCACCAGGAGCATTTCTAAGGCCAAAATACATTACATTCCACTCATAATGGCCAAATGGAGTTACAAATGTTGTTTTATATTTATCACTTTCATTTATCTAGATTTGCCAAAATTCAGATTTCTTATCAAACTTGGAGAATATCACTGCATCTCCAAGTCTACTAATTAAATCCATTTTGTTTGGTATTGGATATCTTATCCATTCTAGAACATTATTAAGGGGCTTATAATTGATTACTAAACGAGGAACTCCTCGTTCAATTTCACTGGGCTTATTGAGAAGTTATGTAATTTCCTTTTTACAAAACTTCAAGTATTTCAGAATTCATCTGAATTGGCCTTACCTTTGTTGGGATATTCTTTTCATCAAATCCCTTAATATAAGAAAGTCTGACAGTATGTTGTTTCCTGTGCCAGAAAGTATTGGGAATATCAGAACATAATTTTTTACAGATTTTTTGTTCAAATATTTTTATTTTTTTTAAGAATAGAACTCTGAAGCTATTCTTCAATTCTATTGAATTTTAATTCATCTTGTAAAAAACTAGTTGTTTTTCTTTACAAGAAATGAGATTTATTGAATTAGAGATAGAGTTTTCTTTTAAAGTTTTTAATTATTCATTACGGGGAAAAGAGAGGAATTTGAATTTTATAGGTTTATTCATGACATAGGTGATTATTCCATCGTACTCTGTTGAAAATAAATATAGCAGAGCAATGAATGGTAAACCTAGGATAATTTTGTCAGTCATATTTTTTACTACGACAAATGATGTTTTAAAACATGCATTGTATTGGCAAATATGTATTGTGGGTATTTCAAAATTGATATGCATACGAGTACCATTAGCAAGAGACAAAGATTCTTTTGTTTTCTTAAAGTACTTGGTTGGAACGAGTCCTTCTTGCATACAATTCAAATCTACTCCTGAATCTATAAGAGCCATTGTTGTGAAATCAAAATCTGACAGTTTATGGGTTCTTCAACCTCATTATCAGAACTTAGTAATTTACTAGGTCACTCAATTCTTGTTTATTAATTAGATTTTTTATTTTTAAAAGATTTAATTCCTCTTTTATTTCATTGTTTGAATTCTTCAAATCTTTTATTTCAATCTTAATATCTTTAATTTCTTTTTGAAGTTCCTGTAAAGTAACTTCCTTTTCTTTCTCTTTTATCATATTGAATTTTTCAAGGGTTTGAGAAAGACTTGCAGTATTATTATTATTAGACTTAGCATTTTCTTTCTTTAGAATTATCTTTGTAAGTCTTTCAATGTATTCTTGTTTTAATTCTGGATTTTCAATTTTGCAAATTAAATCGAACAAGAGGGTTTCTTGTTCTTCATTTTTATTTAAGACATTAATTTTTTGACAACAACTATCCCTACACCCCATAGTGATGTTAGGAGAATCACTGTTAGAACTAGAAGATTTAGTTTCAGAGGATTCAGGAGTTTCATATTCTCCTAAATCTTCACTATTACTTTCATAATAATCTATTGTTTCTAAGATCCTAAACAATTCATGTTTATCTTTTTCAAAAATTTTTAATTGATTAATTTTATTCTTGACTTGACAAGTATTTGAAATGAGACCTTTCATTCCACATTTAAAACACGTAATATTAGTTTTATCAAATTTTTTATTAAACCTTTTTCTGGAATAATTTTTATTCGTAGAGAAGTTTTTATTCTTAGCAAAGTTTTGATCAAAATTTCAAAGTCAATTTATCAAAATAACTTTTAAGATGGTGGTCAATCCATGATTCTGTCTTTGAAATATTCTCAATTGAATTAAAACAAAATTTCAGCCTATTTTTAAAATTATTTAACCCTCAACAATTGAGATCTCTTTTCCCCCAATGATTTATTTTGTAAATAAATACAAAATTCCATGGATTTTGAAGTGGAAAAATGGAATTGAAGGAGAAATCCTCACCAGACAATACTATGTAAAATGGTGGGATAAATTCAGTACATTAAAAATATTTGCTTCCATTCATGAAGAATTAGTAAAATCTCACCCCCAGTTAAAATCTCTCAAGCCTCCAGTGGCCTCCTTAAAAATTAAGGAACCAGATAACCAAACTCCTCAAATTAACCAATCATCAAATTCCTCTCAAAATTCAAAATCTACCACAAGACCTTCTTCAAAAGAAAAAATCAGGTCTAAAATTCCAAAGAAAAACAGAATTTAATACAAAAAATGATTCTTCTTCTTCTTGAAAACAATACAAGCTCTCACTCTGAATCCTCATAATTTAAGCTATTTTTCGGTTTTCATAAAATAATAAATTATTTACAAATATGTCACTATAGTAGAACCCAACGCAGTTTACGCCACACTGTAGTGCCGTGTGGCATTGCAGTGTGACGTGAACTACTATAGTGTCGTGAGGCTCTACAGAGTCCCACGCATCATTGCAGTGTCGGGTGGCACTATAGTGTGTCACGTGTCACTATAGTGCCATGTGACACTACAATGTGTCCTGCCAATCTCTGATTCAAAAATCGGTGATTGGCATATGGCAGTCCGACATGCCACATGACAATTTTTCTAAATTTATTATTTATTTTAATCAGATAAATATTTAGATATCAGTTAATTCAAATTAACTTATCTGATCACTCCTATCGGCTAAGTTATCTCTTAGTTAAAAAATAACAGATTAGTTAATTCGAATTCAAATCATTCTTATACTAATTTAATATTATTTAATTTTATAAATCAAATATATTTTCTCACTTATCGATTAATTCAAATTAAAATAATTAATTAATTTCACATAATTATCTCATAATTATATACTTACCTCAGAAACATAATTCATTTTGCAAGCTAGTTATTTTCTTATGTCCTAAAATATTTACACCCTAAACTATGTAGTACAGAGGTTGTTTGGGGACCATGGACTCATAATTCTAAGCTTTAATAAATCATATTATTATTAAATTCTTTAATGAAATAATCTTATTTATTAATTTTTTTATTACTCCATTATAAATATGAAATTACACTCTTAATAGTTACAGAATATATTTACAGAGTAATCTCGTGTAGCCCATTGATATAATCAATTCATGTAGTTTTTGTCCTCCAATTATTGATTGGTAAATTGGAGCTGGTCAAAATTATAGTTTTATCCTTCTAATTACATCTTGATCCTTAAGTACCATTAATTCACTAGCGAATGGTTAATTTATAATCGTATTATAAATTTGAGCTCGATAACCATTCAGTTCCAGATTTAACACCTAAGATAATCAGTATACGATCCGTTAGGAAAGCTTAGATTTTAAATCTTGTAAGATCATGTTCCAAGCCATCCATGTCACTGAATCTCCAAAACAAAAGTCATTAGCATGTTTTTCAAACAAACCTTAATGAGTGAATCAAAAGATTCAGTAAACATGCATAGGAATTCATGACTACTCAGAATTCAGACTGATCTACATATGATCAACTGATTGATATGTATTAAATCTTTACGATAAATGATGAGTTAATAAATATATTAATTCACATCGGTCATGTCTATATAATCTAATTACATAAAATATTTTCACTAAGATATATATCCACATCAGCGATCCAGATCTAAATCACATGCATTCAAAATGCTTAGCGAACCGTACTAGCAATCATTCATTAAAAAATTTCATACTTTAATATGTTGCCGACTATTTTATTCATAATCTTTGATCTTAAACATCTCGTACTTATACAAGATCATAATCTCGTTAATGAATATGAAATTTTTAGATATTTATACAAAGTATTCAATAATAATTCAGAAAAGACAATTATAAGAAAAATATATTTTTATTAATTTCAAATTTAAATGTGTTTACATATGTTTTGAGTGCACTATGCCCAACTGGTATATACTATGTTTGTTGGGCATCTACATACCCCTCTATTTTGGGGGACTTCCTGATACCCTCATTTGAGGGCATCTTTACATTACATGCATCTCACATTTTATTCAATTTGGATTACAAACATGGGCAGATAGAAGAATGAATGAGATTCCAGGTATTTAACTAAAGATAACTCTGTACCAAACGCACTCAACATCATTAAACCTAACCCGTACTTATCCTCTAACCATCATTAGTCCAAGACCTAAATCTTGGAACAAAAACTTAAAAATTTTCCTTGCACGGATTAGCCAGAGGATTTTAAGACGTTTACTCAAGTAGGGAAAAGTTTTACCTACGGAGGAATCTGAGGCAGATGAATACATTTCAGCTAGATCATTATGTGAGCTGGAGTCCGAAGAGGGGTTGTCTTTGTTAGAGATACAGTTAAGGATTTGCTGTTGGGTTTCCTTATCAAGGGATAACTCATGGAGTTTCTATTTGAGTTTGCACTCATTAGCATAGTGCCATTTAGCACCACATCTAAAACACTTAACTTCTGATTTGTCCTTCTTAGGAAGTACTTTTCTTTTCCTGAATTTCTTTTTGGGAATGTCAGGATCATATTTGGGATTCTTTGGAGCTTTTATAGAATGGAACCTTTTGTATTTCTTAGGTCTAGGGTTCCTAGAAGTTGAGGTGTACTGTAATTTGGTGTCATAGGCGAACTGATCACAGAATTCACCTTTTTCTTGTCGATTGGATAAGTGCTATTTTTTTATTTGTTGTTGGAGCTTAAGATCATTGCAGAGGGTTAAACCTTCTTCAATAACAACTGTGATGAGAGATCTATAAGTATGCTGATTATAGGGAGTATCAATTTGATTGTGCTTATCCCTAAGTTTCTTTCAAACTTTTTTTGCAAGAAAAACATGATTGTACCATCTAAAATGGATTAAAGAATGGCAACAAAGGTTCTGTAAAAGCTTTATGTGCCGGTCTGTATTGATAATTCCTGGTCCAATGAAGTGGTGGATCATGGCTTGGGCTAAGGTGTAGCAAGCATCTTTAGTTTAAGTTTTGGTATGATCAAAAGGATTGATTTTAATCTTAGAGGCGTTTAAGATTTCATCCCGTTGTTTTTTAGTGAGACAATTATCCCACCATCCTTTTAGAATACCGGTAAATCTATTGATAAAAAATATGGCTATCTGATGATCAGAATTATCATTCTGTTTGCATTTGATGCATACATAATCATATGATGTGTTGGTTTCAAAAATCTGATATTCAGATTTACCATTTATGTTCCATTCATAGATAGTTTTACCGTGGTATGATTTTGGAGTATGAAGAAAGTTTTCTTCATACAGAATGTCCTGGGGGGTAGGTCGAGGATAGTAGTACTTACCAAGTCCAAGTAAAGCTATATGCTGCGTAGACTTGGGGTAAGTAAGGTTGTTGAGACTATCATCGAAGTTTTTCTGGAGGTCAAGGATTCGGGAAAGAGTATATTCTTCTCTTTCATCCCCAGTTACAGGTACAGATGAATCTCTTTCGTTCATCATATTAACCTACTTTGGGGATTTCGTACCTAAAGATTCTAGCTCACTTATCTTCAAATTTTTAATTTTCCCAATGAGAGTGGTCATAAAGTCTTCATCTTTCTTGGTAGACTTTAACTTAAAGTTATGAATGTCAAGAGGAGGCTTGATGTTGACTGGTTGAAGGTTCAAAGGTTTAGGTTTCTCTGGACCTTTGTTTTGTTGTTCTTCAATCTTATCTTGTATATTATCTACATGTTCCTCTATGTGGGTAACTTGGTTACCTACGATTTAGAGGAAAATGTTAGTGTAATTGTTCTGTTTAGTTAAAGGTGCAATTTCTTTAACTTTTAAGGTTTCCTGGTTGGGTTGTTCTGGAAGGAGAAATGACTAACGGTTTAGCGCTCTCATTAATAGGAGCAAGCTCTAAAGATAACGGTGGAGGATGGAAAGTTTGGTAAGATTTTCCCGTTATCGTAATCCAATTCTTCTGTATTCCTGTTAAGACATTTATCTGATCATTATCAAGAAATTGGTCTTTCTTAGTAATTTCACAGTACCGTTCGAGGAAGGGTTTAAGGATTTGGTTACTCCAAAGATGGTAATAATGCTGGTCTTTGAGGGTTTTTAACTGTTCAGGAGTATGGGATCTAAAATACCATAATCAAAATTCCTGATATTTAACTTGCATAAAATCCTGGTTCAAGTGCCTACGCAATTCACTATTAGGTGGAAAAACCATTAAATATCGAATTGCATATTACTTGTGGTTAGGCTATTGGGCCTTTTGATGTTTGGCCTATCTTCATAGACTGCATGAGGTATTTGGTTTTCAAATATATGTATACCTCTGATTTGGATTTCTGTATCTGCTCAGAATTGGTAGATTCTACGGAAGAAAGTCTAGAAGATTCTAGAATATCTATGTTATATGGGAGGTTACTCATATAACTAGTACTAGAAAGGCTTATAGTTAAAGGTTTCTGAAAGCGAAGGTAGATATTACCTCCTTGTGTTTGGACCACATCTTCAATAGATTGTCTGATGATTGGTCTGGTGGGGACAGCATTCAGAATTTATCATTAATTTGGAAAAGTAATTTGCTCCCAAGGTATCATCCTAGGGATGGCGACTTGACTGCTGAAGAGATTGGTGTCGATAAGGACAGTATGTCCTTGTTCACCTTGCTTTTCTGTTGTAGGGGTTCAAGGTAGAAAGAACATTCAAATGGATTCTGAAAAGTATCACAAAAGGAGCAGATGCTGGAAGATACTCATAACCATGAAAAATAACTCTGAGTTCTAAAACTTTAGAGAGATTATTGTCAAAAAGCGAAACACTTAAATTCTTATAAATATTAAAATAAACAGGCCCATGTGATAGGCTAGTAGTTTCAATAGCTCTCATGAGAGAAGCTTTCCCGTTGAGGCACCGTCCATCTCGGAGGGTACACTGAATACTGGTATTTTGACCAAGTAAGATCAAAGGTTTAAATGCAATTTGTACAAGTCTTATATGCACATACTTGTATTTTTGCATGAAAGGATAAAGATCATGAACATGCAATAGATACACAATATCATCATTATTCGTAATGGTATAGCATGCTCAAAGGTTTTAATGATTTTTCTACTGGTAAAATCAAATGTTTCAATTTTATAAATGATTTTTGGTTTAACCTTAGGGATTGTCCATTTATCTAAGGCCTCTTTAACATCCTGGTATTATTAATTCTGTTGCTTCTGAAATTAAAGCTACTGTAGTCGTTATCAATGACAAAGAAGAAGAAATTTGACTCATATTTTCTTGTGATCATGTATGTATTACTTGCCTTCAACAAAGGGTGAGGCCTCCCTTTTATAATATACAAAGTAAGACAGATAAGGTTGCATGTCCTAAATAGGTGGAGTCGTTCATCCTTATCTTCTTTACTATGCAAGTAGTGGAATCTACTTTAGGTAAAGTAGATTTGTCTTGTTGGTGATAATTGAGAACTACTTTATTAAAGTAGCTTTTATTGTTGTTACTGTTGTTAGTGGGAATCTACTTTTGTAAAAGTAGATTTGTCGCTTTGTGCCGACGGTTGTTGGTGGGAGACAAGAATTATTCTTTGCCATTTCCTTTCTTGTCTTTATCCATCTTTTCTGAAATCATGCAGGTAAGAGAATCCCAGAAGTCACTTATGGTAGGGTCATCATCAGGGGCCTGGCTTTCACCTGCCAAAATGCTGAATCCATTGTCGTCTTCTTCATGATCATATTCTGTTTTACTGCTTGCAGATTTCATGGTAGTGTCTGTTGTTGATCCGATGGACTAGAGGAAATAATCCTTTATAAAATCCATAGTTTTCATAATTAGCTCTTTTTGTGATAAGTCTGGAAATTGCTTTTTCAATTCAACTTGAGCTATGATGAATGGATTTTCTAATGATACTGTTGGAAGGGCATTAGGAATGGCATCCAGACAAGCCATATATATATGTGATAGCAATTTGATTGCTACATATGAATTGTATTAGATACAACACAACTCTAGAACATAATAGGTGATATTGATCAATACAATGCGTAATTATACAGAGAGAGAAAAAATTTCTCTCCCCCTCCCTCACATGTTGCCGCCAAATTTCAATGAAGGAAGAAATATTCAATCGTTTTGAGAGCCAACACTTTGTTCCTACACAAATTCTCACGAGATGTATTTCTGAAATTAACGAGTGGCTGTTGGTGTGAATAAACTTTTGAAAAATTTGTTCTTGAAGATTGTACTTGGATTTTGGTTCTTGAATATCAAGCTTGAAGATTTGGATCTTGATTTTTGAAGAACATGAAGAATGAATACAAGAATCCCACCTATTTATAAAATCTTTGATACATCGCAAAGGTGAAAATCGTTTCAACCTTTTTCTATTCGTTTTAATATCTGATATGCATGATCGTTTGTTGTTTTGATTTTTAATTATTCAACTCCATTAAAGAAGTTTTAGAAAAAAAATTTACATTCCTCCCACGAACCTTTCAAACTTATTTTTTTTAATTTTAAAACCACTAATCCAACAATTGGGTCATGATAAGAAGACTTGTAAGAATCCTATTAAAAACCACCGATGATATACTCATAGACATTCACAATATATGGTAATATACTTATATTATATTATTTTACGAATCATATAATTCCTTCAACTTCTTTTTTATATAATATTGTAGTCATTTATTTAATACTGCTTAATGTATTTTTGCTTATTTTCACTTATATTTACAAACATATTCTATACTCTGAGTTTATAATCAATGTCCATAGTATTCACTCATCCTAACTTGTTCGTATCAATAGATAAGTTCACATGTTCACTAAGTTAACATTCAAATATTGATTTTCAACAAGAAATTATGTACAGATTCAATCATATTATGATAACTGAATACTATGGGTATTGATTATATACCCATAGTATATCAGCATTTTCTCACCTGTATAAACACTTATAAAACAATGTAGAGCAAAGGAACTTTATATATCTTTCAAACTATTCAATAATCAAATTCCATAAAAAAAATCCTTCAAAATCAGTGAAAATCTGTCAGACTATCATCACATATCACCTATTCATATTCATCAACAACTAATCCTAAAGTCATAAAAAATAGTATCCATCCATATGTTGTAGCATTAATTCAAAAAGTTTGAAATCAAAATAATATAATAAACAAATAATTTTATACAAATTCATTCATTAACATTGAAATGCTGTGAAAATAATTCAAAGCTTGGTATCCCTGATTCTGATGGTGGCTGATCCTGTCTAGGCTACTGGATGTGGTGGCTGCTTGTTCGGAGCTGCTGGTTGTTCATTTTGCACCGTTGGCTATACTGCACGTTGCTCTTTTTGGGCTAAGTTCATTTGTCATTATGACTTCTTTATGTAGGTCATTGTTGTCTTATGTATTGTTTTCCTGCATTATGTACATGTTGAAGATATTTTCAAAGAACTACATTTCAAAATATCAAATTTACACATGCAGATATATATATATATATATATATATATATACTACAATATAAGAAGTGCATAATTGCTGACCGTCAGAAAAATTATAAAGATATGCATATTTATAATTACCTTCACGGGCTGCTCTTCAATCGTAGGTAAAGGCTGATCAACATCCTATAAATATTATTGATAGTGTATTATTATAAACCCTAAGTCGATAATTATATACATACAATGCATAATTATTTTCACATTTGGTCTTACCATGTTGCTGCAGCCTTTGTGTTTTCATCCTCTTTGTTTCCAGCAGCATCACTAGCATTAGCAACATTATCATTAATTTTGTTGTTACCTCCAACATCATCATTATCATCCCTAATAGCATTAGCGGGACCATTAGCATCACCACCATTATCCTTTTCATTCATAACACAAAAGCAACACACATTATTACCACGCATATTATTTAAATTAGTTGTGCTAATTATCTATACATAGTATATAATTTGTTTACCTTTGCAGTTTCTTTCTGCTGTGCAATCTTAAACAACATTGTATAAATCTCCCTCACTTTTGTATACATAATGACCATGGATATGTTCATTTCGTGTTGGGCTTTTCCCAATTTGTCTACTTTCTTGCCAAGACAGCCATTGCTTCTCTATTTTGGAACTTTTTTTGTCTCCTCATCAATAAGCCAAATAAATCAACTTCTGAATTTTCACCATCCCTTTCATTTGGCACATTTCCCCTTCTTAAAATGTACCAGGAAAGGTGCTTCAAACTCCAATTGTGTCATAACAATTGGTCTAACAGTAAGCTATAATCAATTCAAAGATTATTTCAGAAAAGAGTCATTAAATACTCATGGTAGGCTCAAAACAAGAAGAAATAAAACCTAACAACCACTGACTATTTACTGATAGTAATCATCAATATACTACTACAAAAATAGTTTATTTTCTCAAACAAATATTAATATCCTACCAGACAGTCACTGATTATGTACTATGAGTAAAAATTAATGTTATGCTGCCTATATAATTTATGTAATACATGAAACATTAACTATACTTCCCTACAATAATTGACTACTAAGAGTAAATATCAATATACCACTGCAGATGTAACTTATGTGCTCAATTAAACATAAATAGGCTAATCAAGAATTAATGACCATATACTTAGAGTTATCATTTATATACTTACTGCCTATATAATTCTAGCGGCGGCGGGATGTCCCGGTGCCACCGCACGGTAGCGGCGGCGGCGAGATGTCTCGCTGCCACCGCATGATGCCGGTAGTGGCGTCAGTGGTGGTGCCACCGCCAGTGGCCAGGCAACCGGCGACGGTAGTGGGAATGTCCCGCTACTACCGTCGGTGGCAGTTCTTGTGATTGCCAGGTACGGGGCATAGGTGCTCTGGTACCGTGTTGTCATATCCCTGTGATACTTTCCAAAAACTCTAATCCTATCTTTTATCTTTCAATTTTAAAAGGATAGTTATCCATTATAATTTTTTTAAAATCAAATTTAATTAATTGATTGAGTTTGATCCAAGTTTGATAAGTTATTAAATTATTTTTTGACTAATCAAATTTAATTAATTTAAAAAAGGATAAATCATGGGATAATTTAATTAGAAAAATAGTTTTTCTTAATTTAAATGGTTTTGATCAAAACTTGAAGATTATGAAGATGTACCACTAATAGAGAATGAACTTTCTTGGAAATATGTATTCTTTAAGCCCACTTTTTAACTATGCCAAGGTGATCTCGACTGTCCATTATCAGAATTGACGGTCGATATTTTAGAAACATATCCCTCATGCTGGGGATCCCAACAGGAGGGAATCTAAATCCAAGAAGTACATAACTCAATGAGAACTACCTTGTATAAAAAAAACCTAACGAGACATAGACCTTTGAGCTTGTCTTCATCGCTCTATCATTCCCTCCCCAACTTACTCAGGTCTAAATAGACCCTTTTAGTTTAGAATTTTTTGGTTAAAAGTAATGATTGTTGGACTAGAGTCTAGCGAATTTTTTTATTAGACTATGATCTATCTAGACAATGTATATTTGAATGGTAGAGTATTAGACCAAGGTCTAGCAGTAAGTTTTCGCTAGTCGAGAGTCTTGCATGGAGAATTTTTGTCCTCTCCCTTAACGAAAATGTCACATTTCATTAAAAGAATGTCAAAAGGCCCTAATATCGATTTTTTTGTTATCAAGGGTCTTTCTCATGCGATTTCTCGTAAAATTTCTTCTTTAATTATGTTAGAAGGTGGCATTTATAAAATATTATTTCTGAAATTCGTGTTTTGATTATTGTGATTTTTATTGTTCTGCTTGGGCGGTTTATTGAAAAGAATATAATTTTACTGAAATCGTTGAAGATGTTCCTAAGTATTTGACTTCGTTTTTTGTTCTTATTATTCAAAATCAAATTTGTGCTATCCGGAAAGGTGCCCAACTTCATAGAATGTATTGAAACAATGTCCAGTTATCTACTTTCCGCTGTGCCATTTCGGCTTGCTCAAGAGAACGTGTTTGTAAATATGTTGTTGAAATGGTAGGCTGCCTCCCAATCTTTGGATGCCCAATCATCTACTTAAGTATGGAAAAAGGAAAAATCCGTTAAATACGTAATTCAGGAAAACAAAACGTAGTGCTCTTGTAGCTTTGATAAAAAAATAAAGCAGTGTTCTTTTGAGATACACATGTTATCTCAAGAAACAAACAGTTATTACACAAGTGAAATTGTTGAAAAGAATTTGTGAATAAGATTAATTGATTTAGAGGACTTAAGTTTCTTCTTTTTTTCACGGCTTTTGTGTTTAGGCTAAAGTTGTTGTGGTTGGCCAATAACTATGGTATACATCAGAGTAGAACTTTCCAATTTCTTTGATATACTGTATTATCAAAAGTTTTTAAGTTTGATATGCTTTGAGTGCGTGAAGTTAATCAAAACATACCACAATGTTTTTACGTGGGATTGCTATTGAGTTGTTTGGATCTCTATGTTACACCCAAATGCTGGTGCTGGCTAACTTTATATCTACAATTCTTGGACAATATGAGAGGTGAATCTTATTGTAACCCTAAGTAAGTTCTGAAACTTGCTCAGACTCTCTCGCTCTGTTTGAAAGGTTTTGCTTTTGTTTCCTTATATAAACTTTGCTCATAAATCTGCTTTAGGTAAATGCTTTAGAAATGATTTGCTTGGGTTCGCAATTTTTTTACTGGTGAATCACAACAAAATTGTGTTGTGACAATTTTTGGTTTGATATTTACCCATAGTATGCTAATATTACTAAACTGTATATACTTTATCAAACCAGGCTATTTCAGGATTGGATATATACCCATAGTATATTAGTATTTACTGACATGTACATACACTTACCGAAACAGACTGAGTCAGAAATTGGACATATAGCTATAGTATGTTAACATTTACTCAATTGTATATACACTAATCAAACCAGACTATTTCAGGAACTGCATAAAAACTATTAGTATAAAATTATTTACTCCCTGTATAAACCCTAATCAAATCTGAAAATTTCAAACGAATGTGAAAATAAATTAAAGTTAGGAATTTCTGATTCAATTGCGGCACTGCTGTCTTTGCGGGGCTGTTGTCTTTTCTGGCACTGCTGGCTTGCTTGCTCCTCTTTTTCGGCCATTTGCATTAGTTGTTGTGGCCTTTTTATGTAAGTTACTGCTGCTCTAAAAGGCGTGTCATACAATAGTTACACTGTTTATCTTTACCGAATCCTATTTGGAAAAAAATTGTCGAAACAGATGCCTCAAATCAAGGATATGGTGAGATCCTAAAACAGGTAAATCCTAATAACCAAAATGAAGAACTCCTTAGGTTTACCTCTGGAGTTTGGAAACGACCAGCACTTAATTACCCAACTATTAAACGGGAATGTTTAGCCATTGTTAAAAGTGTTCTAAAATTTCAGGATTATTTACTTAAAATCAACATTTTCTTATAAGAGTTGACTGCTCTGCAGCCAAACAAATATTTAAGAAATACGTACAAAATCTTGCTTCAAAGCAAATTTTTGCCTCCTGGCAAAGTTTAATCCGTATTTGATTTTGATATTGAACATATCAAAAGGGAACATAATTGTTTACCAGACTTTCTAACCCGTGAATATTTACAGGGTTCATGAACACAAGTAGAGGCCGAGGCTGTAGAGTTCGCGACAGGGGAAATCCCTATACAACAGAATTTCTAAGTTTAAACAGAAATTTTAACAGTAATCAATAGGCTTCTTCTAGCAAATCTGCTAAAGATGTCCTTTTAATACCAGAACAGTATATCTTCAACAGTATTACTGAAGAGACAATTCTCTTCATTGAAACAACACATGAGCAGTGGATGTCAGATCCATGGAAAATAAAGAAAAGATATATATCTACTCAAGCATTTCCCACTCATTTTGAACAGAATCGCTACATTTATGAAGCCATTGTGCTTGAAACAACAACCATGGAGATCAAACATACACTCCATGATTCTACCAAAACTGGTAGTCCTATTACATACAGTAAGGCTACTATCCGTAATATTATGCCTATTGGGCAATGGGGCCTCCACCCCCAGACAACCAGAAGTATTCGACCATCCGAAGATAAGTATCGTTATTGGGATTACATCGATTCATTTACCTATGTCTTTTATTATTAGAATCACATGCATAATCACACCTGGTTTATCAGAATCTATCCTGATGTCCTTAAAAATGATCTCCCAAACTAGTTTCTCGTTTGGTGGGATAAATTCGGGATCTCGCTTGAGACTTTACTAGAATCAGTCCGAACAACATTTGATGAATGGCATGCTACCTATTCACTTTTACCAGCAAACAAAACTACATATGTCACTAAATCTGTGGCTTATTTTGTTATCCGATTCACCATCCTTTGGATTTAGAAATGAGATCTCCAGTGTGACTATCAGAATAAAATCTCCTGCTTAAAAAGGATATTTTATACAAAATGGTGGGATAAAAGGATGAACCCTAATTTATCAGAATTAATATATATAGTTATTAATTTTAGGAATTTGTAAATATACCCCTATATTTCAATTTTTTGAAAATTAACCCCAAAATAGCCACCATGGCCCAATTTTGTATATATCCTCTTAGAATTTGTGTTGTATCAAAATTTATCAATCCAATTAATAAATCTAATTAATCTCTATCAATTAATTAATTAATTTTATTTTATTTAATAGTTATCTAATAATTAGAAAATAATAAATTAATTAATTTCAATAAAATTAATCACACTCAACTAATTAAATGAGAACACCCAACACATATGAGTGTAGAAAATACACATTGGCACCAAAATACATTTTGGTCTAACTGATATCGTTTCTTCTATTCCAATTCTCATTAGCTATTCCTGGCAGCGAATTGACTCACATGAATAAAACTATAAGATTCAAATACCCGGTGAATTTATCTTTATAAATTCCTGACCTATTTAGTTCTGACATTGTATGACTCCACCATAGGTTAGATGCCGAATCAACTCTTGATTCATGCGTGCTACATTTTCTGTTGGTGCAAATAACCTCTTTTATTCCACGGTTAAAAAAATATTTTAACATATTACCCATCATGAATATCAGTGACAAGAACCGAGATGTAAAATTACCATTTTACCCTTATTATTATTATTATTTCCTTAACTCCTTAATTGACTGTGAATAAGAAAGACATAATAGTGAATTATCTCGTACAATTCACAAGTCTTAATCGATGACTCAATTCGTTGAATACCAGGCCCGATTTATTTATTCACACACCTATCAATAAAACATAAGGTGATATTGTTGCTTTCACAATCCAACCATAAATTTTCATATCTATGAATCACGTAACTCCAACATAGTTGAATTACGATCCTAACAACTGAGATATTGTCCGTCAATTCGAACTCACCCATTTGACATATTTAAGATTACAAGTAACTATGTCAAGCTACGTATTCACCTCAGGATTAAGGTAATTATGAAAATACCTTAAAGGTGTAACAATTAAATTTAGAGCTAGGTAAATGCTTTTTGCTTTAAACAAATTTATTACTAGTCTATTCAACAGTTCCATAATACGTCTAGGTTAACCATTTGAGTCTTCACTCCCATGCCCAAGAATGGCATCCATTGGTTTAACTTAACAGTCGTAATCAGATTTGATTACTCAGTCGATCCTAAGACTGTGAATAACGTTCTAAACTACTTTAGAAGAGTTTATCTAGAAGATTCCTTTATCTTTACTCTTCTTAAGTTGATAATAGTTTCAGGAACTGAGTAAATTATAAACACATTTTAATTAAAGAAAAACCTTTATTTATTAATTAAATTCAGTATACAAAATTTTTTAGAAATAACTACATACTCATAAATAGTTATTACGTCCTACTTTATGGGCATAATTCCAACAACCTCCCACTTGGACTAAAGTAGACGTGTACAATCTCGTATCCCTATTCCATCTAGATGACCATAAAAAACTTTACTTCTTAAAGTCTTCGTGAATGCTTCTACCAGGATGTTGACCATCGATATGTGTGTTACTATAACATCTCCACGCTGAACAATCTCTCTGATCATGTGATACTTACATTTTATGTGTTTGGATCTTTGGTGACTCTTTGGTTCCTTCAAGTTTGCTACAAAGTATTATGTGCTTTTCAACTTCTGGAACAACTTCCAGAGTTTTCAAGAATTTTCTAAGCCATACAACCTCCTCAGTAGCTTCATAAGATGCCATATATTCAGCTTCTATGGTAGAATGAGCAATGCAAGATTACTTGATACTTTTCCATACAACCGCTCCACTGTTCAAGATGAACATTGATCCTGAAGTGGACCTCCTAGAATCCTTGTCTAGTTGGAAATCAGTATACCCCATCATATTTAGGTCAGTACATGTATACACAAGCATGTAGTTCCTTGTTCTCCTCAGATACTTAAGGATGTGCTTGACGGTATTTCAATGTTTGATTCTAAGATTAGATTGGAAATGACTCACCATGTCTACGACATAGCAAATGTCTGGCCTAGTGCAAAGCATAGTGTACATGAGACTTCCTACGACTGAGGTATAGGAAATCTTTCTCACGTCTTCCTCTTATTGAGGAGTCTTGGAAGATTGCTCCTTAGAGAGTTTACCTCCATGCCTGAAAGGAAGATATTACTTCTTAGAGTCTTGCATACTGAAGCGATCCATCACATTATCAATATAAGATGCTTGAGACAATGTCAATTGTTTGTTCATCCTATCTCGAAAGATCTGAATACCTAAGACAAATGCAGTTTCTCCAAGATCCTTCATATCAAATTGCTTTGCAAGCTAAATATTGACATCAGATAATTTTCCTACATAATTCTCAATGAGTAGAATATCATCTATGTACAAGACTAGAAAAACCATTTTCCCTTCAAGTATCAGCTTATACACACAGGATTCATCCACTAACTATTCAAAACCAAAATTCTTGACAGTTTCATCGAATCTAATATCTCATGATTGTAACGCTTGTTTAAGTTCATAAATGGACTTAAGTAGTTCGCAAACCTTGCCTTCTTATCCCTTTTTCATGACCCGTCTGGTTTAGCCATATAAATATACACTTCAAGATTTCCATTCAGAAAAGCATTTTTGACGTCCATCTGCCAGATTTCATAATCGGGGGTAGCAGTAATGGACATGAGAATTCGGATGGATGTAAGCATGACTACCGTCAAGAAGTTATCCTTGTAGTCTATACCTTCCTTTTGAGTGTAGCCCTTAGTTACTAGTCAAGCTTTGAATGTCTCCACATTCCCATCCAGACCTCTCTTTTTCTTATAAATCTATTTGCACCCTATAAGTTTTACCCATTCAGGACTAGCCATGGCCTGTGAGTAGGAAAGATTCATCATTATCCTTATTTGATACTATTGTTAAGGCATCTCCATAAGACATGTACATGTCAGGCTATCTCACAACCCTCCCACTACGTCGAGGTTCCATAGGTAGGGGTGTTCACGGTTCAACGACAAAACAGAACCGAACTGAGCCGTGAATACTAAAAGAACCAAACCGAACAGTGAGTTTTGGTTCAATTCGGTTCTTTGGTTCGGTATTATTAATTAAGATAATTTTTAAAATGATATTATTGAAAAAATAAATATAGAATTAAAGTTTTACTTCGATTCGGTTTTATAATAAATTATATATAAAAATAAAAATATATATATATAAATTTAAAGTGTTGGTTCGGTTCAGTTTGAAAATCACCAAAATTTTGAACCGAACTGAAACTTCGGTTCAGCGATTTTTCTGAACTTAACATACATACAGAACCTATTGAACCAACCATTTTCGGTTCGGTTCGGCCGGTTCAGTTTGATTTTGAACACCTCTGTCCATAGGCTTTGTCCCATGTTGTGGTTCTTCTAGTATTGAATCAGAAACAGTTCCTGATTGGGGAGTTAGTGTCCTCCTACTCAATAATTCCTCTAGCACAAGAGTGCTTCTCGACTTCACACTTCTTATATAGTCTTCCTGAAGAAAACATGCTAACGAATGTTTTCTTGTCAGTTGGACTATTAAATATGTATCCCTTTATTCCCTTGGGATATCCTACAAACATGCATAATTTTGATCGACTGGCCAACTTGCATGTCTTCGATTTTAGAACATGTATTGGGCACCTTTTTTTCTTAAGGTGGTTAACCGACGACTTTCATCCATTCTATATTTCATATGGCGTGACAGGCACCTTCTTCGATGGAACTTGGTTTAGAATATATGCTATTGTTTTCAAAGCATATCCCTAGAACGAATCTGGAAGGGATGAGTAACTCTTCATGGATCTAACCAAATCCATCAGAAATCGATTCCTTCTTTCTGACACACCATTCTGTTCTGGAGTGTTAGGTGCTGTAAGATGAGAGAGAATACCTTACTCCTTAAGAAAGTCTTCGAACTCTCCTAGCAAGTGCTGTAGAGTTTTGATTTGCTTCTCAACCATAGCCTTATACTCTTTGAACTTTTCAAAGATTTCAGACTTTTGGCACATTAGATAAACATGTCCAAAACGTGAGTAGTCATCAGTGAAGGTTACAAAGTACTTATAACCTCCTCTTGCTTGGACATTCAATGACCCACATAGATCACTATGTATGAGTTCGAGGCATTGAGTAGCTCTTTCACCCTTCGTTAAAAAGGATTTCTTGGTCATTTTTCCTTCTATACAGGATTCACATGTGTGTAGTGATCCCATGCTTAAACTTTGCAAACGACCATCCTTCACAAGTCTTTTAATCATGTCCAGGCTAATATGCCCAAGGCATAAATGTCCCAAATAGGTTAGATCGATTGAGTCAGATTTCAACCTTTTACTATCTCTTTGTAAATCAACATTCACTTCAGTGTCACATATCATTGGGACTATTGATTTTATGTAAAATAATTTATTTATCAAATATACAGTAGTAATTAAACAGTTATTTCTAAAAATAAAAATATCTTTATGAATTAAATTCAAATTGAATCCTTGCTAAATTAAACTAGCTACTGAAATAAGGTTCTTCCAAAAAACTGGGATATAATAAATATCACATAAAATCATAAAATTGTTATCAAATGACGATTTAATAGTTCTCTTAGATAGAACTGATATTAGTGCTCTATTTCCCAAATGAAACTTGAACTCTCCCTCGTCAAGCCTTCTGATTTCCCTGAATCTTTGCAGGGAACAACATGATATGATTAGTGGCTGCAGAGTCTACAATCCAAAAAAAAATATAGTCGGTCACATAACATGCCTCAATAAAAAAGTTATACCTTTAGATCTCAACTCCTTGAGATAGTCTGGGCAGTTATGTTTCCGATGACCAGCGGTTCCACAATGATGACATTTATCTTTCGACTTATCCACTTTTACAATGTCCTTGCTTTTCGCAGCTTTTGAGATCTGCTTCTTAGCCTTCTTGGGACCTCACCTGTGTTTCTTTTTTGCGTCAGGGGTGGAACACTTGCTTTTAGTAAAGTTTGTCTCTTCAGTCTTCCTCTGGCCCTTCAAAAACAAGGTCTCAGCAGCTTGTAGTTCCTTTATTAGCTCAGGAAGTGAGTATCTCAACTTATTCATCAAATAATTAAGTTTGAAGTTCTCAAAAGTGTCAGGCAGAGTGTCAAGAATCATATCAACTTTTGCATCGCCATCCACCTCAGCACCCATGATCTCCATCTTATTTAGATAACTAATTATCAACATCATATGTTTTCTGATAGGAGTTCCAGGTTTCATCCTACAGTTCATAAAGTTTCGCACAATTGCCTATTTTGCTTGACGATTATAATATCTGAACATTTCCCTGATGTTCAACATCACATCAATGGCAGTTTCCGTCTGGCATTACAGTTGTACACCATTATATACTGGTCCTACTGTATTCGGCAATTTGAAATTAAATATTATTATTTTTAATTTTTTATTATCCCTAAATATCTGATACGCCATTATCAAGAATAAGATACAAATTTTTTATTCTAATGACAAAAGTTGATCAGATTACCAGTTAATCGATCAGAGAATCAATTCATCAATCACGAGTTGAGAAAAAAAACACAATTTCTAAAAAAAGTGATTTTTTCTACAACTAAGAGTTAATAAAATACAACTAAGAGTTAATAAAATTTCTAGATCTCATATGTTGAGTATATCTAGAGACAGAAAAGTGTCTTCGTTGTATTTTACGTGCCCACACACGTCGGGTGGTGATGGTGGTTAGTGGCCACTGTTATTAGATTTAGGGAAGTTTCGCACAAACTCTCATGCCAACCAACCCTATCAATATATATTTTTGTGATAACCCTAAATCTAACCATTATCTTTTTAAATTTTGAAATTAGTGAAATTTTAAAATTAAATTTTTAATATTTAATTTTACGAAAATTAGAAATTAATAGTTTTGTGGGTTTGACCCAAGTTTGACAAAATTAAATAAATATTTATTTGACTAAGTCAAAGTCAACTAATTTTAAAGGGATAATTATAGAAATTAATTTTAATGAAAGAAAAATAGTTTTTCTTAATTAGATTTTTGTTCAAAACTTAAAGATTATGAAAATAGATATCAAGAGGAGAATGCAATATTTGAGAAATATGTATTCCTGAAATATGGTTTGTAATTTTATTTTTTTATTTCAAGGGTTCTAATTTAGAAATATCTAATAGTCACTCAGTACATTATTATGCTGGTCGTCGCGGCGCGTGTGCGGCAAAAGCGTGGAAACGCGTGGCCTTTTAAAAAATTAAACTTTTCATAAAATTTGAATCTTTTAATAAAACAAAACTTGCACAACGCCACGATAACAAAATAAAAACTTTTATTGAAAGCTCTTTTTCAATCAGTTAGGATCCATTATATATTTATGAGTTAGATTTACAACACACAACATTATGGATCATATACCTCTTATAGTCTATATCAAGTGTCCTTGCAAAAAACGATCGATCTTCGATTCTCACAAAATAGTTTCAACAATTAGTAGACTCTGAGATCCACACCAAGATCTTACAAGTCAATCATCAACGCACTATGACTTGTATGGGCACGTAGAATATTATAAGAGACTTTTTCTATCTCTAAATCTTATCCCAGCTCACAGCACCTAGAACACCACAGCAAAATGGTGTTGCAGAGAGAAGAAATCGAAACTTATTGGATTTTGTTAGGTTGATGTTAAGCTACTCATCACTGTCACTTACATTTTGGGGATATGCAACACACATTTTGAATGTAGTGTCCTCTAAGTCTATAAACAAGACACCTTTAGAGTTATAGAATGGCTCCAAATCTAGTTTGCGTCATTTCCGTACATGGGGGTGTCCAACTCACGTTCTTAGACCCAAGACGAAAAGTTAGATTCGAGGTTTGAGGTATGCATATTCATAAGCTATGCTCTATAGACTAGATGTGGGTACTTTTATAGTCACAATGATCAAAATGTGTTTGTATCGACAAATTAAACCTTCCTTGAGTATGACTATATGTAAAACTACAAACCTCATAGCAAAGTAGATCTTGAGAATTTGCGGCTGATGAGATCAGACCACCTTCAATTTCTAGTGATAAACGACAAACTAGAAAAACCACAGTTCCTGCAAAGGAAACCCTGGTGCAACGTCATAGTTAGAAAGTTGTGAGACAACCAGTTCGTTATGAACTAGAGGCACATGTCATAGTGTCAGACACTGATAAGGACGATCAATTATCTTAAGATGAAGTAATGTATGATCCTGAAAAGGAGAAATGGAAAGATGCCATGAACTAGGAAATGGAATATATGTATTCCAATTTCGTATAGGAACTTGTAGATCCACCTAAAGATGTCACACACATTGAATGTAAACGGATCTTCAAGAAGAAAAGAGGTGCAGATGTGAAAGTAGAGACTTTCAAGGCACGGTTAATAGCCAAGGCTATACACAAAGGGAGGAACTCGATTATGAAGAGACATTCTCCCCTGTGGCCATGCTAAAATCTATTCGCATCGTTTTGTCCATAGCCGCTAGTTTTGACTATGAGATATGGCAAATGGACTTCAAAACAGTTTTTATGAATGGCTCTCTTGAAGAAAGCATCTATATGATGCAACAAGAATGGTTCGTACAAAAGAGGCAAGATCAGAAAGTATGCAAGTTGCTTAAATCCATGTATGGATTAAAGCAAGCATCTAAATCTTGGAATATTACCTTTGATGAGATAATAAAGTCTTATGGGTTTGAGCAAAATGTTGACGAAGCATGTGTTTATAAATACATCAAATATAACATAGTAGTTTTCTTAGTTCTTTATGTTGATGATATTCTACTCATTGGGGATGATGTAAAAACTTTGTCAAAAGTAAAAAAATGGTTAGCTGGGAAATTCCAAATGAAAGATTTGGGAGAGGCAAGCTCTGTTCTAGGCATCCATATCCTAAGGGATAGAAAGAACAAGCTCTTAGCACTTTCTCAGGCATATTATATTGATAAGGTGCTGGAGAGATTCACCATGAAAAATTCCAAGAAAGGTCAACTACCGACCAGACATGGAATTATCCTCTCCAAGGAACAATGTACTAAGACACCTCAGGAGGCAGAGGTTATGAGAAAGGTTCCCTATGCTTCAGCAGTTATAAGTTTCATGTATGCTATGTTGTTTACGAGACTGGACATCTATTATGCAGTGGGAATTGTCAGTCGTTATCAATCGAATCCAGGTTTGGAATAATGGATTGCAATAAAGCACATTCTCAAATATCTTAGGAGCATGAGAAACTATATGCTTGTTTATTTGAACCCCACTAGATATACTGATTCTGATTTTTAATCAGACAGAAGTAGTCGAAAGTTGACATCTGGATCAGTATTCACCCTAGGTGGAGGAGCTGTAGTCTAGAGAAGTATTAAACAATCCAACATTGTAGATTTCACAGTGGAAGCCGAATATATAACGTCTTGTGAAACTATGAACTAAGCGGTATGACTCAGAATTTTCTATACTGATCTAGAAGTAGTTCCAGATATAGACAAGCCACTGATCATATATCGTGAAAACAGTGGGACTGTAACAAATTCCAAGGATCTAAGAAGTCAGAAGAGGGGCAAGTACATAGATAAGAAATATCATCTTATAAGAGAGACCGTGCATCGAGGGGATGGGAGTGTTGTGAAGATAGCGTCGGAACTAAACCTGACTGATTCTTGTATGAAGACACTTCATATGAAGTCATTTGAGGGTCATGTCCTTAACATGAAATTAAGAGAGTTGTCACATTTGCTTTAGCTAGAGTGGGAGATTGTTAGAGGTTATGCCCTCAAAGCATGTGTATTGACATTTTGATATAAAATTTAATGAGGATTACATATTTTTTATAAATTTTCAATTAAATAATTGTTAAATAATTTATATAAATATCTAAAAATTTCATATTCATTAATGAGACTATGATCGTGTATTAGTACGACAGGATTAAAATTGTCAGAAACATATTAAAGTATGGAATCTTTAATGAATAGTTGCTAGTACGGTTCACTATGCATTATAAATGCATGTGATCTAGATCTCGCTCATTGATGTAGATAGAAATCTTAGTGATGGTACTTTATAAAATGAGATTATATATTACTGGACCGATGTGAATTAATATCTTTATCAATGTGCCGTTTATAATAATGATTTAATACACATTAATTTGATGATCACATGTAGATAAGTCTGATTCTTGAGTAGTCATAAACACATGTACATGTTTACTAGATCTTTTGATTCACTCATTAAGGATTATTGGTAAAACATGCTAGTGACTTTTGAATTTGGGGATTCAGTGATATGCATGGCTAGGAACATGATCTTACAAGATTTTAAATCCAAGCTTTCCAAACGAATTGTATATTTGTACTCTTAAGTGTTAATTCTGAAACTGAATGGTTATTGAACTCAAATTTATAATAAAATTATAAATTAACCATTCACTAGTGGATTAATGGTACTTAAGGATCAAGAGGTAACTAGAAGGGTAAAACGCTAATTTTGACCCGTTCTAATTTACAAACTAATAATTGGAAGACAGAACTATATGAATTGATTATATAAATGGAGTACATGTGAATACTCTCTAAATACAATTTATAATCTCGAAGAGTGCAATTCCATATAGTCGAGTAATAATAGAATTAATAAATAAGATTATTTAATTAAAAAGCTTAATTAATAATCTGGTTTATTAGATCTAAGGATTATATGTCCATGATCCCCAAGTCACCTCAATACTACATAGGCTTGGGTGTGAATATTTAAGGACATGAGAAAATGACTAACTTGCAAAGAAATTTTTATTCTAGGGCAAGTACATAATTATGAGATAATTATGTATGATGAATTAATTAAGAATTAATTAATTGAAATATTTATATATTATTAGTAGAGCTCATAGTCATGGTTATATACGGTTTACATTAGTACATACATGATCTTACGGTTAGGGAGCACAGGAGCTCCTGAGTACAACAGCGTTATGTATGTGCAGGTGTGAGCAGGACAGTAATGGAGATAAGAAATGAGAGAGAGAATTTAGAAAGAAAATGTAAGGGCAAACATAAGGGCTCAACACATGAGCATTCTATTAAACACGAAAGGAAAAACTTCTTCTTCTCAACAATGGTGATAGGCCATTTTATAATACAGAAAAGTAACTTAACTCAGATAAAAGAAAAGTAACCTAGCTTAGATAAAAGTAACTAGAGGAACTAAAGTAACTATACAATCATCATTTCATGTGTAGATGATAAGGTAGGATAGCGTGGTGTGACAAGCATCGTCCACGTGTGCGGTTTGGCAAAGCTACTGTGGAGAACTTTGTTTGCTTCTGTTTAGTTCTTGACAGCTGGTCGGGTTATATTAACTGAGTTTACCTTTTCCTTTATGGTCTTTGTCTTTCTCGAGCTGGTTTGAGATAATGGACGCTAATGAGTCCCAAAAGTCAGCAATGGTTGGCTCTAGTGGGTCCACTTCTGGTGTCGGATCTGGTAAGTCATCATTAGGATCTTGACTCTCGCCAGCAAGGATGCTAAAGGCATTGTGCTGTATAAGGTCAAGGCTGAGATCAGTGGTAGGCTCAGCAGGAGGAGAGACTGATAATTGCCTTTGTGGACTCGGATTGGTACTGGATGTGACCATGGAGGTTGTGTCAGATCCAAATACATGTAGGAACTAGGTTTTTACAAAAGCCATGGTTCTTACAGTTAACTCTTTTTCACTGATTTGGGGAAATTGCTGTTTAATCATATTTTGAGCATTTAAGAATGGATTGCTCGTTGGTACTGGTACATGTTTTGGGACTGATTCATAGCATGCTTGTGCATGGGTCTTGATCAGTTTGATTAATTCAGTTAAGTGGGGGTCCATGCCTTTGTCCCACCATTTGGTAAAGAATATACGTTTTAATACGAATATTCCATTCTGGTATTCACATTTAAGATCCCATTTCCAAATCCATGGGATATTGAATCGGATGATAAAATGTACCAAGGCCTTGGATATGGTACTTTTTTTATTGATTATGGCATATCGTGAATGCCATTCTTTAAACTCAGTTTGTAGAATTTCTGGTAAAGTATCAAACATAAGACCAAATTTATCCCACCAAAGGAGGAACCAATTTGGTAAGCCTGCTTCTAATACCTCAGGACATATACGGATAAACCATGTGTGGTTTCGTATCGGATTTTGATAATAGAATGTATTGGTAAAGGATTCTATGTAATCCCAATAACTGTATTTGATAGTTTTCTAATGTATCTCCATAGTTCTAGTAGTATAGGGATGTAGACCCCATTGATTGATGGAGATAAAATTTCTGATTACAGCCTTACTAAAAGTAATTGGGCTGGTATTATGGTTAGAGTCATGGAATGTATGTCTGATTTCCATGCTCCCAGATTGGACGACTATAGCTTCATATATGTATCTATAGTGTTCAAATCGGGGAGGATACTATTGTGTGGAGAGATAACGGGTTTTTATCTCCCATGGATCTTCCATCTAGTTTTCATCATTCGGTTCAATAATGAGGATTATTTCCTCAGATATTCGATTAATAATGAACTGTTCTGGTGTCAAGAGGACTTCTTTTGTACTCTTGCGAGTAGCCTCTTGTACACTGGGGAATTCTGAAGGCCAGAAAATCCCATCAGTCGGATATTGCAGATTGGTTCTGCCACGTCCGCGCCCACGAGAGCTGCGGCCTCTTCCTCGGTTATTCATTATTGGAGTTTGTTGCCTGTAAATACTCACGGGTTAGAAAATCAGGAAGAGAATTCTGTTCACTTTTAATATATTCAATAACAAAATCAAATACAGATAAAATACTCTGTCATGATGCAAATATTTGTTTTGATGCAAGATTTTGTACATCTTTTTTGAAAATCTGTTTTGCAGCAGAGCAGTCAACACGGATAAAAAAATGTTGATTTAATAGATCATCTTGAAATTTTAATACACATTTCACAATTGCTAAACATTCTTGTTTAATTGTAGGATAATTTTTTGCTGGTCCTTTCCAGGTACCAGAGGTGAATCTTAATAATTCTTCTTTATGAGTTTGAAGATTTATCTGTTTCAGAATACCTCCGTAACCTAGGTTAGAGGCATCAGTCTCTACAATTTTATTCCATGTCGGGTGTGGTAAAGCTAAACAGTGTAATTGTTGAATTTTAGCTTTAATATTCTTAACTGCTAATGTAAGATCTGATGTCCAAGGTATAGGTTTCTTTTGAAGTCTCTGATTTAACAAGGCAGTATCCTGAGCTAGATGGGATAAAATTCTCGGATATAAATCAAACTTCCTAAAAATCATTATAATTGTGTTTTATCTTTTATTTCATCTGAAAATTTAGATGCAAAGTCTATACTACGGTTAATAGGAATAATAGTGCCATTAGAAATGTTATGGCCTAAGAGTCTAACTGTTGTTTGAAATAATTTCATTTTCGTAGCAGATAATACTAAACCATTTCGGATGATCACATTCTTAAAAATATTAAGATGTTTAAAATGTTGGTCTATGGATGATGAGAATATTAAGACATCATCAATGTAACAGATAATAAATGTAGTGTAAGTATTAAAAATATCATTCTTGATATGCTGGAATTCAGATGGATCATTTTTGACACTAAACGGTAAAACATTCCATTCAAAATGGCCAAAAGGTACTGTAAAGGCAGTTTTGTCTGCTTCAGCTATTTGGATTTGCCAAAATCCAGATTTTAGATCAAATTTTGAAAAGATTATAGAATCATAAAGTCTATCAAGTAGAACTTTTTTATTTGGGATTGGATATCTAATCCATTGTAATGCATCATTCAAAGGTTTATAATTGATCACTAATCTCGGTGGTCCTCTTTCTATCTCAGCATTTTTGTTAACATAGAAACCAGTACAACTCCGAGGAGATTTATTGGGTCTAATTAATTGCTTTGCTAACAGAGATTCAATGTCAGTTTTCCAGAGTTCTAAATATTTCTTTTTCATTTGGCTAGGTCTCGATTTAGTAGGAATATTCTTCTCATTGAAGTCAGGCTGATACGATAAGGATATAATGTGTTTCTTTCTATCCCAAAAGGCATTAGGGATATCACTACAAGTCTCAGATTGGAATTCATGAAGAATAGTGTGAATTTTCTTTTGTATTGCGGGTTGTTGAATACGTTGGTTAATTGTCAAAAAGTGTATTTCTTTTTGTAATAAAGTAATCTAATTTGTCTTATTATCAATCAGATGTCTGATGATATCAACTTCCTTAGTATACGGTTTGGTAATGAATTTAAAAGTAATGTCAATAGTATCAACAACTGTATGGATACCAAAGGTATCAATTCTGGTAACAGGCATAAGTGAATTGAGAAAAGGATTGCCTAAGATAATACTTTGTGTTATATTCTTAATAAGCACAAATGAAGTAGGTATGCAAACTCCCTGTTTGCAGATAAGTGCTTCTGGTATTTTATATTGGATTCTCATTGAATTCCCACTGGTATTTTGTATTGGATTCTCATTGAATTTAGATCAGCATTTGTTGGCAAAATGTCCCGTTAAGCCACACTTATAACAAATGACTTTGACTTTGCTGTTATGAGATTTCTGGTGTGGTTGAGATCTAGATTTGGATTCTTTATGTCTGAATTTCTTTTTCGAAAAGTATTTTTTATGCGGTTTAGAATGCTTTGAGGAACTTCTAGGAGGTTTGGATGATGAAGAAGTGGTTGGATAATAGATTTTTGTATCATAGGCAAATTGATCACAAAATTCACGTAATTCTTTTCTGTTGTCAAGATTCTGACTCTTCATCATATGTTATAGTTTCATATCATTGCATAATCCTAGTCCTTCTTCTATTACTAGGGCAATGAGATGTCCATAAGTATATTGATCATAATGAATATCCATTTGATCGTGCTTATCACGGAGTTTTCTTCTTACTCGTTCAGCAAAAAGACTTGGGAGGCCATCAATGAACTTTGCCTTCCAATGTTCATTGTTTGCATCACTTCTCTGCATGACTTTCATAAGAAAGACATCCTTATATCATCTGAAGTGAGTCAGAGAAGGGCATCTTAGGTTTTGGAGAAGTTCTCTGTGTCTATCAGTATTGACAATTCCTGGGCCAAGGAAATGGTGAATAATGGATTGGGCCAGGGTATCATACGCATCTTCAGTTCTGGTATGAGTATCAGTAATTCGGTCAATATTTATTTTGAAAGAGTTTAAGATTTCTTGGCGTTGAATTTCAGTGAGACAATTGTCCCACCAGCCTTTCAGCGTTCCTGTGAAACCATTGACCAAGAATCTGCAGATCTGGTGATCCGTATTCTCATTCTGTTTACACACAGAAGAGTACATGATAATTTGACGAATGGTCTCGAAGACCTGATATTCTGTTTTGCCATCTATGTTCCATGCATAGATGGTTTTGCCATGGTAAGATTTCTGAGAATGAAGAAAGTCTTCTTCATATAAAATATCTTAGGGAGTAGGTCTGGGATAATAATACCTACTTGGTCCAGTTAAAGCCATACGGGTAGTAGGCCTTTTTGAATAGCTAGAAGAGATTTTATTGATGGAATCATCAAAATTCTTTTGAATATCTAAGATTTGAGAGAGGGAATACTCTTCAGGTTCTTCAGGATTAGGTGGTTCATCCTGATTCATCATATTCAACTGTTCTGACGTTGATTCAGGTGTGGAGGTCTTATCAGGTGTAGAGATCTTCAGATTCTTGATCTTATCTATTATGGTTTTCATAAAATCCTCCTCCTTCTTACTAGATTTTAATTTAAAATTCTGAACATCTAAAGGAGGTTTAAGCGTTACTGGTTCAATCATGAATTTGGGCTTTTCTGGTGGAGGAGTTTTAGATTGGATCTCCTGGATTTGAGAAACTTGTTCCTCAATCCTAGTTAACTATGTTCCTATAGTTTGAAGGAAGAGGTTGGTGTAATCTGTTGCATTTGCATAATTTATATCCATTCATGCAAAAATATAAATATGTGCATATAGGCTTAGTGCAAATTGCATTAAAACCTTTAACTCTGCTAGGACAGAACATCAGCATACAATGCACCCTTAGAGATGGTAGATGTCTGAACTGGAAAGCTTCCCTTATGGGAGCCATAGAGAGGAGCCATAGAGACTAGTTTATCTCATGGACCTATTTATTTTAATATTTATCCGAATTTAAGTATTGCGCTTGCTGACAGCAATCTAGCCAAAGTACTTGAACTAAGAGTTCAATCCCATGGCTATGATTATCTTCCAGGATCGTCTCCCTTTGCTATCCTCTTTAGGATTCATCTTAAGGTTTTGACAACCTTGAATCCTTATACCAGAAAGAAAAGTGAGCAAGGACATGCTGTCCTCATTGATACTAATCTGTTTAACAGCCAAGTGGCCGTTCCTCGCATGATTCTCTGGTCTGACATCACCTTTCCTGACACCTGGAAAATTCCCCAAGCTGTCCCTACCAGACCTGTCATCTGACAATCCCTTGATGATGTCATCCAAACTCATGGTGGCAACATCTATCTTCATTTTCAGAAACCACCTCTGCCTCTGACCAGAAGCCCTTCTAGTCTCAGCCGCCATAGTATACCTCCCTATCAAGTGGAAATCCCCTAATCTTCTCGGGCCTCTTTCACTGAACCTCATGGATCAGAGGGATCTGATCATTCTTTTCTCCCGGAGGATCAGATTAGAGGAATTTACATCAGCGAAAATCAGATTCCTCATGGTGTTTATGAATCCACCATAAACAGAAGGCCAATGAGCCCAACTGCTAGTGACATGCAATTCAACATTTAGATGGATTTTACACCTAATAGCATGTTAAGACAAAGTCTTCACCAGGATTTTATGCAACCAAAATATAAGAATTTCAGAGATTGGTATTTCGCCAACCATAATCCTCAACAGCTCTTCGATCTTAAGAACCTGTACTACTTCCAACTAGAAAAGGATCAATGCCTTCAGTCTTTCCCTGAATGGTATTACCAGCTCATTCAAAGAGTCAAAATTAAATATGACCAACAGTTACAAGTTCTGACCAATATACAGAAAATGTAAATAACTACAACTGGTAGAACCTACCATGCTATTCATCCACCACCCTTATCCTTAGAGCTTGCTCCAGGACAATGTAACCAAAAACCATTGGTCATTAACCCCTATACTGAGGTTTCAGATAAGACCGGCCATCAGGATATTGTTAAGGTAAAAGATATTCTACCATTAACCAAACAAAACAATTACACCAACCTCTTCCTTCAAACTATAGGAACACAATTAACTAGGATTGAGGAACATGTTTCTCAAATCTAGGAGATCCAATCTAAAACTCCTCCACCAGAAAAACCAAAATTCACGATTGAACCAGTAACTCTTAAATCTCCTTTAGATGTTCAGAATTTTAAATTAAAATCTAGTAAGAAGGAGGAGGATTTTATGAAAACCATAATGGATAAGATCAAGAATCTGAAGATCTCTACACCTGATAAGACCTCCACACCTGAATCAACGTCAGGACAGTTGAATATGATGAATCAGGATGAACCACCTAATCCTGAAGAACCTGAAGAGTATTCCCTCTCTCAAATCTTAGATATTCAAAAGAATTTTGATGATTCCATCAATAAAATCTCTTCTAGCTATTCAAAAAGGCCTACTACCCGTATGGCTTTAACTGGACCAAGTAGGTATTATTATCCCAGACCTACTCCCTAAGATATTTTATATGAAGAAGACTTTCTTCATTCTCAGAAATCTTACCATGGCAAAACCATCTATGCATGGAACATAGATGGCAAAACAGAATATCAGGTCTTCGAGACCATTCGTCAAATGATCATGTACTCTTCTGTGTGTAAACAGAATGAGAATACGGATCACCAGATCTACAGATTCCTGGTCAATGGTTTCACAGGAACGCTGAAAGGCTGGTGGGACAATTGTCTCACTGAAATTCAACGCCAAGAAATCTTAAACTCTTTCAAAATAAATATTGACCCAATTACTGGTACTCATACCAGAACTGAAGATGCGTATGATACCCTGGCCCAATCCATTATTCACCATTTCCTTGGCCCAGGAATTGTCAATACTGATAGACACAGAGAACTTCTCCAAAACCTAAGATGCCCTTCTCTGACTCACTTCAGATGATATAAGGATGTATTTCTTATGAAAGTCATGCAGAGAAGTGATGCAAACAATGAACATTGGAAGGCAAAGTTCATTGATGGCCTCCCAAGTCTTTTTGCTGAACGAATAAGAAGAAAACTCTGTGATAAGCACGATCAAATGGATATTCCTTATGATCAATATACTTATGAACATCTCATTGCCCTAGTAATAGAAGAAGGACTAGGATTATGCAATGATATGAAACTACAACATATGATGAAGAGTCAGAATCTTGACAACAGAAAAGAATGACGTGAATTTTGTGATCAATTTACCTATGATACAAAAATCTATTATCCAACCACTTCTTCATCATCCAAACCTCCTAGAAGTTCCTCAAAGCATTCTAAACCGCATAAGAAATACTTTTCGAAAAAGAAATTCAGACATAAAGAATCCAAATCTAGATCTCAACCACACCAGAAATCTCATAACAGCAAAGTCAAAGCCATTTGTTATAAGTGTGGCTTAACGGGGCATTTTGCCAACAAATGCCGATCTAAATTCAAAAGAAAACTTCATGAGTTAGCTCTCGATGAAGAAATACAATAAAAGATTCTGAACTGCCTGTCTGACGACAGTTCTACTACCAATTCAGATGATGACGTTGCATATATTTTGGCATCTAAATCTGATTCTTCTGCCACATCTGAACAACCTAATCAACCTTTGACTTCACTAGATCAGCCATCTCCTGAACTTACTGTAGTAGAGTGAGTACTTCCTCAACCATAACAAATGCACATTGAGTACCTTTGGGTTAGCAACAGGATCATGATTAGTAGATCTTATAGTCATGGTTATATACGGTTTACATTAGTACATACATGGTCTCATGAACAGAGAATATGGGGAGTTAAAGAAACTTACGGTTAGGGAGCATAGGAGCTCCTGAGTACAACATTGTTATGTATGTGCAGGTGTGAGTAGGACAGTAATGGAGATAAGAAATGAGAGAGAGAATTTATAAAGAAAATGTAAAGGCAAACATAAGGGCTCAACACATGAGCATTCTATTAAACACGAAAGGAAAAACTTCTTCTTCTCAACAAGGGTGAGAGGCCCTTTTATAATACAAAAAAGTAACTTAACTCAGATAAAAGGAAAGTAACCTAGCTTAGATAAAAGTAACTAGAGGAACTAAAGTAACTATACAATCATCATTTCATGCGTAGATGATAAGGTAGAATAGCGTGGTGTGACAAGCATCATCCACGTGTGCGGTTTGGCAAAGCTATTGTGGAGAACTTTGTTTGCCTCTGTTTAGTTCTTGACAGCTGGTCGGGTTATATTAACTGAGTTTGCCTTTTCCTTTATGGTCTTTGTCTTTCTCGAGCTGGTCTGAGATAATGAACGCTAATGAGTCTCAAAAGTCAGCGATGGTTGGCTCTGGTGGGTCCACTTCTGGTGTCGGATCTGATAAATCATCATTAGGATCTTGACTCTCGCCAGCAAGGATGATAAAGGCATTATGCTCTATGAGGTCAAGGCTGAGATCAGTGGTAGGCTCAGCAGGAGGAGAGACTGATAATTGCCTTTGTGGACTCGGATTGGTACTGGATGTGGCCATGGAGGTTGTGTCAGATCCAAATACATGTAGGAACTGGTTTTTTACAAAAGCCATGGTTCTTACAGTTAACTCTTTTTCATTGATTTGGGGAAATTGCTGTTTAATCATATTTTAAGCATTTAAGAATGGATTGCTCGTTGGTACTGGTACAGGTTTTGGGACTGATTCATAGCATGCTTGTGCGTGGGTCTTGATCAGCTTGATTAAAACAGTTAAGTGGGGGTTCATGCCTTTGTCCCACCATTTGGTAAAGAATATACGTTTTAATACGGGTATTCCATTCTGGTATTCACATTTAAGATCCCATTTCCAAATCCATGGGATATTGAATCGGATGATAAAATGTACCAAGGCCTTGGATATGGTACTATTTTTATTGATTAGGGCATATTGTTAATGCCATTCTTTAAACTCAATTTGTAGAATTTCTGGTAAAGTATCAAACGTAAGACCAAATTTATCCCACCAAAGGAGGAACCAATTTGGTAAGCCCGCGTCTAATACCTCAGGACATATACGGATAAACCATGTGTGAGGTATCAGATTTTGATAATAGAACGTATTGGTAAAGGATTCTATGTAATCCCAATAACTGTATTTGATAGTTTTCTGATGTATTCCATAGTTCTGGTAGTATGGGGATGTAGACCCCATTGATTGATGGAGATGAAATTTCTGATTACAGCCTTACTAAAAGTAATTGGGCTGGTATTACGGTTAGAGTCATGGAATGTATGTCTGATTTCCATGCTCCCAGATTGGACGACTATAAGCAGAAATGGTATACAAAGATTACCTTAGTCATCAAGCCTGATTTTCACATTACTGACGCCATTGTCTTAGTAGATAGTGGTGCAGATATGAACTGTATTCATGAAGGATTAATCCCTTTAAAATATTTTCATACAACCACTCAATCTCTCACAAGCGCTAGTGGGAATTCAATGAGAATCCAATACAAAATACCAGAAGCACTTATCTGCAAACAGGGAGTTTGCATACCTACTTCATTTGTGCTTATTAAGAATATGACACAAAGTATTATGCCTATTACCAGAATTGATACCTCTGGTATCCATACAGTTGTTGATACTGTTGACATTACTTTTGAATTCATTACCAAACCGTATACTAAGGAAGGTTATATCATCAGACATCTGATTGATAATAAGACAAATCAGATTAATTTATTACAAAAAAAAATACACTTGTTGACAATTGACGAACGTATTCAACAACCCGCAATACAAAAGAAAATTCACACTATTTTTCATGAATTCCAATCTGAGACTTGTAATGATATCTCTAATGCCTTTTGGGATAGAAAGAAACACATTATATCCTTGCCGTATCAGCCTGACTTCAATGAGAAGAATATTCCTACCAAATCGAGACCTAGCCAAATGAAAAAGGAATATTTAGAACTTTGCAAAACTGACATTGAATCTCTATTAGCAAAGCAATTAATTAGACCCAGTAAATCTCCTCGGAGTTGTACTGGTTTCTATATTAATAAAAATGCTGAGATAGAAAGAGGATCACCGAGATTAGTGATCAATTATAAACCTTTGAATGATGCATTACAATGGATTAGATATCCAATCCCAAATAAAAAAGTTCTACTTGATAGACTTTATGATTCTATAATCTTTTCAAAATTTGATCTGAAATCTGGATTTTGGCAAATCCAAATAGCTGAAGCAGACAGGTATAAAACTACCTTTACAGTACCTTTTGGCCATTTTGAATGAAATGTTTTACCGTTTGGTGTAAAAAATGGTCCATCTGAATTCCAGCATATCATGAATGATATTTTTAATACTTACACTGCATTTATTATCTGTTACATTGATTATGTATTAATCTTCTCATCATCCATAAACCAGCATTTTAAACATCTTAATATTTTCAAGAATGTGATTATCTGAAATGGTTTAGTATTAACTTGGAAGATCTTGGTGTGGATCACACAGCCTGCGGATCGTTGGAACGATTTTGTGGGAACGAAAAATCAATCAGTTTCACTAGGAGGCTTGATTTAGACTACAAGAGGTATATAATTTCTAACTTTGTATGTTGTTAATTTAATATATAAATATATAATAGATTTTGGCTGATTGAAAAATAATTTTCAATAAAAAAAATTTGTTATCGTAGCGTTGCACGATTTTATTTTACTAAAAGATTAAATTTTTTTATTAAAAATTTAATTTTTTTTAAATGGCTAAGCGCCACACGCTTGCGCTACACATGCACCGCAACGACCAACAATTATGTCGATCAGAAATAATTACCAAATCTTCACGATATCTAAGGGCACAACTCAACTTTTCTATTAACTAATCCCATCATTCCCTGAATCCACAATTATAGAAGTTAATAGAAAAATTTGGTCATTACCATCAAGCATTGAAGCGATCAAAAGTTTACCATGATACTTACTCATCAAAAATGTCCCGTCAACACCTATAACATGTCTACAATGACGACTACCACTTAAAGAATGCCCCAGCTCTATGAAAAGATATTTTAGCCAACCATTATTATTAGTATGCAAATGTGTGACTGTACCTAAGACATATAAAAAATAATTACAAATTACATAAACTGATTTTTAATAATGCAGTGAATAGTAACAGTAAATATATACATACTTAGATTAATTTACAAGTTACCGTATCAGAATTATTATTCTGCAAGTGAAAGAAATAGGAATGTAATATTGCATAAGACTCCACCGAAAATCCACAAATCATATCAAGAGCTCCATTTTTTGCCCTCCAAGATTTATAGTAACTTATATTAATGTCGTGCTTCACACACATATGATGAATAATGTCCTTAGATTGTATGGGATCACCAACTCCAATCCTTTATACATTCATTAACAATTGTTGAAGTAGTTTGATGGTGATCACTTTGTACAATGTCAAAAAAATAAGTGTGCTCATTTACATACTTTCTAACACACCAAATTTCACCACCTCTATAACGTAAAGCACATACAAACCACTGGCAAGTCTTAACAATACACTGAATTACATACATTTCACGATTAGATTTGTTAGTCACAAACTAAATATTGTGCTTCAAAGCTATCAAGTGCAGCGCCTTTTTCAACTCATATTTTGAGCTAAAAATGATTTCTCTTGTATATCAAAGCTAAGATATAACTTATCCGCATCTACTTTAACCATAAATAAAGGTTTAGAAGAGTTATTATGAACAATCATATGCAATGAAGGCCTGGCCTCTAATGACGATAAAATTCCACCAGTAACAACATCAGATGTCCTATTACCAATGCAGGATGTAACAATTAACGATTAATTTCTCCCTTTCTCATTATTCATCAAAATAAGATAACATTAAACATCAAAATCTCTACAAATTAGAAGTTTATTCTCCATATTCAATATTCACCGTCAAACATAAGTTATTTGAATCTACACCTAATACACGAGATACTAAATCAAGTAAAACATCATGTGATGCATCATTTACAACCAACAATGACTTAATCATATAGTCCATGTAATTTCTCGCATCATCCCACCTTCCATCGATGAGAATATTGATCATCAGACCTAAAAAGCATAATAATAAAAAAAGTAAATGGCAATATAAAAATAATATATAAATATCTATTTGTACAGTATATAATTATATACTATATAACATGGATGGCAAAATCTGCAGAACACGATTCAACAATAATGACAGTAAGAAATTAACACAGTATGTAAGTATCTGCTATATACTATATAACAGGGATGACAAAAACCTACATAACATGATTCAACAATAATGACAGTAAGAACAATATAATTATATACTCCAAAACACTCTGTTAGGACACAGAAAAATAGAGTAATCACCTAACGCATCAATGTTCTTTGATGAAAAAAGAATCTCGACCAAACATGCAACCTTATACTCCTGAAATCCCTAAATCTAAAATCTAGAACTTAAACCCCCTAAATCTAAAATCAATCCCTAAATCTAAAATTAGATATGACATACAACCTTATACTAAAGAACAATTCTATAGCAATGTCGTAGAAAAAATAGAAAGGAGGAACAAGAATGATGTAAGAAAAAAAGAAGGAAGAAAAATGTACTTGATTTCAATTAGAAGAAAGCTGCTACAGAAAATAGTTGATCAATTTGCCCAATATATGATTGCCAATATCAAACAATTTTGTCACGAAGAGAGAAACTAAATCAGCCAATAATAAGATGCAATTTCTTTTACAGATGAAAGAAATAACTAATTGAAGAAGAAGCTGCAAATCAGGGAAGAAGCTGTTTCAACTTAATTTGATGAAACATGTAAACTTGTAAGCTACGAAAAGTAAAAGCCGTGAAGAAGAGGAAGAAAGAGAAACCTAAAATAAAAATCAGTTATATTGAAAGTATAATAATAAAATAACAAAGAAAATCTTAACTATCTAATATATCTCTTATTTATTTTCCATCATATCTTAACTATCAAAAACTTGGGCCAATGCAGTGGACATTTTTTAGGGTCATTCTTGTAGTTATCTCATTGTTTTTAACCAATGGGCCATTTCTTAATGATTTAATTCAGAAGTTGTGCGTTCAATATCACTATGGTAGAATAAAGAGGCATCATCAAGTTTAGTTATCTTAAGAATTTAAAAATAAATAGTGGCCCAATGTTTTGGAATCAACAAAATAGTCTCACTATAGTTACAATCTCTCACTCCCCCCTCGCCGACTAGTGGCCTTCCCGCCAAACAACCATGGAAATTTCCCATTCATGAACGCGCAAGCTTAGCAGTTATAAATGGAGCTCTCGTTGAGAGACATCTTGGCTGCCACAGATAGAAAGCGCGCGACCATGGACGAAAAGATCCGTGGTGTTGTGGTCATGGACAATGAGCTTAATGGCCTAGACACCAAGGAGACAGATGAACAGCTTCCATCGATGGTGAGCTCACGGAGGTAAATACATGGGAAAAAATTAGATGACCTATATATGATATATAAAGTGTACATGTCGATATGTGCACATATATACTATAAACATCTATATATATGAGCACACATTAAAAATTGCGATTTTGGAAAACTGCGCCATCCCTCACACAACTATCTTTTAGTTTTTTTTTTGGTACTTTTCGTGTATATATATAATTAAAACTGAGTCTAAAGAATGGATTAATCTTTGAGTGCACATATCATCAACTAACAGTTTACCATAAGTACATTACGAGTAAATCAAAGGATAAATCTTTAAACCAATGATCACGCGATAGTATGATCTTTGATTCGAACTCACAATGTGAGAATGTATAACAGTAACTATTTACGCTACACGTCATGATTCATTATTGATATTTTCATTTACTTTGTACAAATTTTTATAATCAAATTAAAAACTATTTTATTTCTTGACTATACTTTAAGATACAAGACTACCCTATAGCCATGAGATTTGATTTTTCCTTTATATCTTTGTGACTAACGATCTCATGAAATAACAACTCTGAATAAATGGTGTTGAACATTTAAGGTGGTGCACATCAAATCATGTTTTTAGATATCATGTTTTACATTATATTTGAGGAATTTGTTATGTGTAGAATTATTTACACGAGAAGCAAAATTATAACTACACTTTCTTAAAATCAGCTTAAAAAAAATAAATTGTTTTAGATATACCTATACGTCAGAATAATATAAGTTAAATTTGATAGATCCCCTCACATTCCACATAAGCTTATTATATTTGAGAGATTAGTTGTAACATATATTTTTTATTTACGTGCATGTCCGATCTAAACCGTTTATTTTAAGTTGATCAAAATCCCATGAAATAACATCAATAGCAAACACGACCTAAATTATGTAGAATATATTGACGTGGTTCATTAATTTCTTACCCAAACAAAGATAAAGGCTTGGTGAAAATAAATCAGCTGCTGGTCATGATGGGATGTATAAAAAAGTTCGTCTCGATTAAATAAAAGCAATCTAATTAAGTAAAAGACAAGGAGAGAATTAATTATAGTTTAAGTCATAATCAGGTTTAGCCAACCCTAAATAAGGCCGCATGAGATGTGTGGCAGGCTTACAGGCTGATTGGATTGCTTTATAATTTAACCCCCACGAATGCACTCTGAAAGCTACTTGAAAGCTACTTGTTACATTGTTTATGTATTCTTGACAGTTGGGAAACAATCATATCCATTTGACTCTTACTAAGACTTTCTTAGGTAACTATTCCTTTACTAGCCTCCCCTTCCTTCAATTTTACCATCACCATGATACTTTTTAGAAAATTAGCTAAATAGTCTGTGTGTTGCACACTTTGATTTTTATCACAATTAGGTAGGGGCAAGTGCATGTCGCTTTGAAAATTAATCCACATGTCAAATTTTCATGAAAAAATTAAACATAAATTTCATTATCTTTAGAAAAATAAGATAATAATAAAATAAAATAGACATAAACAGAGTGTGGATTGAACACATTGACTGATAAATTATTGATAAGCTAAACAGTTCAATCCTTTATCCATACACTTCCACGATAGAATCACCAATGTGAAAGCACATTTTATGTACATGACAAAATATTTCTTAAACAATGTGACCAAAAACTACAAACCTATATAGATATCACGTAAAATAAAAATTTCTTTCGTTCATCTGCCTTCTTGTTACCGTGGGGGCTCTACTAACAGATTCTACCGCCTGTAGAGGTAGAGATAATTGACATTGCTGAAGAAATGGAACCATCATCGTCTATATCTTCACGCTCCCCAACATCGTTGTACTTTTTTATAATGTTAGATCTCTTGTTGTGGAACAATTTTGTACATTTGACGTGCAATATGTAATTTTTATTGTTGGAAATTGTATTGTGTTCTGCAAAGTGGTTCTGGTTCTCCTGCAGTTAAATGGGACGATATAGTTCGATGTTTTGTTTCAAATAAAGTAGATAATCATACAGTTGTAAATTCTAATAAATGAGAAACGTCTACAATTTTACCTCGTCGGTGTAATTCCATATTTGTTCAGTGGTATAAGATAAGAGCTTTTCAACATCTTTTCCCTAATGTGGTGGCAAGTAAGTGCCCAGTTTTATCATAAATTTGTACCTTGGCTCGGCATCTGAGAATATGTTTATTAAGTGTTATAAATATGATAGATAAAAACAATTTATATATGGTAACACATAAATAGATATTGACGGTTACTAAAAGAGTGATGCTAATTATACCTGGGGAGTGTAAGGGAATCTATCTTGTGACAATAATTACAAGTGAAAGATTGTTTATATTGAGCTTATATTGCTTGGTTGCAGTCTTCACAAGCCAAGTACCAAAATTGTTGCGTAACATTTGGAATTTCAATTGTCGCTTTCGTCCAAAAAGTTGTGTATTGTTGTTCATATTAGGAAAAATAACATTATTTACTAAGTAATAACATATGATAGAAAAATAAACATAATAAAAAAATTAAAAAGATAATATACTAATTCTCGTGCCAGTCGTATCGGGAACCTGGTCTAGTTTAATGAGACAATCTTCATTTGAGGTGGTGTCATCAATGGAAGCGTTCCGTTCGAACTTTGTTGTGCTATTTCTTGTAGATTATCTCTTTGTTCTATTCCCCTATTAAATATTTAATTATGGGAGAAGACTTTAGATAAAATGTACGTATATTAGAAGCTGTAAAAAATTTCTATCATAATTGTTTCTATAATACCAGTGATAAAGTGCAATGGCCTCTTCCATCATTGGATTTATGGCAATAAAACTGTTCCATCTAGATGTTAATGATAGACCTAAACAATGAAATAGTTTGGTATAGAAAGAATATTTAATATGTTGAGTAGAAATAAAGAACAAAATATTATTTGACGAAGCATTGAACATACCGTGGAAGGGAATGACTTTTAGGTGACTTCTCAACATAATTGGAATGTTATGAATATATTGGGAAATGGCGGTGCATTCATCATGGATAAATTGATCCCAGAGTATGAAGATCAATGGTTTCATACTACACAAAATGTATGAATACGAACGTGTCAAACAAATATAAGCAACTTTTTGTAATGATTTATGGATATAAGTGTATGGTAAATACTGAGAGTCACTAAAATGATATATACCTACTATCAATTATCATAATCTCACAAATTGTGGCATGACCATTAGACGTAGGAATCTCCTTAGGTGTTGATATCTGTAGGGCGATTGCTAGGATATCTAACCAACACATATTTATTTATAAATGATAAACTAAAAGGTGATTATAGATCATTTGCTTAAGGTGAAATGAAATAGTGTTGTAATATGTTCTTACCTATTTTGGCATTCGAGTCACTTTATCTTCCGAGGTCACTGAGTGGCATGAAGTTATATGTTATGTTCACTGGTAGTTTATTGTTGCCGCCACTAGATCAATGATTGTCTTTCCATTGATGGTCCATTGGTATGGACCATCAATATGTTGGTAGTTATGCCGAACTGTCCTAAGCAGTGCGCTGCAAATATAATAACTCTCAGCTACGTTTAATGTGTGTTGAAGCAGGTTGATATTGAAACCAAATATGCATGACTCTAGTTTTGTGCCCTTAACATTGTAAATAAAACCAAGTAAACTTATGTAAGATTTATTTTAGTTCCTCTGAAAAAGAAATAATAACTCATTTTATTCATATAGAGCATGAAATAGAAATCAGTAAACCTGAGAGTCAATCAGGGGCAATTTATGGAACTTGCGCTGGTAGTTTGGTCACTTTGTGAGGTATTCTTTTTAGCTGCCCAAGATCTGTGCTTCTCTGCAATAAAAACTTTTACCCGTTAATTTTTCAGTTAGGGCATGATATCGTTGATGTACCTACATTGGCATCTCCATTTTTTTATATGTATTTAATTGAAAATATAGGAAGTAATGTATGTAAATAGAAAATATAGATATGTTCTAACATTATCATATTTTCCATTAGATGCACGTAAAAATTGTAAGAGTTACTACTATACATGTAAGAGGATTATCACTATTGCTCAATGGCATTGAAAGCAACACGCAACTGTTCTTTATAAACTATATTTTTAGTGTATAAAGAATTAGAGGCATTTATCCGATTTGGTCTTACAAGAATTTTGATAGAATCTGTTGTTCTAGCTCTTGATAGCGCAACATATAGTTTTCCATGTGAGAAAACTGGTTCAGGCAGATATAAACCTACGAAATCTAGTGTCTAACCTTGAGCTTTATTTATGGTCATAGCAAAGGTTATTCGGATGGGAAATTGTCTTCGATTAAATAGAAAAGAGTCTTTCTCATTTTCAAGTGGAATAAATAAAATTCGAGGTAAAAATACTTGTTTACCTTTATAATGACCATTTGCAATTTCAACATCAATAGAATTACGAATAAACTGTCAACATATTAATTGAGTGCCATTACATAATCTTTCAGATGAATTAATATTTTAAAGTAAAATAACTGGACCATTTCGTTTCAATATTAACATGAGGAGGAAAACCGCTTGGGTTTAAGGTATTCATAAAGTCTTCGTGGATTATTTCATTTGTATTGCCAATCATTTCATCAAAACTATAATATCTCATGGTTTCACCGGGGAATTGATAAATTAAGAAGTGATTAATTTCATCAACGTTTTTATTTTTTGGTGCTAATATAATTCGATTAAAGATGGAGTTCATATTTTCATTGTAAACATGAATATTATGAAAAACAATATCCATAAATAACTTCGATGAAATTGCATCATCAATGTAAGGAATAACCATATGGGATGATAATTGAATATTATCATCGATATAAGGTTTTTCAGTTTCATCGCCTATTCGTAATAAGTATGCACTAAATATTGGATTAAAATTTGCTCTCATATTTTGTGTTAGGTTGATCTTTTCAAAATTTTCCCATTAGGATGAGTTAAATAAACTTGCATCAATAATTTCAGCCTTGGTTCCTTTTGGAATAACAGGAAGTACTTGACGGAAATCACCTCCTAACACTAGAACTTTACCTTCGAATATTAAGGGGCAGTCATTAATATCTCTAAGTAATTGATCCATTATCTCAATTATTTGTCTCCTACACATTGGTACCTCATCCCATATAATTAATTTTGCAGCACGTATTAAATTACCCAAACTTGATTGTTTACTGATGGAAAAACTAACAATGACAAAGGTATCTTAAATCTAGAATGTACAGTACGACCACCAGGTAATATCGAAGCTGTAACTCCGGATGAGGCAATTGCTAATGCAATCATACCTTTTGATCTTATAGTGACTAATATAGCACAGTACAAAAAGGTTTTCCCACTTCCAGCAAGACCATCGACAAAGAAAACTCCTAGCTTTTCTTGTAAGATTCTACTTAATATGGTCTCATAAGCATATTTTTATGTTGTATTTAATAAAGATATTGAATCAATATCATTTTGATCTATAGATATATGAAGTTCTTCATCAATTTCTCTAAATTCCTTTTGGACGTCATGTATATTGATGTTTGGATCAACTAATGAATAGTCTTTGATTGTCTTTCTCATTGATTCAAGGGTAGAATTAATTTCTTGTAAGACTTTTAAACTTATATTCGTAGAAGAAAGTTTAATTTTTTTGTAGTCTTCAGATAGTGGCTTCTCAAATTTTTGCCATAATTTCTTAGGATTCTTTGGATTGCAGTACACTAATATAGTGACAAAAAGATTACGCAAAGTGTGTGGCATTTGGTATTGGGATGCTTCTTCTAAACACTAAGTTAAGCTATCATCAGATTCTAAAAGACCATATGATAATGCAGCCTCGTGAAATGAAGAGTTGAGGTTGCCGTTAATTGTTAGCAGATCAGTAAATGAAGTTGGACATATGATATGATTAAGCAAAAGTCGGAGGTAATATCGTTCACCCTCTGGGGGAGACATCCAACGGGCAGACTGAAAATTTTGAATTTTATCTATGTTATCTGACTCATTAGAATTATTTAGTTGGAATGTGACATAGTCATGACCTTTATATATGTATTTATAAAGGTACTTAACCACTTTTATAGTCGAACAAATTTCGGCGTTAATATGACAATTATATTTCACAAGTAAGTAAGGATTGTAAGGGATAACCCATTGATTTTCTAATCTAAAGCCTCTAATTGTCACAACCTGACCGTCATTTCATCTTTTATATATGGGGTACGAATTTTTCGTGTAAGTAGTTTCTTTGGAAAAGTTTTTAGGATAATCATTTTCGCATGTTCCCTTTCTTGTCATACATGCGTTGTCAGGATTTAGGGAGCCACATGGTCCGTGCATCATATGTTGAATAACTTTATTGAATAAATAAGGATTATTCTTTTCATGTGGAAGTTCTGTAGATACAAAGTTATCAAACAATGCTGGAGCAATTAGTTTAGAATTTGTGTGGAGAATTAGTAGGAAATGGGCATGTGGCAAGCCCATTTCTGAAATTCCATAACGTACATATGAGCTATTATAAGGCCAAAGACTTATTTTTTTGAAATAAATCCAACTATAATTCCTCTAACCTTGCTCTGAATACACGGGAAAATAAATCATGCTTATTTTGTGGCTCCTCATTTAGACCTAGTTTGTCTTTGATCTCCTGCCAATTTGGGTAACACGTCATCATCAGGAAGATATCTTGCTTCCCAAATCGTTGTACCAACACCATTGCATCCAGATATCTTTTTCGCATATCACGGGGTCCGCCAATGAAAGATGCTGGAAAAATAATTCTTCGCCCAATCTTTCCCCATGATGTTCACCATAATGGATGCTATCTATCATTCCTTGATATAATTCTGCTTGGATCTGACTCTATTTACTATGAAAGAAATCAAGCCTAGAACTTTCTAGTTTCACATACATATCTACGACATATTATTGGAGAATGCGCCCTGAATGTAATAATATCAAATTATCCAAAGGTCTTATTTGTAACTTATAACAATAATATTCACGACACGAAACCATATCTCATTTTTTTTATATTTTTTTGTTCTTAGTAAATTAATTGTTCTTCAGAGATGATTTGTTGTAGTTCAATTAAGTGTTCATTGGATTTGAGCGCTCCCGTTATTTTATTTATCTTATTAATCCATTGATGCGAACCGTCCTCGCCCAACGGAAAGAGTAAAGGATATTGTAGTTGATCGTAGCAGTCAAAATATTTTTGAACTCTATGATTATTTTCTGATTTTTCATGAATGATGATGTCTCGAGATACATTGGCAGATGAGGACGAATTCTCAACCCAAATGGCAGCCACTTGTGAAGTAGAAGGAGCATTGTATATTTTTTATCTAATTCTATAGCACTATGTATACGAACTTGATAATTTTCTAAATCTGAAATATCTTTGAGGCTGCGGAAGAATAGGCATTAATGATTTAACTGTAGAATGGTTAGAATTTTTTGTAGGATGAATGGTTGCATTTTGTTAGAATTATATAGTCGGTTGTTCACTTCATGTTCTATATCATAGAAGTAAAGTTGTAAGTATGATGGATGGTTATCTTTTGGAAGTAAATCATTATGTAATGATAAATTTGACCTTGTACACGGAATGTATATATTCATTTATTCCGTTGTAATAGTCTTTTATCACATACGACTCCAAATTATGTAAAAGTAAATGTATTGTTATATGTGCATACATATTTACGAAATTCAACGGATTCTTCATCGTTAGAACAAAATTATGAATGTAATAGGTTTGGTGCATCATTAATTGTTAGTATTATTTTACCAGCTGAACTACCAAAGTTGTTAGATTCATGAATAAATATTTTAGCGTTACAAAAATTACAGTTAGGAGTTAAGGCTAACATGAGCAGTTCGTGTGGGATGTCATTAATATAATATGCCTCTGTTGTCATCATATCTTCTTGGAGTATTAAATTGGTTTTTGTCAATGTATTATTTGATGGTGCTTCGTGTTTATTATGACTTTGATCATCATCTTCATTAAATAAAGTGCACAAGTTTTTCCCTTTCTTTTTCTTCAAAGCATACTATTCACTTTGTCTTTTACGTAATATCTCTTTTCTAGCTTTAAGTAGTTGAGAGTATTTAGAAACAGTGTTACGTTTCATTATAAGATTTGGAAAGGGTAAAAAGCATGTAAAAGTAATTTTCAGATAAAATATGTGATTATATATTTTAACTGAGTTTAAGTAAGAAAAATATAATCAAACTCACAAGGTGATGTGTAAAACACAACAAAGGTTGAGAAATTGTCAAAACATATGTAACTATTATATCAGAGAGGGGAACACATCTTTCTTTATGAAGTAAAGCATAACAAAATGAATATCACGTTAGTTGCTTCTTAAACATTGATATCAAAACAAATAGTTAGGAAAGAAAGATCCTAGACCAAAATTTTAGCTATGTCATGGTCTCTAATATATATAAACAATAAAGTATGAAATATGAAGGGGTGAACATTTACCTTAAGTACAGTTTATGCTCAACAACTAAAGTCAAGCACCTTTCTTATCTACATTTGTAAAGTGAAAGCTCATTAGTAACACTCAAAAACTAAACATCACTATGCAACATATAAAAAACGTATCAGTTATAATATATCATCCTACTTTCATAGAAGAAGCAGACCAAACTACTAAAGCATAATTTGATTCCAGTAGTTTTTGATAAATTTTCTAAACCATCTATTTTAAGCAATGACAACAATTTTATGGTCCAGAAGCATTTGAAATGTCATTGAAGCATATAGATGTGTAGAAACTATCATTTACATGATGATTCTATAATCTAGAGATGTTTATGAAATATTTGTCCTAGACATGAACACAAGAGAGAATTATCTCATCGAGTCTTAGCATCTAAAATAATTACAAAGATTTAGAGATGGCAGAAGACATTCATATGATGATGATTAATTCTCACAACTAGCTAACTAGTTGTCTATACACAAATGCTTAGAATTGGATGTTCCTAAAAGGTAACACAATTTCATTGCTATATATATGAGAAAACTAAGGAATAGTAGAAGAAGAGAACTAAAACTAATTAGTAGCTATCACGTTGTAAAGAGATGGATAATGGAAAGTATTAATTGAATCAACACTCAAATACATGGAAAAGAAAGGAAATTTTTTTCCTTACAGAAGAAAGTGAACCTTTCAGAGCATAAAGTAGACATAGACAACAAACAATGACTTTTGCTAAGTAACAACTCACCAGCCAACGAAAAGAAAGAAAATTCTCTTTTTCACTTTTTTGGGTTGGGAAAAGATGATAGATTTTGCATTCTCCACTTAATCAAACTCCAATATGATTGAAATGAAGACATCAAGTTTTGAGGAGGATCAACAAAATGAAAAAACAAAACTATGTTTAAACAAGGGAGATGTCTTAATGGGAAAGTCAAACAATGATTCAGGCTTTTAATCAAAGAGAAACATGGCAATCAAATTTCATCACAATGGAAGACCACTTCATATAATGAATGTTGTAGTAAAGTATGAATCATTCTTATACTTAAAAGCAAAGCATAGTAAGTCTTAAACGCCATTCATGCATATAATGGTCAAGGAAAATAAAATGCATAGAAAATATTAAGATCGTTATGTGTAAGCGTGTTAAATTGGAGCAAAGAAACATAATTTTAAAAAAGTTTGAAAATCTAGCTTCTAATGAAGAAGACAATGTTAAAATGTATGGAACGAATTTTCTCTAGTGTTTTACTGCTACTAAAATTATGAATTTTGGATGAATATAATGCGATGAATTGAGTCAAATATGATCTCAAAATTTCAAATTATGTTCCATATATTAGGATTCTGATTTCACATAAATATATACAAACATGAGAGATGCAAATCAAATGTTAAAGATGATTTTTTCTTTTAGTTTCAGAAAGAGCTGTAACTAGTGTCATTAATTGGCCTATAAAAATTTTGAGGTGAATCAAACATATCCATATTGCACTTAAGATTTGGAAATATAATGAATGGCCATGGGCAATCCCATGTTCTGAAATGGCATAGGAGTCCAAATTGGATGTAATTTTTGTAAGAAATCAGTGTAGCTTTTCAAAAAGCAAAAACTTTTAATCGATCACACAACTAACTCAATTAAACACGCCAACACACAATAATCCAAAGCACTATCATCTCACAAATAAACTATTTTTTCCAGTCTTTAAGTAGTAATATATAAGGAGTGACTTAACGTGCGTTGGATACTTGTAATTAAACCCCTCTCACATTTAACAAATCAAATTAGATATCCTCTTAACCCAACTTAATATGACACTTATAAAATCTAATTGACTACACTTCCGTCATGAGAAGCCCACTCTAAATAACCAGCCAAAATGAATTGTCAAATTCACCATAACTATACTAACCAAAACAACTAAAAACAACAAACATATTTGATACAAAAATATTTGAACATAACAATTTAATCTCTAAAATTTATCCGTAACTAAGAACCATGTCTATTTAAATCAATAACTTATGGTTACCTTTGAAAAAGAGCTACCAACGATAAGCAAATATGTAAAGTAAATTTTCCCGCAATCAGAAAAGTAGAAAAACTAATGTAGTTAGTTTACTTTACAATTCATGAACTGATTAATTTAATCGAAAGCAAATACAAAAGTGTTAGGAGTAAATTAATCACGATGTCAACTCAATAACTCAAAAATGAACTTATTCAATACAAAAATTAGAAAACTAAAGTTGACAAATTAATTGATCACACAACTAATTCAATCAAATACACCAACACACCATAATCCAAAGCACTACCCTCTCATATATAAACTATTTTTCCTCATCATTAAGTACTAATAAACAAGAAGGAGTGACTTAACGTGCGTGGGATATTTCTAATTAAACCCCTCTCAAATTTCACAAAGCAAATTAGATATCATCTTAACCCCATCTTAATATAACACTCATAAAATCTAATTGACTACACTCCCGTTATAAGAAGCCCACTCTAAATAACCAGCCAAAATGAATTGTCAAATTCACCATAACTATACCAACCAAAACAATTAAAAACAGCAAACAAGATAGCATAATGTTGTGTGGCTTACATTGATCCCTAAAAACCCAATGAAAAATGATTTTGACAGTAAACGTAAGAACAAATAGCTGCAAATAAAGAGCCAATTCTCGAAGTAGAGAAAGATTAAAGAGAGAAGAATAGAAGCACAACGCACCCCAAATAATAGAAAACCAAACACAATGTAAATTATCAAACAGGACACCTATATATATAGAACAACCGAACGAACAAAACAAAAAAAAAACATCATTACCTCCGACAATGACACACAGCAGCCGACCTGAACGGATACAACCGACAGGCTGAATACACGTGACTGTCTCGTGTTGTGACAGTGAGCAGTCTGACTCCATCACCTGAACGCACATGGCCGCCTATGGAGCTCACAGATTTGATAGCTCTACAACACCTCTACAAAAAGAACCTACAGAAAATAGGCTTCACACGTGTTTAAGCAATATGAAGGCATACGAAAAAAATAAAAATAGAAGGATTAAGCTTATCATTACCCCTTACTCCCATTGAAAACCAGCCGCAAAGTTTGAATCGAGGTCGTCGACTCCGTTGACTATGACATACTTCATCAGAAAAACACGGGGTCATTGCTGGATCCTGCACCCACGCTCCTGCCGTCGTCGGTGGATGGTGGCCTGATCCCTGCAAACACCCCAGCCGGCCTTGCCAAGCTCCTCCACAGAGAAGCTTGGAAACGTTCTCCCATGGCGCCTCCAAAGAATCTTCGAGACCCCCCCCCCCCCGCGTGTAATTGATTAAATAGAATTAAATCTACCACCATCAATGGATGAGATCAGCTGGTTTTGACGGTTTAGATACAATCCCATCAATCATACAGACGACCCAAATCAAGTCAATCGTCTCTTGTAATTCTCAAACACATAAATGGCTAAGATCGTAACGATCCAACGGTCCAGGCCTCACCAACACTTAAATGCAACGAAATGACCAACGCACTCCTCCTTCCATCCAGATTTTACACCCAACCCACACAGCGAAATGACAAACGCACCCCTCCTTCCACCCAAATCTGTAGCCCAACTCCAAGCACACTCACCGCGTAAATAAGCCTAAATTGCAAAGGCAAAATGGATATTTCTTAGAACCAAGTAGCTAGAAAACTCACTCGTTTATAAGAGTAAGAAATGTTAATTTTTAGGTTGGGAGTTTTACAGAAATAATAAATATTGATATTGCAATGGCGTTATCCCGGACAATGACAAATCAGTCCATTTATATTGAAGGAATATTAAAGGTTTGATTTTGATAAATGGGGATACACTGAATTATAAATTAGCTCTAAAAAATGACTTATTTTGGAATTGGAACTTTGTTTTGCATGAGACAAAGGACCGTTGGACTTTTACATTAGACTAAATTAAAACGCAATGTTTCTATGGACTGATTAAAACGCAATATATTTTAATATTGCACTTGAAATGATGAATGTGGCTCTCGAATCTCAGGGATGTAGTAAATTAAACATGTTCAATGCAATATGTGTCACGAGTAGAATTGATATATGTCGGAATAGAAAACGGTAGTAGTGGAAGAGTAGACAGAAAACGTCCATAAAAATACTTCTCATCCCATGCAACTTTTGTTAAAAAAAATAAGGTTATTGTGAATCAAAAAATATATTATTTGAAAAGAATAAATTTTTGTTGGAAATAATTAGACTGAGACGTGGTGAGTCATTATTATTAAAATCGATTTCACGCCCTCATGAGAACTATCTCTGTGCATCAATGTTCATTATGTGTCCGACTTCCAAGATTCAGTAGCCTAAACTATGTCATTCTATATGTGAACTTGTAATAGAGAAACCACCGATAAACTATATCCAACATAGGAAATTTGAGATAGATTATTTTTGTGAAAACTGATATATGACCCGTATATTTCTAAAAGATGTGATATATATAATAATTGAAATAGTGTAACCGTCCAAATGGTATCAATTTGTGTAACGAATAAATTAATAAAACCATTTATAACTCTGCAACTAAACATAAAATTTAATTTTGAATTTGTAACTCCCAAATATAATAGCAATTTATCTTTTTCTTTTGATTTGTAACACACTATTCAAAATTACTAACAACTTTAATATTATAAATTTCTCCACTATCATTTACTTGATCCTCAGTTACTTGATCAAATAGGAAGACTAAATGTGACATGCACGTCTAATATATGAAATCAGTGTCCTGTGATTTTTAACCATCGTATAAATATACTTCTTACTATTGCTTTATCCTTTAAAAATAGATATTTTGACACTAACTGACCAACTGGTCATAGAAAACCTCATTATGGCCGAAGATATTTTACTACACCTTTACTTTTAATTTTTCATGGCCATCTCAGCCACTTTTCAACCTACTGGTAAATATACATGTATTGTACATGAACTAAATATAAAGTTTAATATATAAGATATATTATATTTTAGAATTATTGTTTATCAATAAATTTATATGATTATTATTTTATTATTTATCTCTCAAATTTTTTATATATAACTCATATATTTGTATACACACATACATATTTCAAACACATATTAACTGGTATAATTACAATAAAAAAGTATCAGCCAGATAACGACACATTTACATTATCATTTTAGAAATTATACAAATGATATGTGGATAAATTGTCATTAATTATTTTTCTATATTATAGATTATTTATAAATAGATTGTAGTTTGTATATAGTAAATTTGTATATTACTACTATTATGAAATGAGCTATTATTAGCTTATTAATTGTTTGTAATTACTATTATTATAATTTTTTTAAACCATTACAATTTTTATTTGAATATGAAAATTCTAAAACTATCAATTAATCTCTATAATTAATTATTATTCAATGATGCACGTTAGTGAGATATTAATTTTTTCTCAAAGTTAGTAAGAGAGAATATAAATGAGAATTCCATTAATTATTTTATTCAAGACCAACATCAACTAATAAGAGTGTGACACATGTACTTTTAAAGAGTATTATAGGATTAGCAAAAAAAAGGATAAAGTTATCTAAAAATGATTCTCCTAAGCATGTCACTTTTAATATATTATAGATTTGTTCTCGATTCCTCACATTATAAAGGTGTCATTACTGAACAATACAACATATTTGAACATGTAAAGAGCATTGAATGTGTCTTAGAGTGTGGTGATGATGGAAATCAGACTTATGTGATTGGTCAAGACCGTGGTGGATAGACACACAAGAAAAACCATATATTATGATGGTTAAGCTGCGACGATTGTATCAACCATCGTAAACATACAAAAGTGGAACATGTTGCGACGGTTAAGGCAATCATCACAACAGGTTGTCGTATTGCGACGATTATTCACTAACCGGCCCAACAGGCCTACAAATATGATGATTTACAAGAGTCATCGCAATAGTTTTAAGTAATGCACTAAAACGCTATCGTTTTGCTGCATGTTTAATTGTCAGTCATGATAATTATTGCAAGTTGTCACACTAGACTATAATGTTACGACGGTTTGGTCGAACCGTAGCAATTAAGTTTAGAAAAGGTAGCAATAACATTATCGTTTTGTTGCATAATTTATTGTGCGTTGTGATGTTTTGCTAAACTCACTAGACTGAAATATTGTGATGGTCCAGATGAACTGTCACAGTTGAGTTTAAGAAATGTGGCAAAACGATATCATTTTTATGCATATCTAAATGATAGTTGCGAAGGTTCTCTTACACCGTCAGTTATACTGTCCTATGGTGACGGTTCGATCGAACCGTCGCAACATTGAATCCTAGATTAATTCACAAACCCACGTTTCTCCCACCAATTTCTAGTTTTCCCTCTCACATTTCACGAACCCACATTTCCTCTTAGCTTCGGTATGGTGGTTCTCATCTTTCTCTTTCTCTTTACTTTATTTCTCTTTCACTTTCCCTCGAGTTTGAAATAGTGAACCCTAGATTAATTAATAAACCATGTTTGTAGATGATAGAGCACATGCAAAAACATCATTATCATGTCAAGAAGATGATAATGATATGCACGAGTTGTTGCATAATGTATTTTATAATTTATTGAATAATGAACATGGATTAGATTCTATTTTATCGCAACAACTGGTTGATGATGTAAATGAAAGGATGATGGAATTCGAGGATGATTATGATGCTATAGAGTTTTATGATTTGGTTAAAGATAGTAGTCGACCGTTATATCCAAGATGTGAAGAATTCTCAAAATTGTCATTTATTGTGAACCTATAATACATTAAATGTCTTGATGGATTGAGTGACAAATCATTTTTTCCCTTATTGAATTGTTGAATAGAACTTTTCTAAAGGGTGTTCAACTTCCAAATACATTTTATGAAGCAAAGAAATTGATTCGGAAGATAGGACTCGGGTATAAAAAATAGGTGCATGCCCAAAGGATTGTATGTTGTGTTACAAAGAAAAAGAGAATGACCAAATATTTGATCGTTGTGGTACTTCAAGATGGGTTACCAGTAAAAAAGATTGTGAGTGTATGTCTCAAAGAAAGAAGAAAGTGAAGAATGTACATGCCAAAGTATTACATTGCATTCCTTTAAAATACATATTTGTGTTGTTTAATTGTGAGTTGGTGGATCTATTCCGTAAGTAAGTCTCAAATATATAACTTGGATATTGTTTATCTCTGAAACTTCAACAGTACTGATACATGTCTCATGTGCTAATTATTAACATGAAAGCTTCAACGGTGATGTCGAATGCATTCTTGCCTCTAGCTGAGCTCCTCACGACCTGAATGTCTGTAAAACACAAACAAAAAACTAGAAAAGTGAGGGAACTGGGGGGTGGTTGCCTCGCTTAAAACCTTCGATACCTAAGTCAGTATCCTAGCGTTATTTCGGCATAGCTTACTTAATAGATAAATTGCATACCTTTTCTTTTAGTAAGTGGGTCTTATTATACTTGAGTCATCGGGTGGAAGGAAGTATGTCGAAGGAGTCTTAGTGGCGTATTGGGGAAGCTTCTCAAGACATGGTGTCTGTTCTAATTGTCCTTTATTGGATGAAAGGGAGGCGATCTTTGACACAAAGTGACAGGCATTAATTGTCGATGTGCTTTTGTGGTGACATTTCGATGGTTGTTCTAAAATTCTATCATGGTAACTGGAGCTGTTGGGCATAACTTTCAGCATGAAATGATGATCCTACACTCGGGGTAATACGAGCTTTCTTTCTTATCTTTCTTTCTGAGCTTTATTCCTACCTTTTGGTTTGTGCTCAGGTCTGCGCGATCTGAGCTTCCTCAAGACAACCTGACGAGGTCGATTCATTTTCCTTTGAGACTTTTCTAGTAGTTTTCTAGTGTGTTGTAACAGGTGTCATCCCATCATTGGTGGTCAGGAAAATACTCATAACAGTTACCCCCAATTGAGGACTCGGGTGGCTACATTCTCCCGGTTCTGAAGACTTCTTTATCCGATCTCCTCATTCTAGCTAAATATGTGCTGTGTGAGGCCAAGGGCTTTGTTCATCCCGGGTAATCCATACTCATGCTTGAAATTTGTTTGGTTGGGTGGCCCGTACCAAATGAAGTTAATTACCTGACCGTCTTTTGTCGTGACTCATACGCGTGTGTCGTTCCACTTTTTCTGTGATTTAAAGCCATTAATCTTCTTAGGGGTTGGTGCATTAACGGTGCATGGATGTACGTAAAGGAGCGTGAGGGTTACCAACCATGAAGCCTGACTCTTCGATGTGTCACTTCATTCCTGCAGTCATTTGACTGACGTTTGGCCTTCCAAAACTCTTCTTATTAGTCCGTGAAACATCCATTCATTGGGCGTGGAATCATCTCGATGGTTTCCATCATGGCCCTTTTTAATGTCTTTTGAATGACTTGTTTCCTTCTTCAAGACCTATAAATAGGTGATTTTCCAGCCGATAATTTTGACCTTTGATCTGTAATTAAGCATCTTCACTGGCCATAATCCACCCCCTTCGTGTCACCATTCCCTTCCTTTTATCATATATGTCCTTTCGATCCACCAACCTCTCATCATAACATGCGCTAACATGCTTCAGAAGTGGGGCATGATAGCCCATTCCACTCGCATCATTCGGGATCGTCTCAAGCCTAGGCACAATGGCCTCCTTCCTTGAGTAGGGGAGATCGATGCATTTTTTGTCCCCTGCTAAGAAATTGCATGTTGCTTGGGGGTCGAGTTTCTTTTTGGCTCAACTTGGTGTGGGCATTAGACCAAGCCGTCGTGATCCTGAGTCCTTGGTCGAAAAGTGATCGGGGCTTTCAAGACCTCCAGAATAGTTCAAGAAAGCTATGAAAATCTTGCGGCCACTAGCCCCCAGGGGGGAGGGGTATTTTCCTCTTAAGTTAGTCTAGGGGATTCGCCGCTTTAACTAATGAGGAGATTTTTATAATTTTTCCTTTTCTTGCTTTTGTAATCATTTCCCCTTACTATTAATAAGAGTGAACTTAAGTAACTCTGACTCCTTTTAGCTTTGCTTTTGTGTATTTCTTTTGTAAGCTTGCATCCATATGAGTTGTGCTTTAAGTAATGGACATACCTCGAATTGGTAAAGCTCTACCTTTACCTCAGTCGAGTTTCGCCTGGGCAAGACCTTAATCCTCTTTTCATTCTTTATTTTTTGTTGCTCTAAATTATGAATGTTATAACTATTAATTCATGCTGGCCTGAGCTGCAGGATCGCTCTTACCTAGAGCTTGGGCACGGTCCAAGATGGACTTGATCCTTCCTTTTGGGCTGCCCCTTTTGAAGGAGGCCATGGGTCGTTCAGTCCTGTCACAGTCTGTGTGATCCTATTCGGGAGATCTGATTAGGCAAACTTTCCTAGAATTGGGAGTTTACCTTTTGATGTTTATTCAATCATTCCTTCTCTTAGTTGGACCTTTCCTGGTGTGGCGATTTAAAAAGTAAGCTAAATTCCATTCCTTTGGTATTTGGCCAGACCTTTCTTTTTTCAATTATCTAGACAATTCTACTCTAAATAAATCTTTGAGCTAAAATGCTCAGCAAATATTACTTTTTGTGCTGGCTAGGGCCTTATCCTTGTCTGACGAGCTATAATGCTCGGTAGACATCCGTTTAACCTTTATCTAGCCAGGAGTGTCAACTCTGGCTAGGCTCTTGGTCCCGTCTTGCGAGCTAGAGTGCTAAGCTAACATCACTTTACCTTGATATCTAGTCAAACGTTCCTGCTCTGGCTAGATCCTTGATCTCATTTGGCGAGCTAGGGTGCTGGGAAGATATCACCTTTTGCATTGATATCTAGTCAGGTGTGCGTACTCTAACTAGATCTTTGATCCCATATAGCGAGCTAGGGTACTAGGGTACCTACTCTGGTTAGATCATTGATATCGCCTAGCGAGCTAGGGTGCTCGGTAGCCAACACTTTACCTTGATATCTAGTCAAGCGTGCCTACTCTGGCTAGATCTTTGATCCCATCTAGCGAGCTAGGATGCTCGACATACATCACTTTTCCTTGATATCTACCCGGGCGTGTCTACTCTAGCTAGATCTTTGATCTCATCTGGTGAGCTACGGTGCTCGGTAGAGATCAATTTACTTTGATATCTTGCCAAGCATGCATGTTTTGGTGAGATCTTTGATCCCGTCTAGTAAGCTACAATGCTCGAAAGACATCACTTTACCTTAATATCTAGCCAGACGTGCATGCTTTGGCTAGATCCTTGATCCCGTCTGGTGAGCTAGGTGATTGGGAAATATCACTTTACCTTGATATCTAGCAAGGCCTGCATGCTATGGCTAGATCCTTCATCCTGTCTGACGAGCAAGGGTGCTCGACAGACATCACTTCCTTAATATCTATCAAGGTGTTCCTACTCTTGCTAGATCATTGATCCCGTTTGGCGAGCCAGGGTGTTCGACAGACATACCTTTTTAATCTCAACTAGGGGCTAGAGTACCGTGCCAGTTATCATTTTTTAATCCGGACTGACAGACTAGAGCAACACACCAATCATCACTTTTTAATCCTAATTGGCGATCTAGAGCTCCACGCCAGTCATCATTTTTAATCATGGCTGATGAGCTAGAGCACCACATCAGTCATCACTTTTTAGTCCCGAATGGCGAGTTAGAGCACCACACCAGTCATCATTTTTTAATCCTGACTAGCGGGTTAGAGCACTACGCTAGTCCTCACTTTTTAATCCTCCTTCAAACGTCGTGGGAGAGTCAATTTTCTACTTTTATTTGATAAATGTCGTTGAGTACACGATCTATAGTATCCGTTAGAGCTTGGTGTTGGTCGTTTGAAAATGAGTTCACTTCTTCTGCTCTGACTAGGGAGAGGAAGTCGAGATGGAGAATTGAAGGCAGCTGGGATTTTTAGTACTCGAGCTCCTACCCTCTATTTCTTGCTGGAGTTTGGTGTGTACTTCTTTCCAAGATTTGTCTTTGCCTTAACGGTGAGACCCCTTGAGCTATACCTTTTACTCGGAAGTAAGTGTCGACCCATCGTGAACCGTTCTTTTTTACTGTCGTAATGGGAGGACAACTGGCCACTCCAATTTCTTCAAGGTCTTTTTTGGACTGCGTTCCAGGTAGTTCGTCGTTCATGGGGTCCATTCTTGTGGGTTCATACTCTTCAAGAGAGAGCTTAGAAGGATCACACTTATGTATCGAATTGTTAAAAACATGTTTCCATTTGAAGGCTGGTGTAAAAAGTCCTGAATACCCTCATTTTTTTACCGGAGCTTCAAGTAAGGTTTGGTCTGTGAGCCTGCATACCAATTACGGCACGAGCTTCGTCCTTCCATTTCACTCAAGGTGGGATGTGGGAGTCGGGAGCTGTATAACCCCAATTCACGTTTCAACCGTGATGGAGGATTGATGCAAGGCTTTGTATTTCAACTGGGGATGATCCCAAGCTTGTTTATCCGTACCACATAGCTTTCATTTGTGTGGGAGCCTTGTAAAGTTGTTGGTGGCCAAAAGGACACCAAAGAGTTGACAGAGGATGGCCTTCTGATATTTTCCTCCATCTTCCGCAACTTCTCACATATTGCCTCCAATGGTCCTTTAGGGATCCCTGCCTTTATTCTCTTCCTTCGTCTGGCAACCTAGTGTAACTAGAAGCACACCCAGGGAAGTTTCATGAGATGTTCTCCTTTCGAACCCCTTTCATTAAGTCAGTCCTTCCCTTGTTTCCTTGGGATGGCTCTAATCAGATCCTCCACCATAAAGATGGAGGTTGGCCGTCTGAAACCTGTTTTCACTTTACTCCTTATTTCCTCAAGAGGTGTCAGTTTCTCCAGGGCAAGGCATTGCCTTGTCTTTTCCCGGATGACCTTCCCCTGGGTTCCGCAAGTAGGTGACGCCTTCGGCGGCGAGCCTTTAAATTTTGGGGGAGGATCATTCCCGTGCAAGATACCGCTATTATTTATGCGTTGACTTACATGTATTTCCTTCCTTTCCTGGTCACTTCAGAGGTTACAGCCTCTGTATTCTTCTTCTATCGTGTAGTCATCATGACGGTAGATGATTCTTCTCTCGGTGAAGAGAAGGGTGGATCTCCCCTCCCTCTTGGATTTCATCGGTGTTCATGGGGTCCATTCTTATGGGTTCATCCACTCCAAGTAGGAGCTTAGATCACGCTTGTGTATCCCGATGTTAAAAACTCGATTCCCTTCGAAGGCTAGTGTAAAAAGTCCTAAACACCCTCATTTTTTTACTAGGGCTTCAAGTTGGGTTTGGCTTGATAGCCAGTGTGCCAATTTAGCTGGCTAGGTCGAGGTCCAAACATTTTGGTGAAAAAATATGATGGATACAATGTTAATGAATTCATTTTCATACAAAGGAAAGTGATAACCTTCGTAAGTCTCAAAATAGTGGAGTCATGATAACATCAGAAATGATAAGTTATGAAAATGAAGGAGATAGAGAGATGACTTATTATGAGATTCTCAAATATATCCTTAAGATGAATTATTATGAGAAATTTAAGGTGATTTTATTCAAATGTGATTGGAATAAAGACTGATCAATATGGGTTTACACTTGTTAATGTTCCGCGTTTGACTTATACCAGAGAGTATTTAAAGTACGAGTAATTTATCTTTGCAACACAAGCACGTTTAGTATATTATGTTAAAGATTGAAATGATACAGACTGGAATGTAGTTTTCCATACAAAACTTAGAGGTTTTTATGACATGAGAGTATTAGAGCTTGAAAATGACACCGAAATTCATCATAACGCTGAAGTTCTCAATGAACAAAGTCTAGAAGATGTGAACTTAGTTTGAATAGATGTTGATGACTTGACTTTTGAATACATTGCATATGATTACAATAATGATCATGATAACAACATTTCTGAATAATTTGATTGCATGTTTAGTACGTCAGATACTCGATTGGATATTGACATGGAAACATAAGATTTGTTCGCTCTTGTTCAAATTGTCGTAATGCTATTAAATGTTTTGTTAAATAGGACTATCTCAGCGGCATATGTGTGGATGGATACGGCTATCATCTATTTAGGTCAGATCAAGTGAGGATAGAAAACTTATGGCTTTCAATGAGGATAGATCAGGCCATTGGTAACAATAAAGACACGTTTATAGACTTTTGCGAGACCATTGCAAGTTCAAACAATATTTTTCCCATAAAGTATGATTAGAAGCATGTGTCACGTTATCATAAAGGTCAAGCGTGATATGTAGTGAAGGTATGGATACTAATTAATATTGTTATGGTACTTGTATGTTTATATATATATATATATATATATGTATGCGTGTATGTATCCGTGTATGTACACCTGTATGGATGCATGCATGTATGGGTGCGTGAATGCATGTATGTATATTTGTATGTATGTATGTATCCATGCACGTATTAATTTTTTGTAGTCAAAATATATGGTCGATGAATGCCATAAAGAGTAAGTTTTGAAATCCTTAAATAAAAAATAGAAGGATGAGAAGTACAAATAAAGAGTTGATAGATGGAAAAATATGAAACAGAAGAAGGGGCATTGCAACATTCGGATGCGAATATTCAAAAATAGAGTTTCGTTGTAATAGTCCATAGATGGTACTATGAAGAAGAAAATGTATGGATTTTAATTCAACATCTATGACTAATATTATATAAAATAAACTATCTCTTATTTTTTCTATCAAAATAGAGGCGTGTTGAAACTAACAAAGCATCTCAGAGTATATAAAAATACCATTGTCCCTCACACGTTGGGGCGTACTAGTTTAGCCAAAAAAAGCACTAATGGTAAACTCTAGACTTTATAAATTTAATCATCTTAATTAATTTTATTTTAATAATACTTCAATCATATATGCGGACGAACTTCAGAAAGACCCCTCAAGAACGGAGTTGTTATAGCCTCACATGAGCGGAAAGATGGAAGTTATGTGAATGAAGAAACTGCAAACGTTGATGTAACTATAAGTTATAAATATTTAAAAATTTAAATTGTTGTTACATGTTTATTTAGACTAAGTCTTAATTTTTTATTGTAGGAAAAGCTTAAAGAGCGCATGAATGTATTCCCAGATGGTGCTTATGATCCAATTTTACCAAATGACACGCTCTCACAAGTATTGGGTCCAGAGCATCCTGGACGTGTGTGTTCATTAGGACTCAGGCCAACTCCATGTAAAGTGTTCTCGCGTTATCATGGAGAATCTTCCACGTAAGATGCTTCCTATTTAACAACTGAGCTAGAAGCTCAACGTAAATAAGTGTCTGAGTTGGAGGCTCAATTTGCACAAGTGCCTAAGTTAAAGTCTCAATGTGCACGAGTGCCTTAGTTGGAGGTTCAATGTGCATGAGTGCTTGAGTTTTTGGCTGAATGTTCAGAAATGCAAGACTCCCTTGGAGGGTAGGATAGGGTTTTATGCTTTGAACTTTATTTCATACTTGTAAATAGTTTGTTCTTATGTGTGTTTTCATACTTTAAATACTTTGGATAATTTGTATTGATAATCTAACATTTCGAATATCTTTTCAAATTCGTGGGTCAATGTTTGGTAATTTATGTGCCTTGTAAATGTGTAATCATGAATACTACTATCACTACTGCGGGTATAGGTGTTAAAATTGTTATATATGCAAGAATTTTTCGGAAATTGGTTGAAACACAATCAGAATCTGAAAAATGATCGTATTTCATGACATGTTCATAATAGTCATTAAGGCGTTTACAAGGAGGTCGTAGTAACGGTTATATAATCGTTGCTAATTGGTGCTTCTGTGACGGTTTAGAAAACCGTCGTGATAGTGTGTATAGTGACAGTTAGCAACCATCGCCAAACACCTGTTGGAAAATGTACATTTGTGTCGGATGTAGGAAATTGTCGCTACCAACATGTATATAACTAAATAAACCATCGCAGTCACAAAATAAACCGTCGCAAAAGACCACGTTATAGGGACGTGGGAAGATGGCACATCCATATTAGTGATGGAATGCCATTTCTAATACACCATAACCTCGCCCTAACCAGATCACACCACCTAGAAGTGTTCCCAGGCTAAGGCTCATTTAAGTCTTTTATCACTTGACTTAGTGGTTACAAGGGTATGGACAAATATATCAAAAGAGGATAATACAGGAGATGATTACATTTACCAGTCATTGACATGTATCAAGCAGTCACGTTGAAAAGTCAAGAATAATATTTGACGATAGTTCATAAGAGCAAGTGTGCTACCATAATGAGTCAAAGTCATAACGGTCAACTATATGGGTGACGAGATACACCCATGTACACTTTTTTTGCATAGAAGTAACATTGTATTTTCTTATTGATTTTCTAGTAAGATTTTTTTTTGTTAATGTTACATTACAAATTCTAAGAGAAATGAGAGAACATAATTCGAAGTCATGACCTTTAAGATATGAGTGTGGGGGTTTAACCAACTACACCAATCCAACTTATTTATTTTTTTGTAAGATTCACTCTAGTAAATTTATGTGATTAAACATAAGACATCAACTTTAAGGGAGACGAGTTATGGTAATAAAAGTATCATGCCCCCTTTTACACTTTTTCTCTTTATCATTTTATATGGACAGTCACATTAGCGATGAGGCTAGAAACATTTTGGAAGAGGGGTAGTCATAAAACATAGATGACAATAGAAGACATAAAAATATATTATAAATTCGAAAAACTTATGATGCTATATTTCCTATTAGAAGATTCACCTTTGGAGTTTGAATGAGGTGAAATCTTTTTTTTTTTGGATTTCTACTCTATGATCTCCCATCACTATCAAGCTTTGAGCATGTTGATCATTTTTCCGATATTCATTGTTCATAAATCATTATTTCATCGCATTTAATTTAATCTTTACTATATAGCAAAGTAATAAATAAGAGATCATACACAACAAATAAAGAACTTAACAACAACAAAGCTTTATCTTCATCTTTAATCTTAACGTTCAGATTTTGTAAATTGGTTAAAATTTTAGTGTAATCATTCAAGTGCTCTGACAAAGTAGTACATGACTGTTATTGAAACCAGACAAATTTCTTCTTCAAGTAGAGTCAGTTCTCTACATTTCTAGTCATGCACTTGTTCTCCATCTTTTTATGATGATTCAACTTTCCTCATCCTTCTCATTCACACCCTTGGATTTATCCTCGAGGATTCTATCCAATTCTTGTTGGTTCAGAATGTCTAGACCTTGCACTAACATGCCAAAAATATTTGAACCAAGTTTTTTAACTATGAATATAATATTTGACACCATTGTTCTTGCTACTGATTTTGGACCTACTGTTGCAACAACCTCGTCTTCCATCTCCCTCAATCAAAAGCGTAGTGAACTGGAAAAAAAACTACCCAAGAAACATGTGCAGAAAGAACGTTGAAACGAGAGATCTCGTCAGAATGATAAAGAACGCTAAAGCATGAGATATCGTCAGAACGGCAAAGAATGCCGAAGTGAGAGATCTCGTCAGAACAGGAAAGAATGCTGAAGCGGGGAACAATCACTTCTGAAACGAGGCACAATTGCTTCCGAAACTGGTGACTATCACTTCTGGAACGAGGGGACAATCGCTTCTGGAATGGATGACTATCGCTTCTAAAACGGGTAACCATCACTTCCAGAACGGGGGACCATCACTCCCAAAATGGGAAAGAACAACAGAATGGGAACCGACATCTCGAGAACAGGAGATCATCACTTCTAAAACAGGAACCGACATCTCAAAAATGGGGAATCATTACCTTCTAGACAAGACAGAACATCAGAACGGAAATGAGGGTTCAGAATGATAGTCAAGTGGTTGTGATTGATTGGCTTAAACCACGAGGATTGTGATTAATTGGCTCAAATCACGAGGAACCACCAAGTGGTTATGACTGATTGAGTTACTGAGAACAAAACAACAGAAAAGAATGAGCAAAGTAAATGAGTCCACGCCTGAAAGCAATCTCATCAGCCGAAAGCATAGAGGATGTGATCATCCCTTTATTATTATTATTATTATTGTTGTTGTTGTTGTTGTTGTTGTTGTAAGGCTTATAAGTACAGGCACGTGTAAAAAGAAGAGAAGGTGAGGAAGAAACCTAAGAAAACATCAACTAAATGCACTGCCCTTCCTCTCTTCTCTTATCAACAACTGTGTAAAATCCTTGACACAAGTGAATATCAACAATCTTCCCGTGGTTTTTCTTTCCTTTAAGGGTTTTTCATATAAATGATGTTGTCTTTATTCTCTGTTTCTCTCTTTAGATTATGATCTTTATTATTTGTTCGTAGAGGATTTTCCATACCAAAAAAATCATTTACATTGTTTGTGCTTTCATTGAAAAAGAGAGAAAAACTCGAGAAATTTCTTCCAAAATGCCAAAAACCACATCAAACGCCCCATCAACAACGAAAGCGAGAACAAAAATGGCAACATGTTGGAAGCAGAGATGGTAACAACAACAAGTGCAAACTGGAAACGGAACAGAAAATGGCAAACTCGTTCCTTTCATATTCGATTGGCTTATTTCTTTTACATCATTATTAACTTCTAAAAAAAGAAAAAAGAGAGAGGAAGGAGATAAGAAAAAAAATCATTCAAAGGAAGGATGAGCTAAAAAAATCAGAGTGGGTAAGAAAAGAAGAACTCAGAAATCTCATACCAGAAGAACTCATAAAGCTTAGATCAGAAAAACTCAGAAGAACCCAGAAAGTTCATATAAAGCTCGTAAATCTCATATCAGAAAGCTCATAAAATAAAAAAAAAGTTTCAAAAAAGTTGAACTCAGAGCTTCAGAAAAGTTGAAGTCAAAGCTTCAAAAAATTCAAAATCAGAGCTTCAGAAAGGAAAAGTTGAAGTTCATATCAGAAAAACTTCAGATCTTCAGAATAGAAAACGTTAGAGTGTTTGAATTTCATAACAAAAATCTGAAAGGATTTTAGAAAAGAAAAAAGAGTTAGGAAGGAATTTCATAGCAAAAAATCCAGAGTAAAAGCTAAGCAAAGAAGACCACATTCAAACTTCTTAGGAAGGGAAAGTCAAGAAAGTTGTCACTCAAACGTTTTAGAACAGGAAAACCAATGAGACTATGTTCAAATGTTTTAGAACGGGAAGACCAAAAAAGGGAAAGCTACTACTTAAGAAAATTTAGGCATTCAAAAGGAATTTATGAGTGCAGAACAATGAAAGATAAACAAACAACGAGAACGGAGACATCCTGACTACGGGAACATGAATGTCGTGGTGATGTGAATAGAAATATCTTAACAACGGAAGCGACAACGGGAACAGAAATGGAAACTAAAATAAAAAAAGTTGGAAGCAAAATTACATGGCGAGCCACATAATCATAAGGATATGAGAGTATAATTCATGAAGAATTTTACGGACTTCAAGTTGAGCTCTATATCAAAAGTATGGTAATCTTCGTACAGGAAAGTAAACTTAATCACGTCTTTCAAATTTAATTTCTTTTTAAACTGTATCGACTTACATAGAAAATTATATATTTAAAAAGATATAGACGTCTACTGCTTGAAGAATTTTATAGAACTTGATCTAGAGCTCCCGAACATATAGGTTTGAAAATTATAAAGTGTCAATTGAAGCTAATTACATGGAGAATTTTATACTATCGGAAGCATATATATGAAAATCAACTTTTAGAAGAATCTTACAGAATTTGATTTGGAGTTCTCAATCACACTTATGGCATGATAACATGCACGCTGTCAACTCTCTCTTCTTCGACAATAGAACTATGAGCGTAAGTCCTTGGGAGGGGCAATTCATAAGTCTTACTCTCAGAATGAACTAAGGGCGTAAGTCTTTGAGAGAGACAATTCATAAGTCCTACTCTCATAAGAAAATCAAAACGAAGCATGGTTCCACTGAAGGAGCCTAACTCCTTAGGAGCTTCTACGTACGCAGTTCTTAGAAGGAAATAAAAAACGGGTCATGGTTCCACTTAAGGATGTTAAATCATTGGGAGCGTCTACGTATGCTGATCTTAGAATAAAATTGAAACGGGGCCATGGTTCCACCAAAAGAGCCTAAGTCATTGGGTCATCTACATATGCCATTCTAAGAAGGAAATGGAAACAGGGACATGGTTCCATCAAAGGATCCTAAATCTTTGAGAGTATCTACGTACGTCGTTCTCATAAGGAAATTGAAATGGGACCATGGTTCCACTGAAGGAGAAAAAAAAGGGTCAAGGAGAAAAACATGCAAGGGATAAAACAAAATATAAGAAAGAAAATTAAATGTCTTCAGAAAAGAAAAAAGAAATGTCTTCAGAATGGGAGAGTTTGGAGAACGGAAAAAAAATGTCTTCAGAATGGGAGAGTTTGGAGAAAGGAAAAGAAATGTCTTCAGAACGGGAAAAAAGTCTAGAGAATGGAAATGAAAATATTTTCAGAACGGGAAAGTCTGAAGAACAGAAAAAGAAACATCTTCAGAAATGGGAAATTCTGGAGAACGGAAAAGGAAATGTCTTAAGAATGGAAAAATCTTCAGAATAGGAAAGGAAATGTCTTCAGAACGAAAAATTCTGAAGAACGGAAAAGGAAACATCTTCAGAATGGGAAAGTCTGAAGAACAGAAAATGAAATGTCTTAAGAACGGAAAAATATTTAGAACAGAAAAGAAAAGAAGTTGAAAAAAGAATTTTAGAACAGAATAGAAAAGAAGTTAAGGAAAGACCTTCAGCTCAGTGAAGAAACGCTGAGAAAGGAAGAACTGAGTAAAGAAGGACAGAAAAGAAAAGCTAAAGAACGGACCTGAGCAAAAGACGGCCAGGAGTAAAAGGAAACGAAGCGAGAAAAGGAAGGAAAAAATTGAAAGCAAAAAAAAAGAAAATACGGAAATGGGAGAAACTCTACCAATGAGTCTGTAGCAAGGAAAACGGGAAAATTCTACTAATAGAAATGAGGCATTAAACTCAAGCTCTTGTAATGAAATTATGAAATCGTACAGTCGCTCCTTACTCATTTCAATTATTATATATTATTGTACAATATTCATGTCACAGATCCTATCATACTAGGAGAAAGAAAATGAAAAATGAAGAAACAGAGGAAACTCTATCGATGAGCCCGTAGGGAATCAAAACAGGGTCATGGTTCCACGGAAAGAGTCTAAGTAATTGCGAGTGTCTACGGACATCGTTCACAGAAGGAAAAATAAAATATGGAAACAACAGAAACTCTACCAACAAATCCGGAATGAAAAACTTAAATTCGTGCGATGCAATTATGGAACGAGACAAGGAAAATGAAAAATAAAGAAACATGAGAAATTCTATCATTGAGCTCGTACTGAAGAAAACAATAGAACCTCGCCAATGAGCCCATAATGAAGAAAACAAGAAAAACTATATCAATAAACCCACAGTAAAAAAAATGGAAAAACAATGCAGTGGATGAAGGGAAAGTAATCATCGTCAACAGCAAGCTGGCAAAAAAGTTAGTCGACAAACGCAAAGCACGTGAGAACAGAAATGGGCAGACGTAACGACAGAATAAGAAAGGACAAAACATTACACCTCAATAACTTATACTTATTGAGTGTAATGGGGGAAAATGAACAGGAAAAAAATCACCCAAGACACGTGTCAGAACGGCAAAGAACGCTAAAGCGAGAGACCTCGTCAGAATGACAAAGAATGCTGAAGTGGAAGATCTCGTCAGAACAGTGAAGAATGCTAAAGCGGGGAACCTTTTCTTCTGAAATGGGGGACTATCGTTTCTGGAACGGGGGGACAATCGCTTCTGGAATGGGGGACAATCGCTTCCGGAACGGGTGACTATCTCTTCTAGAACAGGGGGACAATTGCTTCTAGAACAAGTGACTATCACTTCTGGAACGGGTAACTATCGCATTCGGAACGGGAGGACTATCGCTTCTGGAACGGGAGGACTATCGCATCCGGAATGGGATGAATATCGCTTCTGGAACGAGAGGACTATCGCCTCTAGAACAGGGGACCATTACTCCCAGAACGAGAAAGAACAATAGAACGGGACCGACATCTCGAGAATGGAAGATCATCGCTTTTAGAACAGGAGCCGACATCTCGAGAACGGGGAATCATTATCTCCTGGACATGACATAATATCAGAACGGTAAGGAAGGTTTAGACTGACAATCAGGTGGTTTTTCTTCTCTTCAAGAGTTTTCCACATAAATGATGGTGTCTTTATTCTCTTTTTCTTTCTTCAAATTATGATTTTTATTATTTGTTCGTAGAGAATTTTCCATACCAAAAAAATCCTTTACACGTAGGCTTTGAAAGTAATTGTTATGTGCTGAAAAGGGCCAGAAACACAACAGGTTCACTACAGGTGAAAACACAACTAGATACGTGATTCAATAAAGCCTACTTCACGAAATAGGAAGGAATCCTTATGTTTTCTAAGTTCTCACACGAAACTTTGTCAACAAAACCTAATCGCAATGGATAACATCAAGTGGTTCTGATAAAAAACTAACATCATCAGTCTGGTTGGAGTAAAGTCAAAACCCAATACTAAAGATGGACTATATGAGATAAAATCTATTAGCTTATCTCACATCGATTGTAGAAGGGAATGACATTCAGTTTATAAGTGTGAGAGAAAACATCACCTCTCAAACTAGTTTTTGAGTTAAAAAGGCCCACTAGCACTCAACATTGGTATGAGAGTCAAGTCTAGATTTATCAATAAATTTGAGTTATTGGCCCTTCAACTCAGTAACCTGATGTGTGATGAATTCAGGTGATGGGAGTCGTTGACTCCCCGAATCACGACCCGATGTATGATGATCCGGGTGAAGCGAATAAACGATTATCCAAGTCAGGACCTGATAGTTGGTAATAAGAATGTTCACGGTTCAGTTCCGTCATTTATTTAATGAAAAATTGAACCAAACCAAAACTTATACAGTCCATTCATTTCCCAAACCAAACTGTGAATTTGATTCGGTTCATCCGTTCAGTGGTCCGGTCAGTGGCACAACAAGAACAAGGTTGTGAAACAAGTCTACACGTTAATGTTCCATTACCTTCATTTTCTTTGAGAACCAATCAGATTAGAAATAAAGGCTTAAAGAACAAAAGGAATTTGACTTGCCCGCAACCAAATATCACCGAGAATAAAGGCATAAGAAAATTATTGTTTACTGAACTCAGAGAAGACAGAAAATGATTGCTGAGTGAATCCTAAGTTCTGATCAAGATTTCCCCAAAATTTCTTTTGGATTTCAGTTCATATTTCTCAAAGAATCAGAGGATAGTTTCTTCACAAACCCATAAATGGGTTTCTTGTTTACCAGTTCAGAAGAAATTGTGAGAGAGGAAGTGACGCACTCTAACGTCGAGCCACCAACAGAGATGGAACACCTAATCGCCGATGGAGGAAATAAGGCACTGGGACGCCGAGACACGATGACAGAGAGGAGGCGACCCACTGTCGCGCTGCGTGGGGGTGTCGGGGTTTAAGAGGAGAGAGATGAGAAATGAGGAAAAGAAAACCTTAGTTACCTATTAAATACCAGACTAAAACGGTGCCGTCGTGTAGGCTTTGGGAGACATGTCTATTTATATACATAAAACCAGTGTTTAAGGGAATATCGGTTTTGTTCGGTTCAAAATATTACAAAATTTTGAACCGAATCGAACCAGTAGAAGTTTCAGATTGACCGAACCAGTGACTTTCAGTTCAGTTCGGTATAAATTTGTGCACCCCTAGTTGATGAATCCGGTTTGAATGAGTTAATGGTTGTGCAGCTTAGGACTTGATGTGTGACTTGAGAGATTGTTGGAGTTGTTATCTCAAATCGATTGTGAAATTGACTGATAATTAATTTATAAGTGTGAGTGAAAATCTCAACTCTCAAACTACTTTTAAGATTAAGGAGATCCAAAACATATGATAAGATCTCATTTTCATTTCTAAAAACCATTTATCTTTAGATCTAGTTTTGGCAAAACAAGGGGAACTAATATGCGTTTCATATATAAAAGTTAATTTTTAACCTTGACAAACTTCTTGTTTTGTCAAGCAAAAGTGGGGCTCGTCCATTGTACACTTATTTATCTTTTTCGACAAAAGATACCACGAAATTAATACTCTTTTAACCGATTAACATAATTAATCCACACCACTTTCCATATTTCAGCAAAAAAATGCGTCTAAAAAAATCCGCAACAAAAATCAAGAAATCGAAGAATTTAATGGGAAAAAAAGAGAGTCATGAAAGCCACATGGTAGCACGTGCAAGAAGAGAAGTCAGAAGACTTTGTCTCGATCATGGAGCCATTTGAGCAGAAGAGTCTTAGTGGATGATGTACGGTGGATGTGTACGGTGCGACCCGCTTCTCTTTTTTTTTCTATATTTTTCAATTTACAAATAAAAATAAAATTCAAATTGATCAAATTTCAAAGAATTCAGTCTCTACACGTTTGGTCCAATTGGTCCCATTACTTGATGTCAATCACATAAAAAGTCAAAAAAGCTTATCTTTCTCCACGTCTATTAGAAAATTCACATTTTCATTGATAATACACAATACCCCATAATTTATACATAATTTATATATACCCCACGAAATTCCAACTAATAATTTTAAGTAATACTGTTTGGAACTATTAGTTGATATTACATATATTTTCACTTGACACAAAAATACACATACATAAATAACTGATTCAAATTACAATAAATATGTGATCTCAGTTGTCAAATCAAGATCTGTAGGATCAATAGATGAATAATAAGACTCTACTATATATAGTAGTAATATTGTGAAAAAATATCCTTTTATGAAATTGCATAATAAAAATTCACATTTTTACTCATTGTGTTATAGATTAAATGAATAACAACTAAAAATTGAAAATATTAAATGAAGATCTATGAAAAAATTTACAGCACAACTCATGCACGGGTACATGAGGTTAATTAAATATTCATTAGATCATACTTTGTAGGATGATATAATAGTAAAAATAATTGCATGTTTAAGTACATAGACTATACCTAGCATGACCTATATTCTATTATTTTCATCTAAACTTTATTAGAAAGCATGACTTGTGAGATTGTAGAATCATAAAAGTCCTATAAATTCTACAGAAAGAATATGATAAGATTGTATATAATCTTACTAATTTAAAATGTTATTCGTAAATCAGACAATGAAATTATGGTGATCTGAAAATTGTAAGATTGTAGGTTCTGGATATAGAATTTAAAATCCTATTTAGTTTTAAGATTATAAAATCTTGCTAATTTAAAATTTAATTCATGAATAAAAAATAAAGTTAGGTGCAAGAACAAAAATCATAAAATCATACGATTGAGATAAATAGTTTAAAATCATATTCAGATAAAATCATAAAATCATAGGATATTGTAATATTTTAATTATAATATTCAGAATTAAAAATGTTATGTATAATTTATTGAGTTTGACCTGTAAATCATTGATTCATTCATTAAATGTACAAAGTTGCCTGGAAGTCTCTAACAAGTCTACTATTTTTGGCTCATTTGGTATACCATCTCGATCTCCTTTACGTGTCAAACTTTCAAAGGCCGAATTTCTTGACTGTTAGACTTGGAATATGCCGTTGCCCCCACCAAACGACGGTTTACTACTTTGTTTCTCTCTCTTTTAGGTCAATCTTGTTGAAGAGAACTAATAAGAAAGAATAAAAGAGGAAGAAAAAGATAAAACTAATTTTTTTCTTTAGTATTTACTCGGAATTATGAATCAAAATTATTCAAAGAAAAAAGAAAATAATGAAATTTTGTATTCTTGAACAACCCTTTTCCCCAATTAACAACAAGAACAAAAATAGTATATGAACATGTTATCCAATCTGGACACCAAGTAAGACGCAAAAAAAAAGATTTAATAAACAAAAAAACGGAGACCCATGAGGAATCAAGGACAAGACAGGCAAAAAAGGTTTTGACATATACTATAATTAAGCTTTTTTCCTAATTTCCTGGGAAACTGCTAATTTTGCTGCTGTTGTTGCTATTGCTTGTGGTCGTATTGGCATTGCCGTTGGTATTGGTGGTACCGTTGTTATTAGGCTGAGCACCACCGCCTATGATGGAGCTGATGGCTGCTGCAAGGGCTGCCGTGAAATTAGGATCGGATGTGATGGCAGCAGTAGCAGCACTCAACGTGTCAGCAAACGAAGGTGGGAGTGGCTGTTGGCCTTGGTGGGCGAAAATGGAAGAACCCATTTCATTTGAAAGCTGAAGACCAGAGAATTTCGATTGATTATAAAGTGTTTGATTAAGTGCCTGAGAGAGATGATGAGTTGGTGGTGCTGAGGCAAAGTGTTGAGGATGGCCTAGGAAGGGAACTTGGAATTGGGTAGTGGTTGACCTTTGGAATTGTAAAGGGTTTGGTGAGTGAGTTAAGTCTAATGTGACAGTGGGAAATGGAGCTGAAGCCGAAATGGTAGCCATGCTTGATGAGCATGGAAGTATAGCTCTTGCTAGCACATTGGGATTCATTAGCCCATCTCCACTTGACATAGACCCAGAAAGTAACATGCTTGCAGCTGCTGTCGTGGTTGATGCCATTGCCATGGCTGCTGGTGGAAGTGGGTGATTATGTGACCCTTCATATGTTGTTATCAATATCGTCCGATCTTCAGCACACCGTTGAACCTGTAATTAAAACCGGTATACTTCATGTTAATATTACCTAATTGCATAAATTGAAAAACTAATCTAATTATGAAGCTTAGTAAAATTTAGAATAATGTTACGTAGCACTATGATATTCAATATGACAACACATGTGGTGTAATAGTATATATTCATCTCATATTTAAAAATATTTTTTTATTAATTTATATTTTACTCATATATGAGATAAAATACTGATAAATCGTAATAAAGATAAACACCATGATGCAACATATTATTATTCATAAAATTTAAAATAATAATATGTAGTATTATAATGCTCATCAATATTATGATGTGATAATATATATAAGAAAAGAGAGTCATAAATCATTTGACTGTCAAGTAACATTTTTTTTAACTTGTGTTAATTAGTTTTAGTATCAATTTAGACATACTTGTTTGCGAACAGGACAACCAACTGCCATTGTGCATCTATAATACGCCCGTGGACATGGGTTTCCTTTCGCCATCTTTTGTCCATATTTTCGCCATTGACATCCATCAGTTATCTGAAACAACAATATATCCAAAGTAATTAGATAATCTTTTTTTTTTTCAATACAAAAACTCTAAATTAAGTTTAGAAAAAAGTTAGTACTAGTACAAACTATAATACCATGGGAGCTTCCGATCGCGCTCGAACCGAAACGCGCGCCTTCCTCATGGTGGCTTCGGATGATTGATCGATAGGTTTATTAGGAGAATTCAATTTAGGAACCTTATTAGGACCCCAGCCTTGTGATTCAGATTCTGGGCTTTCTTCCCTTCTTTTCCCACTGAAATTATTAGAATTCTCTTGACCGGTCTCATTATTTTTTGCTGCCTTATTGAGAGGAGAACCAGACCGGGTTCTTTCATCAGATGAAGAATGAGATAGCTCATCTACTTCAGCTGTTCCACTTGGTCCTAGATCCATAAACTGCCTTGGCACCACCTCTCTTCCACTTCCATTTTTCTCATCACTTAATCTCCCTTCAGCAATCTGGAAAAAAAAAATTGTTACCCTATTAAATTTTATTTTTATTTTTTTACCAGATGTTTTAGATAATAAATTATGACAAAAATTGGTGATTAATTTACATATATAGAAGTGATTTAAAATGTAATTACCTCTCGATGTTGGTGAGAAGGTTCGGCTACTTGATTTTGTCGCTGTTGCATTAATGCTAAGAGATGCATCTGCAGAGTACTGTAATTGCTGCTCACTTGGCTAAGCATCAGTTTCAGCTTTTCATTCTCTGAATTCATACGTTGGAGTTCCACTTGCAATTGTGCCAGCTGAATTAAATGCATAAACTTTTAGATTTTTCAATAATAATATTAATAAAATCCAAAAAAAATATCAGGTTATTTCTTTTTTGTTTTATTAATTATGTAGTACCTCATTTCTTGCTCTGATCTTCTCTTCTCCTTCCGATGTAACCCCATCATCCACCGTTGATTCATCGCTTCCGGTATTAGCAGTCAACAGGTGCAGTCTTGTCTATAAACAAAAATAACCACAAAGTTAAAACAAAAATATTAACATAATTTAATTTAGTAAATAATTAAAATAGAAACAAAAATAAAAAAATAAAGTTATAATTACATTTACATTCAAGTCAGACAAAGGACGCGGTGCTTCGCCGTGAGAGTTATCCTTCTCCGTCTTGACACTACGGGCGGTATCGATAGCTCTCGAACCATTATCACGATTATCAAGAACCGTCTTCTTGTCAGAGAAAAAGTCGACCTCATCCAAGACGCGGCGGTCATCTTCATCAGAAGGAGGAGGAGGAGATACGTCATCTTCAGTCCGGCCAAGTTTCACCGGAAATTGAATGCCATGAAACATCTTAGAGCGGTCAAAGTCAAGAAATGAATGAAGAGGTGAAGGCGGTGGAGGCTTGGTTGAGAAGAGACTGATTGATTTAGAATCGTGGAGGGCAAGACCCCATCCTTTGTCCATAAATCGAAGAGAGTGAAGAAGGGAAGAAGACGATGGAGTGATGGAGAGGTTTTAGAGAGAGAAAGAGAATAAATTAAAGAGAGAGAGAGAGAGAGAGAGAGAGGGGGGTGGGGGGAGGTCTGTAATGTGTATGTGGGAAGGTGAAGTCTGTGAAGTCTTTTACCGCTTCACCGGGATCGCTTATAAAAAGGGTATCGACGTAGACCAAATAGATTGGATTTTTCGCGAGAAATGTGAGGGATTTCACGTGTTACGTCAGACAGTGCGTCATCCTGCCAGATGTACTCCTGGGTCCCACTCTTTACAGTGATAGTATAGTCTCGAGTCTCAACTAGTTGTCCATGCTACACACATATTTCATGTATTTAGTCTAACGTGTAGATTTTTAACTCATTTTTTCATTTTTCTATCTACTTGTTTTATTTTAATTATTCTAAACGGATTAATATTTAAGTTAAATTTTAATGAAATAACTAATTTATTAATCATTTACCCGTTCATATTTTAAAATTTATTAAAATAATTTCATTTATATGTTAATTAAAATATGAAACATTCACGTTGATTAACTCCTCGTGTATATGTAAATGATATTTCTTGAATTTTGGATAATAAATGTTGAGCTAAAATTAATTGTACCTAACCTATGTTTTATTTGTGTACTTATTTGAAACATATATAGAGATAAAAAGAAAAAAGAAAAAAAGTATCGACTCTTCTTGTTCTGTTTAAGTTATGGTACATGTTTTAAATTTTTAGGTATCATTACTATAGAAAATTGCATAAATGATATATTATTATTATTATTATTATTATTATTATTATTATTACTATAGTAAAATAAAAATTATTTATTTTTTGGACAAATAAATAAGTATGATTTTATGGCGAATTTCAATGAGACTGCCCATTATAAATATGTTAATTTCCACAAAGTCACTAATTTACAAACTAATATATGTTTGTAATCTATTTAATTTTCAAATTATAATTTATTAGAAAGTACATGTAGCCATTTTGTTCATGTTTAACTAAAAGATATGCATTATCTTTATTAAAAAGTACATTTACACGCAGAAGATTAAAAAATTATATACGCGATTTATTGACATTGATTAAAATAATTTTCATAAAAAATTAATAGGAAGATCTATATTTGGGGTGTTTGTAGTTTACTTTGTATATTAAAACAAAAGGGTTTGTAATCACATGAATAGTTATGTTCCTATTTTGTTGAAAGAAAGAGGAATGATCAATTAGAGGAGTTAACTATTTACAAATAATTAAACTCTCATTTTTATATAGTAGAATTCATGAATTCCATCACATTAATTTTAATCCCATATTAAATTGAGAAAATTGCAATCGAACAATAACATATTAATTTTATTCATGAAAATTGTCAATCCAATATAAGAATTCAGTTGATTACACACAATGTTCAACTTGTTTATAAAAACACGAACATTATATAAATATGATTATCATAGTGTTACGTAACGTGTTTTAACGGAATTTTATTAAATTATCAATCTATCCTCACAAAACATGAAAATTTAAAAAGAAAAAGAAAAAATAGGGGAAGAGGTTTCGTCCACATTTCGTAATGGAAAAAAGATTGACTGATTCATTAAAACCAGAGGAAGAAATAAATGGCACCGTCCCGAAGGGTGCGGCGCGTTCCACGTGGGGGGAAAAGAAAGAAAAAGAAAAGGGAAGCGAGAGAGAAGCAAAAACCCGAAACAAAAAATGAAAAGCCAAGTCAACGAATTTGACGGCCCGGCTCTTTCTGTGAGTGACTGAAGGCAAATTTTGGGTGTTGTGTGGGCCTGGTCTTTGCTTGGGCCCACCTTCTTCTCTTCACTTTTTAGACACCACGTTTTGGATCTCCTACTCCTCCCCGAGAACTCTGTTTGACTGTCTACCTGTGGGACCGATTCCCTTGCTTTGCTTTGACTTTATAGCTCTCTCTCTCTTCATACTTCATTTATTTATTTATTATTTATTTTGATTTTGATTTTTTTATTGGATTTTCTGACTGGTGTAAATACTACCTGCAGTATAGTTGGACAAATGTTGCCTTTTAAATAATCTTGATTATCCTCTATTGGTCGATGAGGATTGGACCTAATGAAATATGATAGTATATAATTATATATTTATATCATATTTCGACATCTATTTTTTTAGCAGTTTACATTTTTGTGATGTATAATGTGAGATGGACTGTGAAGTTATAGTAATAATGACCGATAAACATCACAGTATTAAGAAAATAATCAATATGAAAAAATGAAAAATAAAAATGTCGTCTTACCCCTCTCTTTCACTATTGGAACTAGGTTGGACCACCAAGTGGCTCTAGGAAATGAACTCACCTTCGTAAAATCTTTCTTGAATGAAATGAGAGATGTACCATTTTTGTATTTCATTTGACAAATATGGTTATTGATGTTGATAGAATTATTTAATATTACTTGAATGAAATGAGAAAATATAATATGTACATAATATTAACGATGTAATTCAGTCACCGCATAGGTGAGAAGAACCAATCTTTCCATCTTTTACGTAAATTACTGAGTTAATATTCATAGAAAAAGATAAAAGTCTGAAGTTTTCAACATCTTGCATTTTTTTATGTTTGAAAGTTTGACATGGTTTAAATTTTCACGAGTACTGAAATATAAAAAAAAATTAAGATGAACTATCATTTTACTATGCTTAAGATGTTAACACTACAGCATGATGCACTATTTTTTTAAAGGGAAAATTGACCTATTTTGTTAATTATTAGTTGATCTATTTTGTTAATTTCAGCTCTCTTTTTTAGGCAACAAAATGTACTTTTGGCGTTGCAATTAATCTCCACTCGACAAATGTATTAACGAGAGATTTCATATCTCTCTTTTTGTTGTTTCTTGCTCTACACCGAAATTAATGTAGAGATTTTTCAAGCAAGATTTTATTATTGTGACTTTCACCAATCATTGTCTTTTTCTACTAATAATCCAATTAGGTAATCTAAATGGTTTCTTAATTTCTTAGATTATAGTTTGCACGTCTCCTTCACTTCTTGAAGGGTCTTACTATGGTAACTGGAGGTGCGTTAAATCTCATGATAGATCCACCAGATCTACATTCAAAATCAAATGTTTTTCACACGTCTTCACTGTTAGTTTGATTCTCAACGTACTATATTCTGAAGATCAAGTTAGTATTAATTTTGTGAGTGACGATAGTAAGTAAGAGAGAACAAATCTCATAACCTTTTAACGCATGCACACCATCTTATATAGACATTCAGGGATGTAATCCCTGAAGATAACAGGTAAGTAACTATCATCTTTTTATACATATGAATGCGGGTGAAGACCATATCGTTCCTACAATAGGGGCTCTATAAAGGCGTCATTTTGTAAACTTATAAGCTACAACACGTATGAATACAATAAGGCGCATTGAGGAGTAGAAATTGAAAATCTTATGAGGTGAGCTTAGAAAGCCTCAGAGTTGAGTTGAAAACCTTAACGGATAGAAATTAAAAACTTATTTTTCAGCACTTTCTCATGTTTGTTATAAGTATTCTTATTTGTTATGGTAAAAATATTTAGCCTGGTAAAATAACAATCTTAAGTTACTTTATCTATCAGTTTTCCCACAAAAATCCATTTTACCAAATAACTCTCATTTTCAACATATCTACACGTTTTTTAAAATAACTTTTACTTTCTCAAATTGTCATAAAAATATCATTAATTGTTTTAATTATTCCTACTTGATTTTGATATTTTATTTTCTTCAAGACCAAAGCCTCACAAAAGTGTTGTAAAATATCTCGATCCCGGTGGAACCGAAACGGTCCTGATACCAAGTTTTGAGATTTTTTTCATCCCTTCCGAATCGTCCGCCAACTCGTCTCGAGGTCGTTTCGTGAGATTAAGATATACACGTTAATTTGAATGAATGAAATAAAATATTAAGTTTGAATTACGGATAGACAAACTCTTCATATATACAAAATCTAAAATCTAAATGATTCGAATACATGTTAATAATATCAAATAATTTTTTGAAATTAAAATTAGTTTCTTCCCCAAAATAAATATTATCATAAACTATCAATATTTAAAAAAAAAATACTAAACTTATAAAGGAGAATATAAGGTGATTGCATATCATGTCTCATTTTTTATGTGGAGTACCGGACCTGTGGGACGAAACCACGAATATGGGGGTCCCTCAATCATTTGTATTCAATTTTAGATTATAATTTACATCATCGTCCTGTTTTGTTCTTGTGGAAAAACTAAAAAAATTTGCCCGTTCATGTTAGAGCGGAAAGATATTGATAACCATGGTATACATATCTACTGAAAAAAAGTATATGTAACGGGAAAATTGTTACGTATTATTAAATATTTTAATATATTAATATAAATTATGGTTACTTATAGCAGAATTATTTTTATATTTAAAAGAGAAAAATTGTATGATAATTAATTTATGATATCAGAATAAATTTAATCAAACACGACATGAATTACTAAGATTTTTTAATAGTTGCTAATAGAGAATCTGTATACAATTTTGCTGTATAATTTTGAATAATTTATCATTGAATTTATTTGTACAATGTAAGTAAGAAAATTATTTTATTTTTGGCGTAGTAAGAGAAAAATAGTTGATTTAATTTTATTGATGGGTTAATAAAATAGTTAATTAATTAATGCGTAAAATAATGTGTGTGTATGTATATATATAGAAGACAGAATGTGTATTACAATCTATAAATAATTATTGACAACAAATAAAAAGTTGATAAAGAAAGAAACTATAAATAATAAATAATTTTATTACTTTAATATAATTTATATAACTTTCCCAACAATTTTATCAAACTTTCCAATATAACTTTACCCAAATATCCTACATACCAAACAAAAAAATCATACTTTTCAATAACTTTTTTTACTTAACCATGTTTTACCAAACATGATAATCTTAATATCTTGTTATCTAAGTTTTTATCACTTAAACTTTTCCTAAAACTTAAGTTTTCCAGTATTCTTACTTAGCCTGTATCAAACGGCCCCTAAATGATGAGCTTAGAAAATCCTAAGGGCTCATTTGGTTGGGGTTATCCACATGGTAAAGTAAGTACGTGATAAAGTTCTCACATTTGTTTCAAATATTCTCATTTGACAATGTAAAGTTATTTAACCTCGTTAAATAACAATTTCACATTACTTTCCCGACCATTTTCCTCAACAATCTACTTTACCAAATAACTTTTGTAATTCATTTACCCATCTTAAAATACATCTACACAAATTTCAAAATAACTTTTACTTTCCCAAATCTCCATAAAAATACCATTATTTTTTTCAATCATTTCTACTTGATTTTAATATTTTATTTTCTTCAAGACTAAAGCCTCACAAAAGTGTCATAAAATATCTTGATCTTGAAATCCTGTCATATCTCCTTCTAGTCTTGGTAGAACCAAACCGATCCATGTACCGAATTTTGAGATGTTTTCATCCTGTGTGACCCATGTCCCGAAAGATCAGTCCTGCAAATCCGTCATGGGGTCATCCCGTGAGATTAATATATGCACGTTAATTAGAATGACTGATATAAAATATTATGTTTGAATTAAGGATAGATAAACTCTTCATATATGCATAATATAAAATTTAAATGATTAAAATGTATGTTAATAATATCAAATATTTTTTTTGAAATTAAAAATAATTTCCTTCCCTAAAATAAATATTATTAATAAATTATCTATGTTTATAAAATATTAAAATTATAAAAATGGGACTATAATGAAATTATTTAACACATCTCATTTGTTGTGTGGAGTACCGAACCCGTGGGACGAAGCCGCGAGGGGTGGGGGGATTTTCCTGAATTATTTATATTCAGTTTTAGATTGTATTTAACCAAAATATAACAAAAATGTGTATCCTCATTCCGTTTTGTTCCTGTGCCAGAACTAGAATATTTTACCCATTCCAGCCGGAGTGGAACGAAATTGATAATCATGATGTATATATCTATTGAAAAAAAAATATGTAACGGAAAAACGGTTATGTATTATTAAATATTTTAATATATTAATATAATGACAGTTATTTATATCATATTTAATTTTGATATTTAAAAGAAGAAATTTTATATATTATAATTAATTTCATGATATCGAAGAAAATTTAATCAAATACGATATGAATTATTAAGATTTTTCACCAGTTGCCAGCAGAGAATCTGTATACAATTTTGCTATATAATTTTAAACAATCTGTCTTTGAATTTATTTATAAGGTGTAAGTACAAAAATTATTTTAATTTTTGATGTAATAAGAGAAAAATAATTGATTTGATTTGATTGGTAAAATTAATTAATTAGTTCATAAAATAATATATATATATATATATATAATAAATATTGTGTGTTAGAATTTACAAATAATTTATTCACAACAAATTAAAACTCTATAAAAAATTATAAATAATAAATAATTTTATTACTCTTATAATATATAACTTTCCTAATAACGTTTTCAAACTTTTCCAACAACTTTACTCAAGTTTCGTATATACCAAACAAGAAAAATCATATTTTTTCAGTAACTTTTTTTACTTAACCATATGTTATCAAGTAATGTAATCTTGTCATTTAACTTTACCACTTCAACTTACCCAACAACTTAATTTTTTCAACATTTTTACTTAACCCGTACCAAACGGTTCTTAAGGGTTGAGCTGAAAACCTAAAAGGACAAAAGATTGAAAAACTCAAGAAGTAAAAACTTAAATCCACAAACGGGAGAAAACAGAGAAAATCCGAAGGGGTAATTGAAAACTCCAAAGGTCGAAAACTGAAAACTCAAAGAGGTAAAAATTGAAAAGCCTCAATTGGAAGAAAGTTGAAGTAGCTATAAATTAATCGTCAACGTCATGAAAAGGCTGTAAACCCTGTTTCACAGTTTCCCTCTTGTTTCAGGTGTTTATAAGTGAGACGGATCATTTGATAAAATTTTGTGTGGACTTCTAATATTCACACTCTTATTAAAAAAATATTTCATTTGAAACTCCAATGGTCATTTAATAATCCGGTGCTTCTAAAGTTTAAACAAATTAAGTCAATATCAAGGATATGCTTACTTACTGAACTTGGAATCCAAAACGCAAGAATTTAGTTTTATAATCAAAATTCAGTGTTTACTTATTTTTTAGATTTAGATTTACAGTGTTTACCACTAGGATTTTAAATCCGTCTAAAATGTTTGGATTTGTAAAATCTTAAATTTTGACAATTCTAGTTTATAAATGAAAAATAAATTTATTTATGCTGAAGATTAAAACAAAATGATATTTGTCATTACCGAAAATTTTAACAGTGATGTCGCATGCAAGCTCCTCTCTATGTAGGGGTCTTCTCGGGCGGGTACTTGCATAATATAGACAAAGAACACTAAGGCGAAGAGATCCGTTGATGCTTTCCTTGTCGAAGAGCCACTGATACCTCAGTTAGTATCTTAGAGAAATTTTGGTATAATTTGTTTAGGGGAGAGAAGGCATACATTTCTCTTGATTGATATATGTATTTATACCTATGCCATCGAGTGTGAGGGAGCGTGTCAAGGAAGCCTCTCAGAGACGTGCTAGAGAAGCTTTACAAGACACGATGCTTGTCATGACTGTCCTTGATTGGACATAAGGAGGGGGCGATCTTTGACATGAAGTGACATGCATTAATGGTTGATGTGCTTTCGTGGTAACATTTCACAGGCTGATCTGACATCATGTCAAGGTGATTGGACCTTGGGCGGTACTTTCAGCGGGCAATTATGGCCTTGCGCTCGAGGTTAACTGAGCTCCCCCCATGAACTTTGATTTCTTATATGTGCTCAGGTCCGCACAACCCGAGCTTCCTTGAGGCTGACTAACGAGGTCGGTCGTTTTCCTAGAAACTTTCTTTCATCATAAGTTTTTTTATGTGGTGTGACGCGCGTCGTCGCTCTATTGGAGCTCAAGAAAACACCCATAATATTATTATTTAATTGAAGGATATTATAATAAATTTATCTAATCTAGTCTAAATCATCTAATCTATTATATTTTATTCATGTTAAACACAATAATCTAATTCCTAAATCTAAATCTTGAATCTAAATTTTTAATCCAAATCTAAAATCTACGAATTTAGTAAATATGCCTAATTTCATTTACGGTCTTGCTAAGAACCGAAGTAAGGGCTCTTGTAACCGTCCTTATCCTCGCACTAGGGTTTTATGTTCTCACTCGAATCGTGAGCCCGTATACCAATTTTGGCGTCACACTCATCCTTCTGTTTCACCCAAGGTGGGATGTGGGAGTTTTGAGTTGTCCAACCTAGATTCCTATTTCAATCGGGAATGTTTCCAAGCTTGTTTACTTGTGCCGCGCGGTTTTTCTTCGCCTGTACTGGAGCTTTACAAAATTGTTGGTGGCCAAAAAAGGGCAACAAGGAGTAGGGTGGAGGGTGTCCCACCAATATTTTTCTCTATCTTCCGTGGCTGCTCACATACTGCCACTGGAGGATCCTCCGGAGGTCTTTGCCTTTATTCACTCTCGGCGGCTTTTTCCTCCTCCTTCGTCTTCTGGGGATGACCCCAACCAGAGCCTTAAAAAGGGGTAGCTCCAAAGCCTGGTTTCATTTTGGTCCCGGTTTCCTCGGGGAGTGACAATTCCTCCAGGTGAGGGCATTACCTTGCCCTTCCCTGGATAGCCTTCCTTGAGTACGTGGCGACTCTGACGGTGAACTTTTAAGTCATGGGGGAGGATCATTTCAGCACAAGGAGACGGTTATGGCTTGAGCAGTAACTAACATGCCTCTCCTCCCTATCCTACTTATCTCATAGGTTACAACCACCATATCCTTCTTCCTTCGCCATACAATCATTATGACGACTGAAAGTCCTTCCTTTGCTGGAGAAAGGGTGAATCCTCCCTCTTGTCCTGGTTTCATTGGTTTTAAGTGGTTTGAATATGAACATTTTTTATTGTCGTCCCCATACAAGACGCCAACTTTTTTTACCAAAATTTTTGACAGTGAGGTGGCATTCAAGCTCCTCTCCATGTAGGGGTGCTCTCAGGTTAAAAACTACACAACCCAGACAAAGAACTCTAAGACAAAGAGAACCAGGGGTGATTTTCTCATCGAAGAGCCTTCGATGCCTAAGTCAGTATCTGAGAAAATTTTGGCATAATTTTCTTAGGAGAGAGAAGGCATACCGTTCTTGTTGATTCATATATGTATTTATACATAAGTCCTCTTGGTGGGAGGGGCGATCTTTGACATGAAGTGATGGGCATTAATGGTTGATGTGTTTTTGTGGTGACATTTTGCAGAGTAATCTGACATTCTATCATGGTAATTGGACCTATTGGGCGCTACTTTCGGCGGGCAATGATAGCCTTGTGCTCGGGTTAACTAAGCTCCCCCACGAACTTTGATTTCTTTTACGTGCCCGGGTTCGCTCAACCCAAACTTCCTTGAGATTGACCAGTCGAAGTCGGTCCTTCTCCTTAGAAACTTTCATTCGTCATAAGTTTCCAATGTGGTGTGACGCTCGTCGTCGCTCTATTGGAGCTTTGGAAAATACTCATAACAATATTATTCAATTGAAGGATATTTTCTTTTACCCAATTTCTATCTTTCTTCTTGACAAAAAAAAAATATCTCTCTTTCTTCTACACATTGTACCCGGTTTTTCAATGTCTTGTGACGTTCATTTACTTTAGGTCTTTACCTAATTTCAATGCAATCAATGCTTTCTTTTGAAACTTATAGTTTTAACATATTTGGAAATTATTTCCAATTATTTTTACATATAGGATAAGGATAGTATCACGGAGTTATGCTATTCCTACACGTTTTGTGTACACTTGCCTTAGATCGTAGATTAGTAAGATGTTAAAGTACAGGCCATATACACGTCACATAACTTATTTTTCTGTACTAAAGTAAACTATGTATATATGTCTAAATTTTATGTTCAAACTAAAAATAGCCCATACACGAGCTGTACCTCAGAATTTTTCTCCATAGGAATTCAAATAATGTCAAACCGGTTAAAAAGGAAAAGTGAATCAAGAGGCCGAGATTGTCATCCAACTTAGAAAAAGCCAGCCTCCAGCTTCCTTTCTTTACCTTGACCAGCCGGTTTCTTTTCTTTTTTCTTTTGGAAAAGAAGCTTCAAAACATCACACTTTTGAATAAACTTTTATTCAAACAGGAAAAACTTTGGGCCAATGTTTGACCATTTAATGTTGATTTTAAAATACTTCAACAAGTTTTTACTACATTACGTTATTTTGTGAAAAATGGTTGGCATTTTTTTGGCGCACTGATAATGCTAAATTTATGTATTTTCTACTGAATGATTCTTCACGAAAATCATTTAATGTATTTGATCTCATCGCTCGAATGATATTCGGTCCGAAGTGATTATTTTTTCTGCTTAGTCAAACTCATGGGCTAGACTTGGAAATATCAAATAGTAGAAAATTTGTACACCTCCATGCACGAAGCTGGCGTTGGCTTATTTAGAAATTTGGTAGACAGAAAGAAGAAAAAGAGGGAAAGCAGTGGTTGTGTTCAAATGTAGAAACATCCCCAACAAAAGCGAAAACAAGGTTTCAAAAGGAGTCCTAGTTGATAGATATTCCTTGCAAAAGGAACAGCACAAAAGTAATGTTTTGTTCATGTTACATTTAGCCAGCCGATATGAACGTCCTATAAACGCATGTGTTATATGCATAACCAAATTTGTATTTTTTCATTCTTACACGAATGATCGTTACTGTGATATATAATAGTCGAATGTAATATGTAAAGAAATACATTAATGTGTTCTCAGAAACTATTTATACAAATATATTATTATTCTTTTAACACATATACTACTCAGCGTCTAAAAATTATAAAAGGTGTTATTCATTTTACGTATATAACAAATATCGAGTTTTAATGCGATATTACATCATCGTCATAATAGATAAAAATTAAATTCTGAATTGTATCGATATTTGCTGATCATGCTAATTGTGTAAAGAGTATCAATGAAATATATTTCGATTTTTTCTTATAAAATAATTAAAACTTAATGAAATTTGATATTATATGAAAATTGACCTCCCTCATCGATCTGATTGGTTTAGAGAAATAGTATTAACCTAGCAGAGAGTATATTATGAATCTGAGTTTGTATTTTAATTCAAATTAAGCTGAAACTGAGTCATTTAATTAATCTAGTAGTTGTATAATCAGTGAAATTCAAAGGCAATAATAATGAAATGTCCCTATTTATTTCAGAGTGTGATGTGATCATCACTATCAATTATTGATTTAAAGTTGAAACCAAAGATCGTAATAGTATATATTAGTCAATAATTGCATTAGTCAGCTGATGTAGCTAATATTTTCTCAATTTCTAAACTTTTATATTTCAACGATGAAAAGACATTTCCACTTCTTCATGTTGTATCAAGAAACTGTCCAATTTTTGGTCTTCAATTGCAACTAGTTGTTCGCATTTATTAGATACATCTTAGTCAGGCATATTTCTTTGAAAATTTACTCTGATTTTCTAGATATAATTATTAATTAGCTTATGCTATTTATTTCTCTTTGGCTAAAATTAATTAAGATTGATTTTCTGCGAATTTTCATTTACGAGTAAGTTTATCTAAACGTAATCACGTGCAATGCACACATTAAAATTATTATTATATTAAAAAATATTATAAAGTATCTCATTTCATAATTTAACATATGCTATTGAAATTATTTCAACCGCGTGCATCACAACTAGTGTAATAAATTCACGACTTACCGAATAATGCATGTACCTATGAATTGAATGCATATACCTACGAATTGAGGACAGTTAAGAGGATTTCTCCACGCATGTGAGCTAAATTTTTGTGTAATATATTTGTTTAAAGAAATTGAAGAGCTGGAAATTAATTGATGAGAAAGCATTCAAATATGAATCGCCGGAGGTCAATAACCCTAAACTATTAAGAAATTAAATACTGAAAAAATTTCAAAGCAAAGCGAAAAAAGAAATCAACAAAGGAGAAAAAGACAGAAGTTGACTAGGATTTTTGTTGACCATTGGATACTACGCACGTGGCTTACTTACATGACGTAGAAATTTGGTGTGTGGGGTTAGATTGGACAGCCAGGATTTGATTTAGAAAACAAGAACCACGCGGATGTATTTGCATTCATGTTGGTTTGCGTACCCTTGCAAGCAATCTAAAAGATACTTTTCACACCATTACAAATCTGAATTTTTTATTAATCTTATTTTAAAATTTTGAAAGTTCCCAACCCCGGGTAGAATATTTTATTGAATTTAGAGTCTCTACCACTCTCTTAGAATAAGAGAGGATTACGCTTAGATCTAGTCCATCTGATTTAACGACGGAAGGATCATATCTGATTATAGAAAAAAATAAAAACAAAACAAAAAAGGCGTCGGAGCTATTTTTTACCTTGGTGTTTGTGATGAGTGATCGTGATTGTCCATCTTCAAAACATACAGTTGTGATTAATAGATCATAACCCTCCTATTAGAGATCCCAGTAGGAGGGGATTCGTATCCCATTTTAGTGTGCTTGATTGATATACTTTTTTCTGAATGTCTTGTTGTGACTTAAAATGAAATAGTTCACAATTATTATCTGAGAGCATTACTTAAAAAATACTTAAATAATAAGAAATTTCTCTTAAATTGTAGTTCACATGTTTTGTAGGTACGAGTGATTGCATAATCAGAATTAACAATGTTGTGATCGAGAGAGATTCAAATTGAGACCTATCCTATTTAGTAGAACATGAATTCCATGATATTTTTACTGTAGGAATTTAGTCTCGTTTGGTTAGTGACGTTTAGTCGAGTCGTTTTGACTTCTTATGGCACAAGATGTCCTAAAAATGGCCATCAAACTCTGTATTTCATTCTCAAACATATATTTGATGTAAAAAATGAGTTCAAGAATAAGATACAACCAAAAGGCTCATCATGGATAGCCAAGTTGATCTCATTTGATCCTAAATATGACTCGTTGTGTCCTTTTGGCTCTAGCTTACTAGAAGTCCTATAAAGGGCCAGATGTTCTAAATTCTAATCCCAAATACATAACCAAGTTAGTCTCGTTTGAGATTAAAAAAAGAGCAAAATACTCAAATATATAACCAAGTTAGTCTCGTTTTGGTCCTAAACCTATTTTTTATGTCCTTTTGACTCTCTATACGACTAAGAACCCCTAAACAGGCACAAGGATCTAAATTGTTAAGTTAAATGTGTATAAGGTGTCAAGAGTCTGTTCGAGGATAAGATAAGATCGAATGACTAAAGTAATGTCAAGTTAGCCATAAACCTATCTTGTTAGGTCCTTTGGACTACCTAGCACTATAACACTAGAAGCCTTTAAAATGATCACAACACTTTTGATTCTTATCTCAAACATGTATTTAATATCAAAAGTTAGTTAAGAAAAATATAAGACTAAAAGACTCAAGTATAACCAAGTTACTTTCATCTGGTCCTGGACACATTTAACTGGGTCCTGACTCCCTATGGCATTAGAAGCTCTAAAATGATCAAACATATCTTTGGTGTTAAAAATTAGTCTGGGAATAAATGAGACCAAAATACTCATTATAGCTAACTTAGTCTCGTTTGTTCCTAAATATGCAAATGTTGAGTCCTTTTGACTCCCTAAGAAACTAGAAGCCTAAAAAATGACCATATCGTTCCAAATTCAAATCCAAACTGTATTCTTTGCCTCCATGTTCTAGTGCTATGAGCCATTGAAAAGAAATTCTATAGCCTAGATCAACTTTTATGCAAAACAAGAAAAAAACTAAAAATTTACTTAATTTACTTTTGGCTAATGTGGGAATTTGAAAATCACTAGAACGACTCAAATAGGTTAACAGATAGTCTATAATTCACCAAAATCAGAGTAAATCTCAATTAGAGGGGTTTAGGGATATTCTTGTAATTGGAAAAGAAAATGAAAGGATTGTTTATAAACGAGAAGTTTGGATATATTTTTTTTATTAGGGCAAGTCATCTTTGATTCCCTCTTTTCAACAGCTATAATGTTGATTTTGATCCTAATTAATATTTTCTTCCATTGTTTATTTACATAGTTCAGACAGATTTCACTACAATTACAAACCCATTTAAGACCGACAAATCTATATGATGGTAATAAGGGTATATTATTTGACACAAACCAACAAAAGTTGGTTTTGTTTTAAATAAGAGAAAAATAGAAGAAAGACCCATGATTCGTTGCCAACTAAACAGCAAACCTATTCATCATTCATTTTGTCAAACAATTAGCCAACTTGTTCCTCCTGGTTTTTAGTCCTCGTTTAATGAAAGATTTAGTTTTTGTCTTGTTGCTTCTGAACTCTCTCTTGTCTTCTACTCTTAGTAATTCTAGGTTACGTCTTCCTTTGGCAATACCTCTAAATAATTTATACCAATAATTGAAAAGAAAATTGTTCGTGTTATGAACTCGACAGCTTCTATGCTGCATGCCTCTCACGATAATGCAATTTTCCAGTTATTTTTCGTAGTCATGCTAATGTCATTTGTCAGTGATCAATCCGATTCACGAATTTAAAAATGCTATTTTTTACTCCCTTTTTAAAAAAAAATAATGGGTTTTTTTTCCTTTTGCTTTCATGGAAGTAATTGCTTTCATGGAAGTAATTGATAACTTTAGATTTCAGATCCTCTATGAGATGAAGGAATTAATTTGATGATGAAGTTCATTTTTGTCTTAAACTGCATAAAGTCAAACAATATAGGTCCTCCAATAGGATGATTTCTCCTCATTTAATCTTTGATCATCTTATATTTCTTGATCTTGACATAAATCAAACGAGCAATGACAATAAAAACTATCTATAAAATACCATTAATTATTTATCGTCATGTGTGTAGGTGTGTGTGTATATATATATAGATATATAACTTTTTTATTCTCATCAATAATTGATACTTGATAATAACAGAAAAATAATTGCTTTTAAAGTCTCTTGGCTTTACTTCAATGGAGATAAAGAATCAAATTGAGCTTGTAATTTGTGAGGATATTAAAGGAAAATGAAAAATTATATTTAGTAATGAACGAGGTCTAGAATAATAGTAGAAAGAAACTATACTATTAGCTAATAGTTGTGTTTAGTTTGCGGATGATATGCTCATACGTTTGTTTATATATTTACTATAAGACAATTATACCTCATTGCCATGCTAATTACATTAAGAAAGCTGCAGATCAGGTAAACTTTTCGGTGATCTGAGTTGTTAAATAGATTTCCCACTACCAACAACTTACTTTTTATATATTTATAGACTTGTCCGCATTAATGTCTTGTTGAAAATTAACCCGAAAACTAAGATTCAATAAAGTTTAGCAATTACAAAAAACTACAGAGAATCTAAATCTACGTTGTTTCTCTCAAATTTAGTATGAATTGTTTATAATTAAAAATAAATTATTGAGTTCTATGGCTTCATTACTAGTAGACAACTGCGATGATTAAAAGCTTTTGCTCAGAATGATGAAGGAAGCAATTGAAGGTATTCTAGTTTGTTCAATGTAGTCGAAGACCTAACAACCAACAAGAAGAACTCTATAAGCCCTTAGTTGTCAAAGATCAGGAAACTCTTTGTTATGAAGAAGCCACAAAAAATCACAAGAGAATGCAGGTCTAAAGTATATATGGGTTGGCTACAGGCGGCATCCTATAGCTATGATATTATACGTGTGTAGATCCTTGACAATACAAAGGAAGTCGGAGTAAAGATGGCATAGCTTTGGTGCAAATAAAGTTTTATTAAACTATATTAATGATAAATTAAGGTTGCACTAATTAAAGTTGTCATACAAATATATCAAAAACCTTAAAGAAGTAGGTCATATACTTTTTTACTTTGCTCTCTGAGTAAACTTCACAAAGATAGCTCAGTACAATAATACAAATAAATTTGGAGAAAAAGTAATAGTAATTTAATCAATTAGGTTTCCAGACAATGCATGCATGTGGTTGTTACTCTAAACGGCGGCCATGTCAATGAAGTTGACAATTAAGAATACGGTGGGTGTGGGTGAGTTTGTCAATGAACACGTCCGTGTGTTGCTCTAACTGCTGACTGTCTATATTTGAACAAATTAATGTCTTAATTAGAAGTTTAGTAGAATTCTTTTTCAAGGCTACAGTTAAATGATATGTTAAAATGACTCGAGAACAATCATTAAAGAATTGTGGGACTTTTTAATATTGAAGTTCCTGGTATTACCTGAACAATGGCACAAACATATATACACCTTTTCAGACTCTATTATGGCTTTGAGTTGATCATGAACTTGTTTTCTCATTGTTATTGGATTACATTATAATTATAAATATCGTATTTTGTCCGGAAAAATATTTTCAGATTTATTTTACTTTTTAGTCTAATGCTAGAGCTCACAAAAAATCTAAAAAAATCAATAATAAAAAATATGTTTTTAAAAATTAAATAAAATTTGAAATTAAATAAAAAATAAAATAACAAAAATGAAAATTGAAAAAAAAGGTTGAATTTTAAATAATTTTCTCTTCATGATAAGAAATAAAATTTCTCTCATTAATAGATGCATTGGTACAAAACTAAGCATAAATACATTCTTCATATTTGATAATATATTAAGCATTAATCGTCTTCGTAAATTTGGAGCATTAAAAATCATTTTCATTAATTTTCTCTTCATGATGAAAACTAAAATCACTCTCATTAATAGATATATGGTACAAAACTAAAACTAGATACATTCTTCATAATTGATAATACATTAAGCACTGATTACCTTTTTAAAATTTGAGAATTAAATATGATTTTTATTTTCTTAACTATTAATTCCAATTTTCACATATAAATTGGTGACTGTTTGGGGAGATTAGGATGGCCACCGATTTTCTTAGAGAAGGGAACAAAAAATGAAAATTTAGAGGGAGAGAAAAAGAGAAAATAGAGAAAAGGGTGTCACGCCGGCGTCGACGCTACCTCCGGTCAGAGTTTTTCACCGACTCAAAAACTACCTTTGGATTCGTGTGAACGTCAACTACGTACCACCCCTCCAAGTTTCACTTCCAATCAGGTAAACAATGACCAAGATACGACCATTTTAAGTTTTGACTTAATTTTTTTTAACTTTTTTGTTCTTCGTCATCGACGACTTTCCCTGTAAATGACCACCACCATTTTAACCCTATCATTAATATCATTCCAACCTAACTTTCAGCCAAAACAAACACCATCTCCGGTGACCCGAAAATCATGAATTCAAGAAAACTTATACCATTCCAACCAAATGTCTCATGTGTCCATCACTTCAAGTCGATCCGATAGGATCATCTCATTTATCTTCATTAGCTCTCACGATTGAACCTAATATCGTTAATATCAACCGTTTTTTATTAAAGTATAATATACAATATTATTTGTTTAAGTTTTCTTCTATAGTTATTTTTTCATTTCTTGTATTATTTTCTATCGCTATGCTAACATATTTAACTGATATGCGAGAGTTATTTAATTATTTATTGTGTAAAATTTATTTATGGATATTAACATGATCCTCATTATTATTATTTAAATTAATGTTTGAAAAATAATTTAACATTTCTTTCAAACTTAAAGTATTGAAAATGAGTTTTAAAGATATTGAAGTCCAATTCTCTAATTTCAAAAGGTGAGAAATTATATTTCAGAAGTCCAAAATTAATTTCAATATTTTTCATAACTTATGAGTAATTTCATAAATTAGGATTTAGAGATATGAAGTCTACTCTACATTCAAGATGTAAGAAATCATACTTGGAAGTCCGAGTTTGATTTTAACATGATATTTACAATCTCAAATAGTTCAAAAATAAGTTTGTACATACACGATGTATTAAAATAATATTTTGAGAAATATTAGATGCCTAATTTTCTCAAGATATTTGAATAAGAGCTATTTTTGGAAGTCCGATTCTTAATTCCTATATTTTCTAAACATACAAAAAAATTTTAATAAGAAAATACTAAAGTTTTTTTAATGTCCTCGGTGTCACTCATTAATATCACAAACTTATTTCAATTGTGTTACAAGATAGTATATAATGAGACATGTAACAAATAATTTATCAAACATCTTTTTAAGACTTTTTTTAAATTATAGCATTTGACAAAATTGGTAACCATTTAAACAATATGTGTTGTGGGGTGCTAATACATTTTTTTATACACAAATGACTCTCGAATCAATTCTGAGTTTTTTGTGGACTAGATATATAAAAGCGGGTGACCAATCATGACTTAATTTGATTGGTGGTGACTCCATATATATTTTAAATCGTATTTTCAATTGCCGCTCTGCGTTGCAGACACCTTGAGATAGTTTGACGACTCCACTGGAGGATGTGGATCTAATTTTATTTTAGATGGATAGAGAGTCAAGCTAAATTATTTTTATCACATGCTCTTGTTTTTTTCTTTTTATTATTTTTGTTATTTCAATTATTTTATTTGTAAACAACGTAAAGTGTATTCCACCTCATACCTTTCACCCATTGCACACAACACAACCTCTCACCCGGGCTTTACCATTTAGGATAAGTGAAAATAAAGTAGTGAATGCCTTCATAAAATCTTGGTTCCCTACAGGTTCCTAAAAAATTCTCACCTCGGTGGACCAAATTGGAAGTCCAATTGGGGCCATGTTATACCTTTTTATGGGTAATAGTGTATGCAGCATGTGAGCCTTTAAGATGTTTAAAACCCAACTTAGTATCTAACAAATATTTATGATAGCTAGGACATTTTGTCTCTATTTCTTTCCTTGTACAGAAAATATTGCTAGACTATGATCCATGCACACATTCAAGTTTTGTTAACTTTTTTTCATTTTCCTTCTATAACTTTGATTGTAATAGAGTCATTCTATCATTGTTAACCATAATCTAGTAGCATGGCTCCCATTACGTTTGCCACTCCGCTAGAAGTTATAATTGAAGATCAACAAGTGGTATCTCAATGGTTTGAAGATTTGCAAAGAAAGTATAAATATAGTTTGCACAAAGGTCGATTTTCCTTGCTATAATCTAGAGAGCTTGAAGCACATATGGGAAGGCTTGCCAACTAAAAAGAAACTTGAATTTTCTAACAAATTAATTAATGTTCCCGTCGCCAATCTCATATACATCTTATTTAATGTTCCCATTTTGAAGGCTATGATACATTACTGGGACGTTGCTTATATATGTTTTACATTCGACTCGATTGACATGACAACTACTATAGAAGAATAACAAGTAATGTTAAGCATCCCATCCTATATTGGAGATAAAGTTTATCATTATGTCAAAAAGCATACAGTGAATAGGACGCCATCAAAAATTTTAGTTGGCGTTCTAGCATCTGAAATTGAAGGTGAGTTAAAAAGAAAAGGAGAAAACCAATGCATCTCATTAGAATATCTCATTGGCTTTACAAGGAAACTCATTGGTGAAGACAATAGACTTTTTCTTTCTGCTTTGTGCATCTATGGTACAATGTTATTTCCATGAGTACAGGTTATGTAGATGCAACGGTAAAAAAAATGAGTCTTCAAGTTGTAGTTCACATGGGAAAGTAAAGTTTTTAGGATTTGTATCATTATTATGTTATTTGGTTTTTTAGCCATTTGAAGTATCCTGAAGAATTTAAATGTTAACAGGTTAAGTTCACAAGTTGCGGTAATCATCGAGGAATACTGTTGCGGAATTTGGAATCACAAATTGACATTCAACCTTTCCAACTAAGGAATCATGGGTTACTTTCTTTTCACAGTTGGAAAGTAGAAACGTAATTTGGAAAGCACCTTGGATGTCAATAAGGCCATTGAATTATATATAGACGTGGTGAGTTCTAGCGTGTGCCATTATTAGATCATTGGGATGTATTATGGTTCTGCGTCAATATATAAGAAAAAGTCTATAAAAGACCTGATTGTTTATAGGGGGCAAAAAAATTTATAAAATACATTATTTTATAGGGGCAAAGACTACTGTAAAAGACGTAATTTTTTATACGTGTAAAGATTGTTATAAAAAATCAGATCTTTTAAAGGGGTTCCAGAACCTTATATTAATCTCGTACCTTTTGTAGCGCGTGAAGATCAAAATATTCTGGAACGCATAAAAGGACTTTTATAGGGATTTTTGTCCCTATAAAAGCGTGTTCTGTTGTAGTGTTCGGATGATTAATAATTTAATCATATATATGTCTTTTGAAGTATAATATTAGAATCTTATATTATACTGTGATGTATTTTTTTTAAATACGAATCCTCTTGTTTATGTGATGATAATAATAAATCAATTTAGTGAATACGTGTACTATGTAGCACGTGACACATAAGACAATTAAATTTTGTAACATTTGTGTTTTAAGAAACTTGCTCTTTAGTTTCTTGATTTATGACCGTAAGTTTAGGGAGGTATTAAAAATGAGTCAATAATTTGAATTTAGAAATAAGGGTCCTTTGTGAAATTAAGAAAGTAGTGTTTAGGAAACAAATGGAGTTGTCTGTCCTATTTTCCCTCCCATTCCCACACCCCTATTTGATAATTGTTGTTTGTGCACTTTCCTGACTTAGGGAGAAGACAATTTGAAGGACGATTTTAATTTGCTATTTTTGCCCTTGTTATGAAAATTATATTCAGTCTTTTAGTATGCATAGGGTGTAGCATTTTGGTATTATATTATGTCATTATTATTCAAAGGGGGAAAGAATTTAATCAAGGTTAATTATAATATGTCATTATTATTCAAAGAAGGAAAGAAATTAAATTAGGGTCTAATTCATTCCTTTTTGCCCTTGTTTGACCGGCCACCCCTTTTCCCCACTGGTTTATATATTTCTTTCCTAAACTTAGAGAGTGATTGGTAAGAAATAGGTTGAAGGATTAAAGAGAGTTCCTTTTTATAAGTGGTATGATATTTTGGGCGCTCCTCTCTTTCTCTTTGTATCAAAATATCTCTCTTTCACTCATACTCTCTCTTTCTCATATTCTCGAAAATCTCTCTCCGTCTTTCATCCACTGAAAGCCTAGTTACTAAGGAGGAAGAAGCTTTGATCGGCCGTGGATGTGACAAAAGTCTTAGAATTGTTTTATTTTAGATCGCTCTAATGGGAGATTCTATTTTATAACTTGCTTACCAGACGATCAAGTAAGTGAAATCTTACATATGTAACCATGTATTTTTTTATGCCTAAAATCTTAAAATGAAACTCTGGTTGTTTTTCCCCGTGATGATTGTTTTTCCTTGTGATTATTGTTATTTTGTGATGTTATCATTGTGTTGCTATAATTTATTCTTCGACGATATTGGGATTTACAATTATGAAATTTTGAATTGATACAAGTTATAAGAAAAGAAAAATTATCGCATGGTAATTTAATATAAAGCACTTTACACCATTAGAGTCATGTACCCACCAACTTTGTAATATTTACCTTATCCTTCGAGAACGGTCTCCGTTTTACTTCGTTCTTCGAGAGAGGTTTGTATATGATGGTTGACCGTTACGACTTTGACTCGCCGATGTGCTACGTGTCGCTCCTATAAATTATTGTCACGTGTCACCGACCGATGGACACAAAATGTTTATTGTATTATTTATTCTTTCTATGTAACCACTCATATCCTTATAACCACTAAATCAAGTGACAAAGATTTAAGTGGGTCTCTTGCTTGGGAACACATATGAGGGTTGTGTCTGGTAGGATTTGGCCGATGTTCGTTATACTAGAATGTATATCCCTTCACAAGTATAACCTCTTTGAGAAATATGGATGTGCGGTCTTCCCGTTGCAGGAATGGACTTAGTTGATAGGATATCCCTCGGGAGGGGTCCTGGACAAATACTATCTATCTCATCGTTGTGGTGGACCCACAATCTATAATTATGACAAATGATGATTGGACGTTGCCACCTAAATGAGTTTGTTGAGGTGCATTACGTAGGGTCCACTACCAATTAGACACTAGATTATTTGAAGTGGACCCCACATGGAAGCTTATCTATAAATAAAGATCTTCCTTTCATTGTAAAGGACTTTGGATACTTTTGACACGTAGTAGACTTAGAGAATTCTCTCTAAATTGCTCCTCCCAAGAGCATTTTTCACATTCCATAAGTTGGCTCAAAATGCTCGTCCTTCATCTATCAGATCTTAACCTCCATGTTTCCAGGCTATATTTGTCGTTTATTATGACTAGATTATACCTGTAACTCATTTATTATGACTAGATTATACCTGTAACTGCACTCACATGACATCACGGCATACCCCCTTAGCTCCTGAACATTTAGCGACTCTACTGGGGAGTGATCTATCACTACAACTTTTAATATGGTTGGACGTGGATTATCTATCTGTACTTGCTCTCGGATTGACAGTTACACAAGCTTACTAGTAAATTTGGGAGTACATGAGATGACAAGAGTACTTCCTAGGAGCAGTCTACTTACTGCACTTACACATGTACATGTCAATGGTGTCTTGAGGCTTGTTACAATTCATCCAACCCTCATTCAGTCGTCGTCACACCAACTGTCACGATGCAAGTACCACTAGTACATGGGACATGTGATGACATTTATTAATATTTCGCTCATGAGCACTTATAGAAGATGCTTCACGTATAGAGGTCATTGAAGTACAATAAGAAGATTGGGTTTTGCAATTAACACTTGCATCGGTGCTCCGTGCACCCATTCCATGGTGATTTTAGACCTTTAGTCGTGAAAAAAATTACAAAATATAAAAATAGTATTAAAAAGAAAAAGAAAACGCCTTTGCATACATGCAAAGACATCCAACACGCCTTTGCATGTCTCATGCAAAGGTAGATTGTCCAACACGCCTTCACATAAGACATGCAAATGCGTGTTGCAAAGGCGTCCAATGATGTCTTTGAATGCCAAATGCGAGGTTTTCTGATACCTCGGATGTTCCAACACCACTACATAGTTAGTAAAGTTAGTACTCCACCGTGTCCCTATCATGCTATTTCTTTTTATGCTGTGATTAATTGTTTAGGCGCCGATCCCGTCAACGTAGTATCACAAATGTATGATGCTGATGACTAATTTCATCTTGATAAAATTTTATTGGCATATAATATTATTTATGAATTTCGAATATGCGTATTTGAGTATTTATCTATTTTACAAAATTTACTCATTGTCCTTAAAAAATTGCTGTATTTACGAGGTACTCAACATGGAACCGCTACACCTGTCACCATGCTGCCATAGTCCATTTGTCATTACATTGCGATAGCATATCTATCACTGCTCGCACCTACAATTATGACATACCTGCAATTGCGTTCCCGCAGCACAAATTCCATAAATGCCAAGACAATGCAAATGATGTGATTTACAATTATGGCTTAAATATTCATATGTTATTGTGATGTCATAGTACATTTGCATTGGATTGTCATAGCACATCAGTCACCTTGTTGCCATAGCACAACTACCACTATATTATCATAACACACTTGCCATTGCGCTATTGTCGCATACTGGTCACTATGCTCTCACAACATAACCACAATCATGATGGAGCCTCCCATAGTACACTTATAAAGGAACCTCCTACAAATCATCTGCAACGTAATTATTATATATCAAAATGATGCTTCACGACGGGATCTACAAAGATATCTCCCATGACACCTTATAACGATGCCTTATGTGGTATTTTATGGTTGCACATTTGACGCTACTTCCCATGAAGCGTGTGATAGAAAGAAGATTCTCACACTAGCTCAATTATGCCAATGACATCTCTTACAGCCGGTGGTTCACACTACCATATCTTCAAATGGAAAGCTCTATGTGATAGTGGTTTATGATGGTATCTTACTTAGAATGAGTATCTCACTTCGTCGGGTATGCTCGTGGTAATGATAAATTATCATGCAGTGTATGCTGGGTCTGGACATTTCTCATCTCTAAGTTTCATATTATAGGTCACTTAGTATAAGTATTTCACTTCGTCAGGTACACCCGTGGTAACGACAAATTATCATATAGTATATGCTGGGTCTGGACGTTTCTCATCTCCAAGTTGCATGTTATAGGTCACTTAGAATGAGTATTTCACTTCACCGGGTACGCCTGTGGTAGCGACAAATTATCACGTAGTGTATGTTGGGTCTGGACGTTTCTCATCTCTAAGTTTCTTGTTACATGTCACTTAGAATGAGTATTTCACTTCACCAGGTACGCCCGTGGTAACGACAAATTATTATGCGGTGTATGCTGGGTATGGACATTTCTCATCTCTAAATAGCTTGTTACAGGTCACTTAGAATGAGTATCTCACTTCGCCAGGTACGCCCGTGATAATGACAAATTATCATGCGGTGTATGCTGGGTCTGGACATTTCTCATCTCTATGTTTCCTGTTACAGGTCACTTAGAATGAGTATTTCACTTCGCCAGGTATGCATGTGATAATGACAAATTATCACGAGGTCTATGCAGGGACTAAACGCTTCTCATCTCTAAGTTTCCTATTACAGGTCACTTAGAATGAATATTTCACTTCGTCAGGTATGCCTGTGGTAATGACAAATTATCACGAGGTTTATGCTGGGACTTGACGTTTCTCATGTCTAAGTGCGCTCACAATGGTCACTTGGAACGAATATTTCACTTTGCCAGGTATGCATGTGGTAATGACAAATTATCACAAGGTATATGTTGGGACTAGACGATTCTTCTCTCTAAGTCTACATATCACATGTCATTGTATTAAGTGTTTAATTTTTCCATGAACAATTGTAGTAATTACAATGTGCATGTAAAATAATCACTCATTGATGCATTATGGAAAATAAACTCAGAATATCACTCGACACTATCATATGATGTCTTTATGTTTTACTTGATGATAGCTCTATCGTCCTCATATGATATTTGATACTATGTTTTGATGTTATCACATGCTGACACTAATCCACTGTATGCGCCTTGATGTTATCATGTATTATTGTAGGATGTCATTACTTGATGTTATTGTTTACTGATATAACTGAACATTCTTATTTTAATGCTACTTAAAATTATGAAACTTTGCAGCTGTCATGAATTCTCCTCTGAAAGTGGAACTTGACTGTTGAAACATGATTCATTAAAAGGAGAGAATTCACTGAAACTTTAAATAAGTTGGTAGGCATTTCACCATTAGGCCAACATATGAAAATATGTCTATGATCTTTCATGTGTGGCCATTACAGGTGGTTTAAATGTTCACACATATATATGTGCCTTTCTTAGGAAATTTCATTCTATTTTCATGCATATATGCACCTTTTTAGGCAGTATCATGCAAATTTTTATGTATTGGTGCCTTCAAATGGTAAATCGTCTAAGGATGACACTTGGAGTAATATTATTTAATTTTCTTTGGGAGGTTTCGTCCACACCATTATGTTTATCATTGAAAGTGCATATATGCTTACTATTTGAAAAACTTTCTAGATAACATCACATAATGCGATTTTATCTCCACTAGTATAGGTTATAACCACATTGTTAAACATTATCATTCAAGTAAATTGAATATGATGTATACCTACTTGATTTTATCAATCATCATATCACATGGAAATGTAAAAATATTACAAACATGCACTTGTTACATCTATTGTCATATATATATCTAGTTGTACTAACGTCATTTTTTAAAAGTTCATGTTTCTCCTTGAGCATTATGGCATATGCTCTTGACATGGATAATGAGTTATTTCTCGATGAGTTCCACCCCGGGGCTATAGCAACAAAGATGACCTTATATGACAGATTCGGTGGAGAAACATTCATGTTCAAAGTCGAACACCTCACAATTCGGTGGTTCATAAAGAAAGATTACAACACACACACTAAGATAATGTACAAGTTCACTAGCTATGCTTGTTGCGGTGTCATTACATAGGGTCCAATTCCAATTAGACACTAGATTAATTGGAGTGGACCCTGCATGAAAACTTCTCTATAAATAAAGATATTCCTTTCATTGTAAAGGACTTTTGATGCTTTTGACACTTAGCATGCTAGGTGAATTCTCTCTGAATTCCTCCTCCCAAGAGCATTTTGTCACATTCCATAGGTTGACTCAAAGTGCTCATCTTTCACCTTTCAGATCTCAACCTCCACGTTCCTAGGTTATATTTATCATTTATTATGACTAGATCACACCTGTAACTGCACTCACGTGGCGTCACGGTCACACCCCCTTAGCTCTTGAACAAGGTTATTTGTAAATGCTTTGGCCAGTTTTATGGTAGGTATTTTTACAACTGGTTCCACCTTCGTGAAGGTGCGGAATTGAACTCATGAGAAATGTCACTTGTACTTAACTTACAAGCTAACAACTTACAGATAGGAAATTCTGTTATGGGTGTGGTGGCAAACTCTGATGAAAATTGACCAGCGAACTCCGTAAGAAAGATAAGAATGTTCTAAATGAGTGCTAAGTATTACACTTGGTACTATGTAAAAAGAATAACATGTACTGTTTATGACTGTCATTGTCAAAACTGATGAGTCGAGGTCGAAGCTTGTGTCTATCGAAGTCTTATCTCATTTTTAATATCTTTGGTTACTCGAACCCGATTTGAGTCAAGGTCAAAGCCCTTTGTACATCTAGGTCTATTTCATTTTTACTATTTTTGCTGACTGAGTCGAGGTTGAAGCCTATGTCTATCAATGTCTAAATCAAACTTAAATTGAGTCGATGTCGAAGCCCGTGTCTATCAAGTTCCGTTTCATTTTTAATATTTTTGGTTAAATTAAATACGAATTGAGTCAAGTTCAAAGCCTTTGTCTATCAAGGTCGGTTTCATTTTTCTATCTTCGGTTAAATCAAACTCAGATTTAGTGGAGGTTGAAGCCTGTATCTATTTAGGTTCATTTTTTTTAGTATCTTCGGTTAAATCGAGCCTGAATTGAGTCTAGATCAAAACCTATTTCTATCTAGGTCCGTTTGAGTTTTAATATTTTTGGTAAAATCAAACCTAAATGGATCGTGGTCAAAGCTTTTGTCTATCCATGTCCATTTTTTAGAATTTTCAGTTAAATTGAACCTAAACTGAGTCGAGGTCAGATCCTGTGTCTATCCAGTTCCCTTTCATTTTTAATATCTTTGGTTAAATCAAACCCGAATTTAGTTAAGGTCGAAGCCTGTGTCTATTCAGGTTCTTTTTCATTTTAAACATCTTCGGTTAAATAGAACCTGAATTGAACCGAGGTCTAAGCGTATGTCTACCTAGGTCTATTTTCATTTTTAATATCTTCGGTTGAATCGAACCAAAATTCAGTCTAGGTTGAAGCCTGTCTCTATCTAGGTCCATTTTGATTTTCAATATCTATTGTTAAAAACCCGAGTCGATGTCGAAGCTTGTATTTATCTAGGTTTATTTTCATTTTTAATATCTTAGGTTAAATGGAACTTGAATTGAGTTGAGATTTTGGGCTATGTCTATCCAAGTCCATTTTCATTTTAAACATCTTCGGTTAAATCAAGCTCATATTGAGTCGAGGTCGAAACTTGTGTGTATCAAGGTCTGCTAGAGCTCATAAAACTCAAATCAGTTGAGGAATCTATTCCACTTACCCCCGTAGTCATTTTCATGCCGATCAAAATACTTATATACACCTTTGAACACCTCATAAGTTTAGGAGACTGAACAAAATGGGGTAACTTTAGATACCGTATTTATCCGGGCTAGTGTTTTCAGAACCTATTTTATTTTTTGGCCCAATGCTAGAGCTCACAAAAAAACCCAAAAAAATGAATAAGAAAAAAATATAATTTTTAAATATAATAAATATAAAATTTGAAATTAAATAAAAATTAGAATTAAAAAAATTAAATAATTTTCTAATCTTGGTAAAAAATAATATCTCTCTCATTGATAGATGCATTAGTACAAAATTAAGGCTACATACATTTTTTCATGTTTGGTAATATATTAAGCATTAATCACCTTTCTAAATTAGGAGCATTGATGATTGTTTTGAACAATTTTTCCTTCATGGTAAAAATAAAATCTATCTCATTAATAGATGTACGGTACAAGATTAATTCTAGATACAATCTTCATAATTGAAAATATATTAAACATTGATTACCTTCTTGAATTTGAGATTTAAATATGTTTTTATTTCTTTAACTATTAACCGTATTTTCACCTATTAAATGTGGCTCTTTAGGGAGATTAGGATGACCACTGATTTTTCGACCGACAATTTATGGCGACTTAAAAACTACTATTGGATTTGTCTCAACGATAATTATCACCACTTCAAGTTTCAAACCAATCAGACGAATAATGACTAAGATACATCCATTTAGAGCTATGGCCTAAAAAACTTCGTTCAGAATCAACAAGGGCTCGTAGAACGGAGGGAATGTACAACTGGGGCGCATGCCCACTTTTTTGTTCATAACGAGGGAGAGATAGAATGGAGTTCTTCACGAAGTTCGAAACAAAGGAATAAAAAAGAGTTTCTCTATGGCCTCCTCGTTTTGAGACATTATGGCTTTGGGGTTGACCCCGGTAACAAAGAAGGAATCCATAAAAACTTGAGATCCGACACCATCATAAAATACTACCCTCATGATTAGACCATGTTCCTGAGATTTGATAAAAGAAAGGTAGAATGACCAACTTTTACACGAATTTTCAAGTGGATGAGATTGGTCGAGTGGTCTCAGTTGGAGATGGGATTCGACGTGTTTATGGATTGAAGGAGATTCAAGCTGGGGAAATGGTTGAATTTGCCAGCGGTGTAAAAGGAATAACCTTAAATCTTGAGAATGAAAATGTAGAGATTGTAGTCTTTGGTAGTGATACTGCTATTAAAGAAGGAGATCTTGTCAAGCACACTGGATCTATTGTGAAGTTGGTGGGCTCATCATGAATTAGGTCAGGGTGGCTGGTGGTATCAGGATCCCGTAGAAAATGCTTATTTTATGCCTCGGGTATTAGCCACAACTTGTATTCATTCAGTAATTCTACCCCTTCTTCATTCTTGGACCTCGTTTGTTAAAATTGTAACTTTTCCATGCTGTGTTTCAGGAACCTTTTCAACACGGTCCGGATTGCTAGCTCCAGTTCATAGTTTTGCTATAGATAATACACGAGGAGTCTTTTTATGGCGGTTCTTTCTTCTAATGACCGGCATCTCACTTCTTCTTTTCTCCTAGATGAAGTAGCATGCATCAGTCCGTAGAACCTATAAGAAAGAGATGGTTATGGCGCGAAGTACTCTTGTGCACCTATGTGTATCCTACTCTCATCTCAAAACCCAACCTCAGAAAAACAATATGCTTTCCCTTCATTTGTTTGTGCCCTTTGATTGAGTCCTTTTAAAAGACCCAACATATCCCCCTTACGATTTTTTTTCATCGGGAAAGATCACAAACAATTCATCCACTGAGGGACTTACTTTCATGAGAAGGTTGTTTTCTTAGCGTTTAATGGCCTATTTATGAGCTGATTGTCAAGCCTACTACTATACGAATAGCCTCTCCATTGCCCTAGGCAAGCATAAGTAAGCACAGTCAGCGGGAGTATATAAGAGGAAGCCAGTTTGCAGTAACTCCAATTGCTCCGTCGGATCACTAAGAAAAATATTTACTCACACATACTGCAATGTATTGTTGTCAACTTAAATAGTAGGACCTCCCAGCAACAAGACGAATACTCCCTCCACCCCACCTGAGACTCAAAAGTGGACCATGGTGAAGACAAGTACAGTCACAGGCAAACAACCTTTTGAGTCTATAACTTCTGAATTCGAATGCCAAAAAGACCTACTGGTCGGCTACTGCTTCCTACGATCCAGTGTGCGGGGGGTGGTCACTGATCAAAAACCTTTCCCAAGAAAGAAGGTCTTCTCACTGAAGGGCTCTTCAAGGTAAGCAAAGCGTTACTAACCAAATACCAAATAGAAGCAAATTCCCCCCAATGAAGGCACTCTGGTTCGAAAGGGGCCGCTCTCTAGCTAGGATCTGATTTGCTATGTCCTCATTCCATCAGTGGATCATTTTTTTCCTATCTCACTCGTCGGTTTATCTATTTATGATGAGCTAACTGACTGAAAACTTTCCACTATGGTAGATTATTTTGTGCCTAATCTAATAGCTAATGCCGAAACTTCTGTACAGAATGTACTATGGCGAGTCCTTCTCTTTCAGTTGTGGTGTAATTTCACTCTGTCAGTGATAACCTCCTACACTACAGTGGGATAATCTAGTTTGGAAGGCTCTTCTTGAGCAATGACTCTTAAGGATGTGCATCTTTGGCTAAATGGTTAATGAATCTTTATGAGTTAAGAGTCCTAGAAAGGACTAGACACTGCAAACCGGTCGTTATTGGAGTCACCATTTCCGTAATTTCCAGTAATTGATCCGGGTCTCTTTTGAATCCATCTTTCCAGACTATATATCCAAAGAACTTCCCTTGGTTTATTGTAAACTTACTCTTGGTAGGATTCCAGGAAAATCTGGCCTTTTTACTTACATACCAAACGCTTTACCTGTGGAATTGGTGTTTAAACCATTCCGAAACCCGGGGTAGAAAATCCGATAATGCAAGGAACTACGCGTTCTATGATTATATAAGCAAGAAGGAAAAAAAGGGAGGATTGAACCAAAATGCATCTTTAATAGCTTTTCCTCTTTCTGGGCTGTTGTCGAACTATCCGTCACCCATAGCCCTTGCTTTTAATAAAATGTTCTTATTCCCCAGCCTGAAAGGCTTGTTGTTATTCTTTACCTACCGACCTTGGCTATATTTATGGAAGCTTGCCTAGCGGTGGTTGAGACACTATACTTTATTGCATTTGGTTGGTCTCTCCCTTTGTTTTCTCTTCTGATCTTTGTCACTGGTGACTTTCCTGATGAACGAGCACCACCATTCATACACTCTCATTAAACTCAATAATTCCAACCTAATCTCCAGCTAAAACATTTACCACATCCGATTACCCAAAAAATCTTGAATTCAAGAAAACTCATATCTTTTCAACCAAACATCTCGCATGTCAATCGATATCCATCACTTCAAGTTGGTTCGATAGTATTCTTTCATTTATCTTTAATTGTAACTCTTGCGGTTAATTATGATGTTGTAAAATCAACCAATATTTTTTATTAAAGTATAAAATACAATATTATTCAATTAAATTTTCTTCTATAATTATTTTTTTCCTTTCTTGTATTTTATTTTATCGCTATGTTGACATATTTAACTGATATATAAGAGTTATTTAAACTATTTATTGTATAAAATTTATTTATGGATATTAACATGATCCTCATTATCATTATTTTAGTTTGAAAAATAATTTAACATTTCTTTCGAACTTAAAATTTTTAAAACAGGTTTTAGGAGATATTGGAAGTCTAATTCTCTATTCGCAAGAGGTGAGAAATTCTATTTTAGAAGCTCAAAATTAATTCCTATAGTTTTCATAAACTTATTAGTCATTCTATAAAATGAGATTTAGAGAAATTGGAAGTCCAATTCTCTACGCTCAAGATGTAAGAAATCATAGTTGGAAGTATGAGTTTGATTTTGACATGATTTTTCACAATTTCAAATCATTTAAAATAAGGTTTTACGTACATGATTTACTAAAATGATAGATGTATTAGAAGCCTAATTTTCTCAAGATATTCAAATAGTTACTATTTTCAAAAGTGCGATTTTTAATTCCTATAATATCTAAACATATAAAATATTTTTAATAATAAAATATTAGTTTTTTCAATGGCCTCAGTGTCACTCATTAATATCACAAACTTGTTTCAATTTTGATACAATACAAAATATAATGAGACATGTAAAAAATAATTTTATCAAACATCTTTTTAGGACTTTCTTTTTTAAATGATAACATTTGACAAAATTGATAACCGTTTAAGCAATGATTGTTGTTTGGATACTAATACATTCTCTACATACAAAGAACTCCCGAATCAACATTGAGATTTTGTAGACTAAATATTTTAAAATTGAGTGAGCAATCTCATGTTAATTTGATCGGTGGTGACTCGACAACTTTTTAGGTCTTATTTTTAAATTGCAGCTCCGCGTCGCAGGCACGTCGCGACAACTTTTTATGCAAATTGATCTTTTCGCATGGAAGAACCAACCAAAGCTACAAAATTCAATTATCCCAAGGGCAGTTTACAAGAAATATTATTCTTGTAAAAATGCTCAGTTTACTTTGAAACAGAGATAGTATAATAATCAAAGTTTTCAATATTTCACTGATTTAATTCTGAGAAATAGTACAAGTGATTTCTTTTATATACTAGTAGGAAAGATAAAGATTAAAAGAACAATAGTGTGCATGGAATAACAATAAATATTATATTCCCTAATCATTGGCTAAGTGAAGGTTGTTGAGCTCTTTTTTATTCCTAAGTGACCAATGAAAAGAAGATGAGTTGGAGGATGATTTAGTGTGATGGGAGGCTGACATGGAATGCACGAGTTTTCCTCCAAGCTTGTTTCTAAGTAAACTGCATGCTGAAGTGATGAATCATACTGAGTTGAAGGAGAGGAATGTTTAGCAAACTGAGCTGAGGGAGAAGTTGTTTCAATACCCCACCTCAAGCGAATTGGGAGTTTAGCAACATTGAGCTTGGATCTGACTTTAACAAATTAAGCTGGTGAAAGTGGTTTTATGAATAAATCAACAACTTATGCAAGTGTTGGAACATAGCAAACCTCCAGAATGTTGGTTATCTACGTGATGAAAGACATGATTTGTTTCCAATGAACCTACACTTTGTTGTCACACCATATGATGGGAGATTGAACTAGATATAAGTGAAGTTCTTTGAAGAGATATAACCACATGATATCAGTTGCAGCAGATGCTAGTGCTTTATACTCAAACTCTGTGCTAGTTTGAGCTACCACTGTTTGCTTCTTCCTAGAACAACAAATAATTAGATTGCTCCAAAGAAAACACATAGACCACATGTAGACTTTCTATCATCCAAAGAACTGGCCTAATCAGCATTAGAGTATGCTTCTAAAGTCAATCCAGAAGTAGGAGTGAAGTGTAGTCCAAGCTTAGATGTGCCTTTAAGATGCCTTATTATTCTCTTACATACTTTCTAGTGATCAATGGTTGGTGATGACATAAATTGATTGAGCTTATTGACTGCAAAAGAGATGGATGGCCTTGTCATGGTTAGATATTGCAATGCACCAATGATACGTCTGTAAAGAGTTGGATTTTAGAAGGCAGTGCCTGAGGCTTTGAGTTTATGTGCTGGACACATTGGTGTAGGACTACTTCTGCATCAAAACATGTTAGCATAGGTATGGAGATCATAAATATATTTTGACTAGAAACCTGTAGAGTTTCTGAAGGCTTCAAAACCCAAAAAGTAACTGAGTGAGCCTAGTGTTTTCAGGGCAAAAATAACACTGAGATGAGCTATAACTTGTTAAACTTTTTCTTGAGAAACTACGAGTGGCAAGAATGCCATCCACATGGATGAGAATAAGTGTTATACTTCATTCTAAGTGATTGACCAATAAAGAAGTATTAAAGGTAGAATTCTAAAAACCAAGAGAAGGGTGAAAAAGGTACATTTTAAATTGATCATGACAAAAAGTTGAAGGAGAAGGCACTACTGTAGTTGAACTAGGAGATATTGTACCATTTTCTTGTAGAGAAGAAGGATTGTAGGTAGGTAACATGACAATATTGTGTCGACTATTAGAGATGGAGTTGGTGACAAGCTGTGAGTCGGGAAGTTCAAACTCATTGAAATTACACTTTGAGCAATGTAAACTCTACAAGTAACAGGATCAAGACACTTGTAACCTTTGTGGGAGCCACTGTAACCATGAAATACACATTTTTTAGAATGAAAATTGAAATATATGCTTGTTGTATGGTCTTAGAAATAGGAACATGTTCATTCAAAACACTCTTAAAAGTGAGTAATTTGGAGATTTTGTGTACATAATCTCAAAGGGATATTTTGAGGACAATGTAGGGTTAAGCAATAGATTGATAAGATGAACAACAGTGCAAGAAGAGTCTCACCAAAATGAAGCACGTGCATGAGGAGTTGACCCCGTTTGAACAATATCTCTATGTTTCCTTTCTTCCATTCCATTTGTTGATGTGTATGTGGATAAATGTATCTAAAGGAGACGTCAATTTCTTTTTTAAAAATGGGTGAAATGATTTAAACTCCCCTTCCCAATCTGTCTGTAAAGACTTGATTTTGTGGTTAAAGTTTCTTTCGATGTAAGCAATAAACTCAGTGAAGACAATTTTAGCTTCGGACATCAGTTTTAGAGGTAACATCCATGTGTATCTTCTATAATTATCCACAAAGCTTATGTAATATCTAGAAAACCAGCAGTTGAGAGCAAGGGAGATGGTCCCCAATGATCTAAATGCCTGATCTCAAAGGTTTTAGCAGGTCATGAAAGAGATGATTGAAAACTATATTGGTGAGCTTTTCCCATATGGCAAGAATCACAGAACTCAAGTCCATCTGCATTAGTTAAAGAGCGAGATACAAATTTCGAAACCAATCCTAGGATATGAGCTAAGGGAAGCCCCAGTCTCAGGTGCCACAGATTGGCTTTGTTACTATTGCTAAAACAGAAAGAAAACAAGATAGAAACTTGAAAAACTACTGTTGTCAGACTTTAACTTGAAATGTGTCTCATTGGTGGGTGCAAACACTGACTGATGCAATGTCAAATGGTATAAGCCTCCCTTAAAGACACCCTGAAGCATAATCTCCTTTGACATCTTATCTAGTAGAAAATAATAATCAGAAAAAACTATGTCAAGGTTGGTTTTAGTGATTTAGTAGCACTTGGTACACACTGTATTTGGTCAAATGTTGATGTAAAGTAAGGATTATTTGGGTCGAGATACGAATTGACGAGATGAGTTATGGGTAAAAGCTCACCATTGCCTATAACATGTTTATTTTTACCCTTGTAGTCACTTTTGATGGAGAGGCTTGCCAAATGAGGTGTTATGTGTGCATTTGCACCACTATCGATGAACCATGCAGAGTCATCTACTACGGAAGGGGCTGCTACATATGTTGATGGTGATCTTGGAGCTGAATTCATAGAAAAAGAAGAGTTGGAGCCTTGTTACTGTTACGGATTATTGGCATATAGTTGACAGTCATAGTCAAATCTTTTGGCAACTGTATGCAAGCATATGGGTCTAACTGTGGTCCTTCCTCTTCGTTTAAAGCTGCATGAGTTACCTCTGATTGTGTAGTTATGGGAGAAGCCCATTGTCATTTCTTCTCCCAGAATTGGCAACATGAGTAGAAGGATTGTGTTGTTTAATATGTATTGTAGTTTTAAGTTGCTCCATCCTCATCTCATGATTTTGGAGCATATATTGTGCCTCTTTCATTTTTAATATCCTCGGTTAAATCAAACCCGAATTTAGTCGAGGTCGAAGTTTTTATCTATTCAGGTCATTTTTCGTTTTAAACATCTTCTGATAAATAAAACCTGAATTGAACTGTAGTCTAAGCCTGTGTCAATCTGGTCTGTTTTCATTTTTAATATCTTCAGTTGAATCAAACCGAAATTGAGTCGAGGTCGAAACCTGATTCTATCTAGGTCTACTTTCATTTTCAATATCTATCGTTAAATCGAATCCGAGTCGAGGTCAAAGTTTGTTTTTATCCAGGTCCATTTTCATTTTTAATATCTTAGGTTGAATGGAACCTGAATTGAGTCGAAGGTCAAAACCTGTGTCTATGCAGATCCATTTTTATTTTAAACATCTTCAGTTAAATCGAGCTCACATTGAGTCGAGGTCGAAGCCCATTGTCATTTTCTTACCCTCATAGTATGTAAAATAGTAGGTCTTGTTCCTCAATTAATTGACCACATGCTGATAAACTGTCAGCTATATATTTCATTTTCAATATATAGCCATTAATACTTGAGTCACCTTTCTTAATTGTTTGAAAATAGTACCTCAGTTGAAGAGTCCTATCCTTGGATTGAGATGTGAAGATCTGCTCAAGGGTTCTCCAGACTTCTTGTGAGCTCTGGCACCTTAGTACATGGCGTCTATGATTAAAGACAGTAACCAACTCATGAGACGTTGGTCTGACCTTCTCTAACATATGAATATAGGATTGAGAATGTAAGGAACTTGTGATGTCTTTTGTGCAGTGTTCTCAGCTTCATTATAATGAGGATTTGGAGTGAATTCCTTAGGAACAAGCACTAATTCTAGTAAATATTGCTCAAGATCATATGCACGCACAATGGAGAGTATTTGGGATTTCCAGAAGACATAACATAATTATTGCTGTCTAACTTAATCGAAATGGTGAGCATGTTATTTGGAAGCATATTAGGAAGAGAAGGAGTAAGGAAAGTAGAGGATTAGGTGATGGACATCCCTTGAGCTTACAGGTGAAGAATTTAATGGATATTGATTAGGAAAATTTGTATTGAGATTTTGCTTAGCTACCGCATTTGTAGCAGTTGTGGCTTCTGTGTTTCCAAGAGTTTCCCTTAGAGTATGCAAGCTGAGCTAAGGCTTTGATACCAACTTTGAAGACATAGATAGTATAATAATCAAAGTTTTCAATATTTCGCTGATTCAATACTGAGAAATTGTACAAGAGATATCTTATATACTAGTAGGAAAGATAAAGATGAAAAGAATAATAATGTGCTAAGAGTTTGTTATTCTCATCATTGGCTCGTGAAGGTTGTCCACACTACAACAGAAAAGGTTTTTTACAAGACTAAGTTATAGGGGTCTTTAAAAAGGCCCGTAAAAGACCTTGAGAAAAAGGACCTCAACAATTATATGTTGCTGTGTAGCTCAATCGTTTAGGACAAAATATCAATGAAAACCAGGCGCTAAATGAAAATTTTCAGGGCAGCCCCGCGCCGCCCAGCTCACTTTACAAAAATGTAAACTTCCCCCTCTTAGCTAACCCTTGTCTCCCTCACACGAGCTCTCAAATCTCTATCTCAGCTCACAGTCGTAGCTCTCTGATCCGGTCTTCCTCACCAACGAAGCTCTCTCTCTCTCTCTCTCTCTCTCTCTCTCTCTCTCTCTCTCGTTAAGCTCTCTCGCAAGGGTTTCATTCTCTAAAATTTTTGTTTGATTTTTTAGTTTCGTCTGATTTTGTTCCCAAATAGTCTGAATCTGTTTATGGGTTTATACGTTACTTTATTGTGTGTTCTTTAAGACGTTTGGGTTAAATGCTTCAGATTGTGTCGATTGCTTGTCTTGATTTTTTTCTCCTGGTCATAATTACTTTTGGGGTATGTCTTGTGAGCTTTGCCTCTTAATCTGGTTTGACGATTTTTCTTGATTTATGTTATACTTAATTCGGTAGATAATGATTTTTTTGTCTGGCTTGCTTTGAAATATATGGTTCTACTTTAAGCATTTGGAAATGTAGTTGTTTGTGTTCTGGTTTAAGCATTTATAGGTATGTCGCTGTTTGTGTCCTTTAAAGTCGTTACTCTACGCGTGTAGAATAATTATATTTTCTCTTGGTGTTTGGTTGGATATCTAATCACTAAACTCATTGAATAATTTCATAATAAATACACTTAAGTTCTTCCAACCGATATGTAAACTTCGGTAGTGGCACATAAACGTACTTAAGTGAGACAAAAAAACAAGAACATATATTATGATAAAGATAATTGGCTAGACCTTTTCAAAAATTTATGAACTCTTTTACCGCTATGCTCATTTTAGGTGAAAGTTTACCGACTCTTTCCATTTTTGTTGCACGAGTGGTGAAACCATTTAGGCCCAGTTGTAAGTTTGTAATTATTTAAAAATGTTTTTCCTTCTAGGATAAAGGATATGCAGATACCAAAGCAATGTGGCTTTTCTTCCACAAGAGTTGCTGGTTTTTGCTGGGAAGGCAAGTGATATATGCTTCACAAAATTAACTTTCAATAACTTGGTCCCTGTTCCTTAACGAAAGTTCTTGTTTAGAATAGAGAAATTGCTAGCTACTTAAATTAGCTTTCTTATTCAGGTGTGGTAATAGTGAAACTGGCAAGCTTGGATGACTTCCAAGCTGCAGTTGTGTTGCATCCTGGTTGGTTAATCGAGGAAGATATTTGTTTCAGGGTTTCTGGTGATGTGTGTATGAGTGGTCTAGTCTACGCCAAGTGTGTATGGGAACGTGAGGGTTGATGGTCGGAGGGTGAAGGACAAGCAACCTTAGGCAGCCATCGGAATGTGACAAATGCCTTTAAGACTTTAAGGTGGGTAAGAAACTCGAGGAGAGAATATTTTCAGTGTTTGGTCTCAGAATTGATGAGAAGTGCTTGCCTCAATAATGGTGCTAGAGATCCCTTTATATAGATGGAGTTGAGTGGGAACCACACACATGTCCTTTTCAATCGTATGTAAATCGCGTGTCTAGACAGAAGCTGACACCAATAAGAGTCACGCTCAAATTGTGGTCACACACTAAAAACGTGGTGTCATGCCTAAAATATGTCACATCCCTAAAAGGACGTAACATAAGAAACTACGCCTTGAGGTTTCCTCCGGGGTGGTATGGGGAGCCACCTCCGGGGTTCCCCCCAGAGTGGCATGTGGAGTCGCACCCTGGGTTCTCTCGGGACGACACAAAGAAGGCACTTCTAAGACTCATAAGGTGACTACATCTTTCAAGAAAATCTTCCCATCACGATGTAGTGAACTTTGTCGTAATTCTACCAGAGCACAACCCTCAGATTGTTTCCATGCAAGAAAATTCCTTCGAATCTTTGTGACTAAACTCGAAGACGAAGTGCAACATTTAATACCTAATTTCATAGAATATGATCGTCACCTTTATAAAACAGGAGCGTCATTTACTGACGTTACTTTGTCATTAACACGCATTGATAAACGTTATTCTACATAAGTGTCACATGGACCTGTCTTTAGAAGTCACATGTTCTCTTTGATATGTTATTCTTAACGATGTGGCTCACCATTTATATTAGCCCCCTATTCAAGGTTGATGGCACAACAATCATGCTTGAATGTTGTTGCCTGCGTCTTTCACACTTGTTCGTGGGACATACGTCTTTTTTGTCTCTAATAAATTTTCTAAAAAAAATACCACTCCATCAAAGTGTCCGCTGAAACCTTGAGGTGTTTCCAACTAAACGAATAGTTTGAAAAAATACAAGCGCTAGAGATGCATAACCTCAAGTTCAATGTTAGCATGCATACCAAAGTATCATGACGAGTGAATATACACAGTAATATATGTTCGAGGGTCATCCGTAGACGATTCAACTTGTGAAAGTCCATACACATAGGAACATGCATCATACTGCCTAAGAAGGCGCACGCATACATAAAAAATGTAATCAAGTTGCCTAAGGAGGCGCCTGCATATTGGACTATTTGTAATGGTCATGCTTAAATGGTTATATACCCATCCTTACTTCAGCTTTAATCATGCATCAGTTCATACTATGAATTTTCATCAGACATGCTCATTCGTTCCTACTTTGAACCGTTATCATGCCTCCCTACTTCGCACATACGTCTCTCTTACATACGACTTTTAACATGAGCATATTCATAGTAAAACTCTAATTTAGATTCAATTTATATGACAAGAGCCATATGCCGCGACTATGAGCAAAGCAAATAGTTAAGATAACTTATGTATTTCAGACACGTTATGGCGGCTGAGTTTCGCTTTGAAAGGATTTGCAACAACTAAGTTTTACCCAACTACCTTTGCTGGAATGTCTTCATTGCATTTCAGGAAAAACTTTATAAAAACGTCCTAAGTGCGTCTCGGGGACACACTTTGCTAGAATGTCTTAAATGAGTTTCAAGAACAAGCTTCGGTGAAAAGCCTTAAGTGCATTTCACGAACAAACTTCACTGAAACGTCTTAATTCCAAGAACAATTTTCGTTAAACGTGTTTCAAGAACAATCTTTGCTGAAATGTCTTAAATGCATTCCATGAACAAACTTGTCAAAATATCTTAAATGCGTTTCAGGAACAACATTTTCTGAAACGTCTTAAACGCGTTTCAGGAGAAACTTTTGCTGAAACGTCTCATATGCGTTCCGTGAGCTAACTTTGCTGAAACGTCTTAAATGCATTTCAGGAGCTAATTTTTCTGAAACATCTTACATACATTTCAGGAACAAGCTTTGCTAAAACATCTTAATCGCATTTTAGGATGACAGACCCGTTATAACTTTTCAGGCTTTTTTGATGATCATAAAAGTTGAAGTAAAAGTTACAATGCTAAACTATCAAGTTTTTTATGCAATTAAAGTTGAACGTCGTCAATACAACTTGAAGTGTTTGAGGGTCATCCCATCTACTATCAGCCATAGAGGTGGTCTCATGTGGCCCTTCCTATCCGTACAAACATGCACATAGAAAAATAGTTGTAATTTTTAGAATAGGCATTTCATAAATAAACATGCGTATTGTGACTCCGAGTACATAATCTTTGGATCTTACAACACATGATTGCCTTTGTACTTAATGTACCCCTCCTCGGGTTTTGTAGCATATCAGTCATTTCATATCATAATGGTCATGTAGCACGTGAGGGGAAATGCTGGTTCCCCACGACTTCTATGTCTGTGTTAATGATCTTCCTGTTTTGGAGCTTGTCATGGAAAATCCGTCTCAAAGTTTTGCATGAGTGGTGTCTCGGTGGAAGCGACAATACCAAGGTGATTCTATTTCTTCTCTAGTGGGCAAGTTTTCCACCCAAGGTCTTCGCATGACCTTATCCTTGACTCAGGCATCCAACAACGCTTCCATCTTTTCCATGTAGCAAGGGAAAGGTGATGGATCATCCCTTTCGCTTCTGTCCCATTTTGCACCTCGTCCTTGGGGTTGTGCCCCCCGCGCTCACCCTGCTTTGCAACCTTTGGCCTGGACACTGAAGTGTTGGTGCATTGAGCAGCTACATGGAGGCGTGAGAGAGTGGCGATGTTGAGGTTCTCCAAATGTGATCTATACTCATTCATCATTCCACATATGCACATCTTCACCAAGCCTTCCTCCTTCAACTCTTCCTGGAAATCCAGTGCTTTGTCTTTGAACCGGCTGACATAAGTCATTAGGTCTTCATCTTTCTTTTGACGCTCACGCCCCAACTGGAGAATGCTAATCTTTTTTGTATACACAAAAATCTTTATCATGAAGGAAGAAACCATATGCAACCATGTTAAAACTGATCCCGACGCCAGATTGATGTACCATGTGTATGCTCGACCAGTCAACGATTTTGAAAACTCCCTCAGCCTAATGGACTCATCACAACCGTGTGGGCCCAAATCGTCAATAAAATGTACAACGTGCTCTCTAACACATCCTTCCTTCCCATTATACGTGTGAAACTTCAGAGGCATTTAATACGACGGGTATGGCTTCACGGCCAGCTCACATGGGTAAGGGAGGCGAAAGTCCACTATCGTATCGCTCAGAGTGGCATTGACGCTCTCCATCTCCAACATCTTTTGTAGTGTCTCTTTGTTAACAAAAGGACGAGTGTCAGTGCCATTGTCGTTTTCCTGCGTGGGACGTGCGAAGGACGCAGGGAATGTTGGTGGAATGATAACATTACAGGGTTGTTCGAGTGACTCGCATTTTAGTCACTGTTTTTCGTTCCTGACCCGGACGAGCCCTTGGGATTTATAGCTGGAATCTGTTTATCAGCGTCAGTCTGGCTCACCGTGTGAGGAATGACAATATGAACGACAGGCGATGGCGGAGGAGGATTCTGGGCTACCGGGAGGAGAGCGGTCAGTGTACTCAGAAGGGTACGAATCTCAGTGTTAGAGGCCTTGACCTCTTTAATGGCGTTAGTCTACTCAATTTTCATCATTGTGACAGTAGTAACGGATGGGAGGTTGATTCTCTCCCTGGAACTAGCATCTTCCATGTCACGGTTCTCAATAGTTACGTTAACATTCTCTCCTTCCAAATGAGAAGAAGCTCTCATGGTTCGACTACGTCCAGCCATACTTGAAGAAAGAAGAAAATGGTAGACAGATCACTCCCCAGTGGAGTCGCCAAAATGTTTCGGGGTTTAGGGTGATTTGTGTATGAGTGATCTAGTCTATACCAAGTATGCTTGAGAATGTGAGGGTTGGTGGTCGGAGGGTGAAGGACAAGCAACCTTAGGCAGCCGTTAGAATGTGACAAATGCCTTTAAGACTCTAAGGTTGGTGAGAAACTCAAGGAGAGAATATTCTGAGTGTTTGGTCTCGGGATTGATAATAAGTGATCGCCTCAATAATGGTGCTAGGGATCCCTTTATATAGATGGAGTCGAGTTGGGACCACACACATGTCCGTTTCAACTGCATGCATATCGCGTGTCCAGACAGAAACTGACACCAATAAGAGTTACACTCAAATCGTGGTCACCCACTAAAATTGTGGTGTCATGCATAAAATGTGCGACATCCCTAATATGACGTAACATAGGAAACTACTCCCGGGGTTCCACCATGGCATCATGAGAAACCACGCCCAGGGTTCCCCTTGTGGCGGAATGGGGAGCCACCCTAGGGGTTCCGCTCGGGATGGCATGGGGAGTCACCTCCGGGGGAAAATTGGTATGGGAAGCCATGCCCAAGATTTCCCCCGTGGCGGCATGGAGAGCCACCCTCGGGGTTCCCCCCAGGTGGTATGGGGAGCCACCTTCGGGGTTCCCTTCGGAGTGGCATGGGGAGCCGCACCTGGGGTTCTCCCGGGGCTACACAAAGGGGGCACTTCTAAGACTCATAAGATGGCTACATCCTTCAAGGAGATTTTCTCATCACGGTGTAACAAACTTTGTCCTAATCCTATCAGACCACAGCCCTCAGATTGTTCATAGGCAAGAAAAGTCCTTCAAATCTTTGTCACTAAACTCGAAGACGAAGTACAACATTTAGTACATAATTTCATATAATAGGATCACCACATTTATAAAATAGGAGTGTCATTTACAGACGTTACTTTGTCATTATCACGCAATAATAAACGTTATTCCACATGAGTTCCACATAGACCTGTCTTTAGACGCCACATGTTCTCTTCAAACGTAAGTTCCCACTTTTTCAAGCTATTTCTGAAATTCTGTGGCTGATGGTTATTCTTTTCGGAGATCAACGTTCCTACTGCTATATTGGGAGCTAAAATTGACCAAGCCTCACCACCTGAGCAATTGAAACACTTCGGCAACATGTTTTCTGAAAAGTGTGAGGTATAATACGTCAACTATGCCTTTAATCAAATTATATATGATAGTTGATTATGAAATATTGGACATGAAGTTGAAGCGAGTGTTGAATACGAGATTGGAGTAATTTGGGTTATTGGTTTTTTTTAAGATTCTATTATATAGTGTTTGTGTGACTGTTTGAGGGTTGTTTATAGTTTTTGCTAGAATACGACAATTGTTGTATATAAAAAAAATCAATGAAGAGAGGGGGAGGGGTAAGTTTTGGTCAAAGGGACACTTAATTGCTCAAAGACTATTATTTAAAATGGACAGACAAATTCCTTAACCTTCCTCCTTTTTTTCTCGTTTTTCTCCTGTCGTCTTACTGAAGAAACAAACTGATATTTTATTATGTTAAGGACTAACGGGGCGTTAGTAGTAACATTGACAGATTAAAGATTTCAGAGGACCAATTTTGCTAACATATAAAAAGTTCAAGAAGTAAATTAGTTTGTTTAAAGTTTATGACTCTAAATTATTAAAGCAACAAAATTATTAAACCAACAAAATTTTAGCAAGAGCATTTAAATCACATGAGCAAGGACTGAAGGAGTTGCGAGGCATCATCGGTGAGTTAGTAAAAAATTAGGTGAGTCTTAATATACTAATTGTAATAAATTTTAAATAGGTATGCTTTTTAACACTCTTATTATGATGTAAGGCCGACTAAGTGAAGAACAATCAAATACAACTCTGCATTCTCCAATGGTAATAACGTATTTCACACATCAACATACACATGATTATGTTATTAGTTTTTATAATCATATATATGATTGATAAATTTGTTTATCTTGCATTGTTGAAGAGTGTGAATGATAACTCACACTTGACAAAGCATAAGCTATTAGATTGGCTCAAATCGGGATATATTGTTGCTGAAGGACATTGGTTGTTGAGTGATCCGACTGTCCTTGTTCATCATATCCCCATTGGACCCGATGCAATGCAAGTTTGGGTGGATGTTATAAAAAAACATGGAGCATGTCTTTGGAGGTCCACGACCAACATTGAAGAAGCTTTAGGAAGTGCAGTTGCATGGCCCGTCAAAATGGTCATCATGGGGTAAGTTCGAAGTAACACCCCCCTCCCCCACCCCCGACTTGATTCTTGCAACAATTTTTGTTTCTTAGTTGGTCTGGTTGCTGTTGTTGTAAATTTGTATATGCACTAAATTACTTTTTGCTGAAACCGTGTCATATTTCTGTTTGATTGCCTTCTACCTATTTGATGAATGAACTCAATGGAAAAGTTGAGATTTTTATGCGTTTTATGTTAAAACTTTTTATACGTCTTAGCTTTCTTTAGTTCATCAATATGACTAAACATTTTATATTTTCAAAGGAAAAAATAGAATATTTAAATTACCAACATCATAGATGAAATCAAACTTTCTCAATGTGAGCTAACTATATTTATAATCCTGTAGTATGGAGTTTTTGATAAATGATGTGATGCACACATTTTGAAGATTATATTACGTGAACTAGTATTGAAATATATGTTGTGATAACTATGCATCTATGGAAGATATCATATCATTTTAATTGTTAAAATCTCATGGTTGACGTAAATTTTAATTGTTTAAAATTGAGGGTTTATTTTAAATGTTTTTTCTTATTTTGGATCTGTTATTGAAGTGAATAATTTTCTTGTTGGATTAATGTATTCAGGTTTTTCTAGCCAAAAGAATATTGGAGAGGTTTTTATGACCCCCTCCATGTTTCACTCGTTTCAATATCTTTTGCAAGCCCACACCATTAAAAGATGGAAGGAAAACTCATTTTTTTAGACCAACTTAGAGGAGACGTGTCACTTTTTGAATTAGTAATTTTTTCGTACTTCTAAATTAGATTTTAGATGACTTTAAGTGAAACTTGTAAAAAACTTGTTGATATTTGTCATTTTTATGAAACAATTTGTAAAGATATGTCCTATTCTATATATATTATTTAGAGTTCTTTTTTTTAGATGCGTACATTTTAATTTTAGAATGAAAATGTCATTTCCTACAGGTGTTATTAAAATCAACATGAGTAGAATTTAATAGCGGTCTACCACTACTATAAAAAAATATTTTATAGGGACAAAACCTTGTAAAAGACCTAGCATTTTAAGGGGGAGAAAAAAACTTATAAAATACTAGATTTTTCATAGAACACCAGGATTTTTAATGGGGACAAAGACCCCCTATAAAAGACTTTATTTATTATAAGGAGCAAATATCCCTATAAAAGACCTGACTTTCTATAAGGGCATAGACCCCTATAAAAAAGTCCGATCTTTTACATGTGTTTCGAAATGCTGCTGAAAAACGTGAATCTATTATAGCACCCGAAAAAATAGAATTTTCTGAAACGCTATAAAATATTTTTTATAGGGGTTTTTGCCCCCAATAAAAAGACATTTTCTATTGTAGGGTGAGCTCCTTTTAATTCCCAAGGGCCAATGAAAAGAAGTGAGTTGGAGAATGATTTGGTGTGATGGGAGGATGACATGGATTGCATGGAATGCACAACGTTTCCTCCAAGCTTGCTTCTACGTAGATTGCCACGCAGAAGGTGATGAAGCATACTGAGCTGAAGGTGAGGAATGTTAAAACACTGAGCTGAGTGTGAAGTAGGTTTAATCTTAATCTTAATATATTAAAAGGGATTAAAGGAGATAAACTTTTTATTTTTTTTACCCTTTAAACTTCTTTAAAATATAGTACAATTTAGGGATTTCATTTTGTCATTTAATATAATGAGTATAATGAAATATTGTTTTCTATTTAATAATAGTTTATTTATAAACTGTTTGTAAATTTAAATATTTTTATTATATTTTACAATTAGAAGCTTAAATATCTATAAAGATGAATTTCAATGAATTTTGAGATTATTTTTCAGTCAACAGTAATTTATTCGTTCGATATTTATTAAATTAAATATTATGTAATATTTATATTATTAAAATATGAGAATTCATATAATTAAATTGAGAAAAATATTTTCGAATAAGATAAATTATCTCTTAATATAACAAAATCTAAAAAATTGACGAATAATCATTTTATATATTATTTAAGTAACAAGGATATAATGAATAATTTCAACACAATTATAAACAAGTGAATTATTTATTAGTATTACACTATTATTACTTTTAAATTAGATTTACAAGTATTTTCATAAATAATATTTTTTTTAAACATTTAATATTAATTTCAAATTCTGCGTGTATTATAAATTATTTTAATACGTGCGAATCATGTACTTTTCGACTAGTAGTATTAAAGTTTCCTAGTATTACCTGAACAATGGCACAAAAATATATATACCATTTTAGAATCAATTATGGGTTTGAGTTGATCATGACCTTATTTTTTTCATTGCTATTGAATTGCCATCATATAAATTGATCTTTTCGCATGGAAGAACCAACCAAAGCTACAAGCTTTAATTATCCCAAGGGGAGTTTACAAGAAATATTATTATCGTAAGAATGCTCGATTTCATGAAAATAGTTCAAATGATTGAATTCACTTTAATTTTCAACAATTGTTGTTTAATTTTTTTTTTTAAATTGAGGTCCATCAAAAGCCTTGCAAATTATCAAGAAGTACCAAGACTACGAAAGTTTACAAATTAATATAAAGAATTCCAATTTTAATTAGATAAAAAGCCAACTATTTTCGTTGTGTACCTAAAACTATTACTACCCAAGGGTTGTATATAGAATACCATAATATTAAGTACCTTATAATTGACTAAAACGTTGTCCGCCGTCATTTATGCACATTACCCTACATTTAAAATAAGATCAAGACAACTCAACAAATTACATCTCGGCGAACTACTAAAGACCAGATTGCTGACTGAATAAGATTTACAGCAGCATCGAAAGTGAGCTAGGGAAATCAGTAAGAGCTGTTATTATTATGTTAAGAAGTTAGAAACGACTTGTAAACTGTTTATAATTTTCTCTTCTATTCTGATGTTGATAACATATAAATACAATAAGATCTCAATCACGAGAGGAGCGACTGAGATATTTTCAAGATTGTGTAAAAGACTTTCATGATATTAGAGCTTTAGAAGGTCCAACGTCTATGGTAGTGTCAAACAATAACACTCTTGTAAAGGAAATTTTTGGTATAGTGAAAGTAATGAGAATAAAATTGAGAGAAATGAAGCTAAGAGTGTTTGATTAATTCAATCGTGCCTTATGAGGTTGTACATATCTCTATTTATACACAAAACTACATTTAATAATCTTAATTCTTCTCTTTTGTTGCACCTTTTGCGGAGCCGTTACATAAGTTTAAGATTGCGATCATGCCGTTGAGGTGGATCTTATCCTCTAGAATGTTCTTTCGTAATTGCTGCCTCTATCCAGCGGTCTTTCACATTCCATGTCCTTCTTACCAATCTTCTAGTCTAGGTTTTACAACATGTACACCTTAACATAAATACACTGTTCATTGGCCCCCATTACATTATAGAAGCTCATTTGCATATGTGTAATGAATGTGATTGCTTTCTTTAAAAGATGAAGACCTTTGATCATTTCTCCATTCCATGCTGCTTAAGGACGCGTGATATACGCTCCCTAAATACTTTTGATAATGACAAAGTCAAGCAACAGTCGTCCTAGTCGCAACTGTCACGATTGTTCATTTCCCGTTCTTTCTTTAATTTTCATTTTTTTCTATAAACATATATATGTATATATAATTATTTAGTAAATAAATTAATAATAAATTTTTTATGTGTAAAATAAATTAATCTATAAAAAATATTTAATTTCATACATAATTGGCATGGGCATGCTATTTTTTTACTACATAGTCTATTAATTACCATTTTTTATTTTTTCACCCAATGCTAATCAAATAGAAAAAGAATGATTATGGATGGTAACTCATTTAAACAAGTGTCACTATAACTAAATAAATAATTTTGTTTGAGATATCAATATATCATTTTTTATTTTGGACTACTTAGTTCACTAATTATCATTTTTCCTTACTTCCTTCATTGCTAGGAACGATCATGGATGATAACTAGTTTAAACAAGTGTCACTAAAAATCAATAAAACTTTCAAAATAAAATAATTTTTGTTTGGGATATAAATATACCATTTTTTTCTTTTGGACTACTTAGTTCACTAATTACCATTTTTCCTTTCTTCCTTCATTGCTAGGAATGATCATGGATGGTAACTAATTCAAACAAGTGTCACAAAAATGATGGTCAAAAATTAAAAGAAAAGAAGAGAAGACTTGTAAGAACATAAAAAAAATCAAAGCTTAAATATTTGAATAATCTTGTATAGAGGTTTTACTCTCTATTTTATGTATTTTTATGTATGAGAAATTATCATAGGATATCTTTTCATTAAATGTACACTTTCAACCCATTAAAGGGTTGATTCACATTGAGTTAATTTTATATTCCTCAAAAGCTTTATCCTCATTCTCATTGATTGAGTTGATGATAAAAAAATCTCATTATCAAACTTGTAGAGAAATAAACAATACATAAAATAAAACTTAAGATTAAGAGTAGGAGAAATGATAAAGAATGAGCAAACAAACTTATATATGAAAAATGAAACAAAGAAATATCAAATACATGAGTAAGAAAATAGATGATTAATAAGAATGAACAAGATATATTGTAACTAAAATGCAAGAGATTTGGACTACCTTAATAAAAAGAAAAGGACAAGATGAAAGATGAATAGAAATGAAAGTCTCCTTCTTTCTCTTTTTCACTATTTTCTCAAGACCTCTCTTTCTCTCTCTAAAATATCTTCTCTTTCTCACTCTCCAAATCTCTCATTTCAAGTGAAAATCTCCCTTCTATTTATAGACAAACTTATGGCTTCACTTTTTAATTTTAGTCCTTTTGTTCTTTTTTTAGTCCTTGGACAAATCTTCTTATTTTTAGGCATTGAACTATTTTTCAAATCATACACATGCTCTTAGAAAAGTATATGGCAAAAAAACATTTATATTTTTAAATTATTGGACTGGACAAAATACGGTATTTACAACTGCCCCCATTTGTTCACGCTTCTAAACTTAGAAGGTATACAAATGTGTAGATAAGTATTTTGATCGAGAAAAGACTATATATATAAGGGGAATAAAAACCTCGACTTATTCGGGTTCTATGAAATGGACCTGGATAGACACAGACTTCAACCTCAACTCAATTCGGGTTGGATTTAACCCTACCATTGAAACGTACCAGGCGCTGACACCGGGCTTTGACTGCGACAAAGTCGAGTTCGATTTAACCTAAGATAAAGAAAGGACATGGACCTGGATAGGCGCAGGCTTCGACCTCGACTCGATGCGGGTTTGATTTAATCAAATTAACTGAAATGGACCAAGTGCTGACGCTGGACTTCGACCTCGACTCGATGCGGGTTCGATTTAACCATATTAGTTGAAATGGACCAGGCGCTGACACCGGACTTTGACCTCGACTCAATTCAGGTTCGATTTAAACTAAAGACGTTGAAAGGATGTTTGATCTGATTTTCACAAGTTTCACCTGGATAGATGCAGGCTTTGACCTCGACTCAATTCAGGTTCGATTTAAACTAAAGATGTTGAAAGGATGTTTGATCTGATTTTCACAAGTTTCATATGGTACAAGAGCTAGACTAATGCAGGCTCTAAATGTTGGAAATTCATGTATGGATTTCAAAAGAATATCTTTAAATGATTCATGCACTTGAATTGCATCAAAACATATTAATATGATGCATGTCTATGCGTTGTAACTATTGAATATAAATGCAAAGTATTGATTTTGAGTGCATGCATGATTGGAAACATTTGTAATAAGTATCATGGACTCGCAATGAAGTATCGAGCATACTTTCAAGAAAATGATGCATCCTTATTCATTGGTTTGTGCCCCAATATTCGGCTTCACATCGATGATGAAGAAAAGTGAATAATTTCTCCACATTTTGCTTCTTTTTTGTACTTTAATTGTAATCATCCAATTGTGCTTTAGCCTTCGTTATGTGCATACTGACTTTCTTGTGGTGACTTTTTAGATTTCACCTCGCACTCAGACCGCCTTTCTTAGTTCCTATTGTTTTCTTTTTTCTTTTTTTTTTAATTAGCTTTCACCTAACCTAGTTTATGCTTCTGAGTTATTTCAAGAGTAATTAATGATATCTTAGAATTGAGAGGAATAAGAAATAATGGAAATAAGGAGAAGATCAAGTATATGAATTTGTCAATTGAGAAAGAGAAAAAGTTCTTCATTGATGATGAATAATGTTTACAAAATAATGATTTGGAAAGAAAAAAAATATGGAAGAAGAATTTTTCTAGTATTCGAGACAACTCTTTTTTTTAAAAAAAATATTTTTTTGCCTAACTTCGTTTTTCCCATACTTATAGCGATCAAATGAAGTATTTCTTGACTGTGTCAGAATTAACTGTATGCGGTAAATCATCTCCATCCATGTTTGTTAGCATGATAGCTCCTCTAGAGAAGGCCTTCTTGATAATGAAAGGTCCTTCATAATTTGGGGTTCACTTCCCCCGATGATCCTTTTGATATGGGAGTATCTTTTTTAACACCAAGTCTCCTTCTCAAAAACATCAGGGACGTAATTTTTTGTCATATGCGTGCATCATTTTTCTTTGATATAATTGCCTTCTACATAATGCAGTCAATTTTTTTCCCTCGCTGAAATTCAATTGCTTATTTTGTGTTTGTACCCACTCTGCTTCTTCTAATTTCGCCTCCATTAAGACTCTGAGGGAGGGAATTTCCACCTCAATTGGAAGGACCGCTTCCATGCCATATACCAAAGAGAATGGCGCTGCCCCAGTTGATGTTCGAACTGATGTGCGGTACCCATGTAAAGCAAATGGGAGCATCTCATGCCAATCCTTATAAACCTCCTTCATCTTCTCTATGATCCTTTTTATGTTCTTATTGGATGCTTCCACTGCTCCGTTCATTTTCGGATGATAAGGAGATGAATTATGATGCTTAATTTTGGATTGCTCATATAATTCTTTCATCATCTTGTTATTTAAATTTGTCTCATTATCTGTGATGATCCTTCCAGGTAGACCATATCGATAAATTATTTCATATTTAATGAACTTAACAACCGCACTTCTGGTTACACTCGAATAAGAACTTGCCTCCACCCATTTGATAAAATAATCTATAGAGACCAAAATGAAACGATGCCCGTTAGAGGCTTTTGTGTGATGGGACCAATGACGTCTATGCCCCACATAGAGAATGACCAAGGCGTGGTAATGACATGTAAAGGGGATACGAGTCCGTGAATTTTATCCGCATAAATTTGACATTTATGACATTTCTTGGTGTACTTGATGCAATCAGATTCTAGAGTTAACCAATAATATCCTGCTCTCAAGATTTGTTTGGCCATCATATGCCCATTAGCATGAACACCACAAATTCCTTCGTGAACTTCCTCTATGATTTGATTCGCTTCCCTTTCATTAACACATCTTAAGAGCATCATATCATGGTTTCTTTTGTAGAGTATTTCACCATTCAAGAAGAAACCCATGGACAATATTCTAATAGTGTGTTTATCATTCTCAAAACCTTTGGATGGACATTCCCCATTCTTTATGTACTTCTTGATGTTGTAATACCATGGTCTTGTGTCTGGATCTTCTTTAATACTCATACAGTGACTAGGAAAATCTCGCTTCTCAATTTTTATGGGTTACACTTCTTCCTTAAAGTCTGCAGCGAACATGAATGCTAGAGTTGCCAGTGCATCTGCAATTTGATTATTCTCTCTGGGTATATGGTCAAATGAGATCACTTCAAAAGTTCAACTTAACTTAGTTACATGTTTGTTGTAAGGTACCAGCTTGGAGTCTCTAGCTTCCCATTCCCCGTTTAGTTATCGTATCACCAATAACGAATCTCCGTACACTCGAAGCTTCATTATCTTCATATCATAAGCTGCTTGAATTCCCATAGAACATGCCTCATATTCTTCCACATTGTTTGTTCAGTCAAAACATAGTTTTACCGTGAATGGGAAAAACATTCCCTCAGGAGATATGAGAATTACCCCAATTTCATGTCCTACACATTAAATGCGCCATCAAATAGCATTGTCCATAATTCTGGATCCATAGATTCTCCTTGATTTTTTTAATATGACTGATATGTTCTCATCAGGAAAATCAAACTTCATAGGCTCATAATCTTACACTGGTTGATCTGCCACATAATCAACAAGTACTCTTCATTTTATTGACTTTCTCGTGACATAGACAATATCATATTCCGTGAGCAACATATTTAGCAATTCTCCCAGAGAGTGATGGCTTTTCAAAGATATACTTGATTGGATCCATATTTGAAATTAACCAAGTGGTGTCGTATAACATGTATTGTCTAAGCCGATGAGCAACCTAAGCTAATGCACAACATGTTTTCTCCAACATCGAATAATTAGCCTCATAGTTTGTGAACCTTTTTTCTTAAATAGTATATAACTTGTTCTTTCCTTCCAGAGGCATCGTGTTGACCAAGTATACAACCCATGGATTTTTCTAGTACTGTACGATACAAAATGAGTAGACACCCTAGAGTTGGAGGAACAAATGTAGGTGGATTTTGTAAGTATTGGTTGATCTTCTCAAAAGCAATTTGACAATCATCATTCCATCCTTCTGTATTAATTTTGCGGAGAAGTTTAAAGATATGTTCACAAGTTGCAGTTAGCTATGAGATGAACCGGGCTATGTAATTTAATCTCCCCAAGAAACCTCTAACTTCCTTTTGAGTTTGAGGTGGTGGCATGTCAATGATGGCTGAAACCTTATCAGGGTCAACTTTTATTCCTTTCTTGCTCACGACAAAACCAAGTAGTTTCCGTGAAGATGCTGCGAATGTACACTTTGTCGGGTTAAGCTTTAACTGGAACTTTCACAACCGTTCAAATAGTTTTCACAGAGTGATCGTATGATCTTCCTCTTGACGAGATTTGACAATCATATCATCAACGTACACTTTGATTTCTTTATGCATCATATCATGAAATAGTGTTACCATTTCCTGCTAGTAAGTCGCCCCTGCATTCTTTAGACCAAATGGCGTAACCTTATAACAAAATGTACCCCACAAATTTATAAAAGTCATCTTTTCACAGTCTTCAGGAGCTATTTTGATTTGGTTATACCCTGAAAAACCATCCATGAAAGAGAAGGTTGAATGTTCTGCAGTGTTATCTACTAAGACATCGATATGGGATAATGAAAAATTATCCTTGGGGCTTGCCCGATTTAAATCTCTATAATCGACGCATCTTTACTTTCCCATTTTTTTCAGCACTGAGACTATGTTAGCAACCCATTCAGGGTATTTTGCTACTTCTAGAAAACTAGCATCTAACTTGCTTTTTAACTTCTTCTTTGATCTGTACCAACATGTCTGATTTACTTTCGGGCATAAGTGGCAAATGTTGAATCACGATATCAGTGTCTAGACCTGGCATTTCTTGCTAAGACCATGCAAAGATGTCAATATACTCTTTGAGTAAGTCAATTAATTCTCGGCGGCTTTGGCTTGTCATAGAAGTGCCGATTTGAACTTCTTTCATCTTTCCCTCCACACCCAAATTTATGACCTCCGTTAACTCTTGATATTGTTGATTTATTTTTTCATCCTCTTTTACCATTCTTAACATTTCCGGAGATGGTTCGAAATTATTCTCGTCACCTTCATCTTTCTCTACGCTAAGAATGAGATTGTCAAAGTTATTGCTTATGCTCTTGTTTTCAAAATCTACGTTCTCGAACCTGAATCAGATTATTGGATGAAAGGAAGGCGAGAAAAGAAAATAAAAAATGCATAAGTATGAACAACATTTCAGAAATGAAAAAAGTAGACATAAAAATATGATCGTCATTTCCATGTCGAATTCCCTATTTTTGAGCTTATCAATCCTCTTTTCTTTCTTTTGAGCTTCCACTCTTCCTCTATCAACCTTGGTCGGTTTATATCCAAGCCCAAACCTTTGTTCATTCTTGTCCCACTCTATTAACTTATTTATGCCTTGATGCTTACCCCCGAGTCCTTTGCCTGACTTGTATCCCCCTTTTATCATCAACTCATCAACTTTGCCACCATCTGAGATACTTTTGATAGGCTTGATGTTGGAGCGAGTTTCCCACTAGCAACAAATGTGGTGTTCGTAATCTCAAATGATAATGGGCACTCCAATGCTTCTTCTGTCGCCTCAACATATGACATGGTAGCCGGCTTGGATACTAATAAATTTCTCTTCCCTATATATACGAATGAGTTTCTGATCCGTTATAAATTTTAGCTTCTGATGTAATAAAGATGGTATTTCCCCGACAAAGTGAATTCATGGTCGACCTAAAAGAAAACTGCATGATGGATTTATGTCCATCCCTTGGAAAACAATATTGAATAGGCATGGCCCGCTTCAAATTTGTATCTCTATGTCTCCGACTACTTCTCTTCGGGTACCGTCGAATGAACTTACTATCATCATACTCAGTCGCATATGTGTTGCGTCCACAGGGAGCTTTGCTAGTGTGGATCTTGACATTACATTTATAGACGAGCCGTTATCAATGAATACTTTTGCAACAACATAATCCCTACATTTCACGGATATATGTAGAGCTCTAGTGTGTCCAGTATCATCGGTAGGGATTTCATCATCTATGAAAGTGATAAAATTTGGTGCAGTAATATTTTCCACAATTCCTCAACTTCTCCACCGTAATGTCATGACAGACATATGCTTGATTCAAAATCTTCAATAATGCTCAGCGATGTTGTTCAGAATTCAGAAAGAGTGACGGTAAAGATATGCTAGCAGGCAAGCGATTAAGTTGTTATATCACCTTATACTCTTTTTGCTTGATGAGTTTCAAAAATTCACACACTTCTTCTTCGAACACTGCTCTTTCTTTCTCCGTACCTCTTATTATATCTTCGTTTATCACTTGGCTGCCATGCATTTCTCCTTGAAATTCATGACCATTGTCGCCTTCTTTGGCTTTCCCTTTCCTTTGTCTTTCAAACTCATCACTTTTATCCACTTTTCAAAACTTCTGGCATGAAGCATCTGCCACTCCTCGTCATCTCACCTAATCCCGAAATATTAGTTATGGAGAGATCGAGGTCAGACGGATTTAGCACTTGAGTTTTGTACATCCATGGTACTACTCTTAAATCCTTGTTAGAAAATGCACCCAGTATTTGAATGGTGATAGGGATTGGAGCATAAGACGTAATGGTGTAAGTTGACTTTTCCTCGTAGTGTATTGTGAGAGTTTTTGGGATATAGGATGACACATCAATATTAACTTCAAATGATTCTTTAGTTATCATGAGGACTAAAGAGTCATCTTCCTGGTATTCCCTTTCTCTTTTATGATTTATTGTAAATTTTTTTACATCCAACAACTTTTGCACTTCCATTTTAAAATCAGCACATTCCTCAATTGTATGCCCCGTCATATTCTTATGAAACAAACAATCAAAGTCATGCATATGCTTCTTAGAAACGCCTTCATCCTCTGAGCGTGTTGGGTAGATGTACCCTGCTCTAGAAAGAAGATGAAAAAGTATTTCCATTGACGTGCTCACATCTTCCACATCCCTCTTTCCATATGAAAAATATTCATCAATTGCATTCACGGTAAGATTCTCATTATTTGGTAGAGGGTTGGTTGATATCTAGATTCCCATGAGCCTTTTTTAAATTCAACCATCCAGCCTTGATCAATGCTTGTACTCTACCTTTTAATTCCATGCAATTCTAAGTCGAATGTCTCACTGTCCCAGCATGATAATCATAGCGAGTAGTCGGATCATACCACCTTTGGTATGGTGGCTGTAGAGGTTCATAAGGAATTTGCGCCAATTGATTATTTCGTATCAATTTTGGTAAGAGTTCTGTATATGACATGGGGATTGGATCATATTGGATAAAACGTTTATTATTTCTATTTCCCCTCAGAGGCTAATCAGCCTGACCAACATTTTGTTGGTGAGTCGGTGTTCTGAAATCGGGTCTCGGGTTGTTTTGAAATGATGATTGTTGAGAGTGATAATTGTATAGAATTTATGAGGTATTTGCCACATATGATGTCACAGATTTAGGCCCTTCACTATACTTTGAAAATCCCAGTCTCGGGTTTGCAGCTTGTGATGGGTACCCAAAATTGATCGTCCTACATCCCCTTCTTTTCGCTTCAACGACGGCCCCTTTTTATGGATGATGTATCAGATACGACTTCCAAAATTCTTCCATTATGTACCCCATATTCAATCATTTCACCAATCACTATAATGTCAGAGAAGTTGTTTGAAGTGTTTCCAATCATCCTATCGTAGAATGGAGATCTCAAGGTGTTGATAAACACTGCAGCCATCTCATTTTCTGACAAGAGGGGGTGTACTTGAGCAGCTAATTTCCTCCACCTTTGCGCATATTTTTTAAAGCCTTCAGTAGGCTTTTTCTCCATCCTTTGTAGATCCATACGATCAGGAGCCATGTCTATGTTGTACTTGTATTGTCTTAAGAAAGCAACAACTAAATCTTTCCACCTCCGAATATGTTGGTTATCCAATTGGATATACCAACGAGATACAACCCCTGTCAAGCTACCTTGAAAGAAATGAATCAGCAGCTTATCATCATTTGCACAAACAACAATCTTTCTGCACTACATAATAAGGTGACTTCTCGGGCATGTACTACCATCATATTTTTCAAACTCAGGTAGTTTGAATTTATGTGGGATTGTAATATCTGGGACCAAACATAATTGGGTGGCATCAATGGTACCATATACATCTGACCCTTCAATGGCGCGCATTCTTTTCTCTAAAGAGTCCAGCTTATCATTCGACAGTGGGTCTTCGCTTGGTTTAGTAACAGGCCTCTGCCCCTTTGGGTCATCATCATCGGGTATGATGATTGGCTCATTAGCGAGTTCGCCTTATGGGGTGAAAGCTTGGTTGTGGAGAGGTGCCATTGTGGATGGGTTGTACCTTTTCCCTGTCTGCATCATTTTCTGGACACTTGAAAATGGATAGTGCTGGATATTTACTGGTGGTGAAGCACGATGAAAGTGGTCGGTCTGATGACAGTGATAGGTTTGACAGTTGATTTTATGATGATTGAGCTCGTTGCGGATTTTCAAGACAGGCCTTTTCCTTACTCGCGGCGAGGAGTTCAGGACTCTTGCCATTTCCTCTTTCAGCTCCCTAAGTTCTTCTTTCATTTCCTCTCGTGATTGCTCTCTTTCTTGCTCGTCCATGACCCTAACTTGAGCTCGCGTTCGATAAGGATGTCGGAGTAGACGGGCTATCTTTGAAAAGTTTTCTTAAATAAATAAAAATAAAACAATGAGATGGTAGATTTTGCAAATGAAGAAGACTAAATAATAATAACAATATTAATAATGAAAGTAAATTTATGCATGAGAAATGATATTGCGCAAAGTGAAAGTCCAAAAGTACTCAATTTCATTCAATTAGTTGAGTCATCCACTACATTTGAGTATGTAGAAGTCAAACTACACTACTCCGCAATATGAGTTTATATAAAATGACCAAAATGACCTAAATCTATGTTGATTTCTTCCAAGAACTTAGACAAGTTCTCCCCATTAGGATGGATGGCAAGACATTTTTTTTTCAAAAGTGATGCTTGTTCTGCCAAATCACTCGCTCTCACAGCCACGCCTTTAAGCCATTCTATAGTCTTCCCTGATCGTTGTCGAATCAAGTCATGCTCTTGTTGCAGCAATTGGTAATCATATCTCAGTGCATCGACATTTGCATCATTATTTCTTGCCAATTTCTCTGCCATGTTCTGATACGCTCTAACTTGGTGCTCAAAGCTTGCAATGACTTTCAGTAGTTCTTCATTGTCATTTGATGACTCAATCTTCCTAACTTTTTGATTCTCTAAATCAACTTGTAAATTATCAGTGATTCGTCGTAATGAGTCATATTGTTTTTCTAACTCAACGATGTATGCATTCTTCTTATTGACAGTCTCCTTAACCTCTTCTAAAACCTCTTGTACAAGCTTATTTTTCCTTTCTAGCTTCATAATTCAATTCTCATGTTCATAAGTTACCACTCACAAATTCTCATTGTCCTCTACCATCCTTCTAATTTTGTTGTTCAACTTGTGAGTGTCAGTTCCCAACTCTAAGTTTTTCCGCTTCAGATATTCTTGATCCTCAACCTTGTTTCTCAAATCTCTGAGTCATTTTTCCGCTTCGATCCTGTACTTGCCAGAAAAATTCGTCTCAATTGTTAGACGTCCTTTTTCTTCCAATAGAGCTAAATTCTTTTGACGCTCCTCAGATAACTCATCCCGCTCCTCATTTTTAACAATCTCCTGATAAACTTATGGTAACTTGTGTGATTGTAAATCCTCAACTGGTAAGGCAATAGTTACTTTTCCTCTGCTCTCAAGCCACGTTTCATGCTCCTTCGTGCAACTCATGTGATTCTTCTCATTTCACACCCTTCTCGTTATTTTCCAAGCTCTAATTAGCTGCTGTAATTTTTGTTCAATATCTTGAGAATCATAATCGATCTCAATGTCCTTTAATGCGTGCGTGGCAGGGATAAACTGTCTCATGTATAGTTGACGGAGCACCATTAGCGGAGCATAACTAGTACAACCTCATGGTCCTGGGAGCGGGACACATTAGTCACCACATTTGTAGATCATCGATGTCAACGGTATCCATTGGGCTTTCCAGATAACATCCTCATCTTTCAACTTTGATAGGTGTGAGAGTCACACCCTTTTTGTGGGAAACTGCGGATTCCATTTGGCCATTCTAAATTCTGCAATGGGGATTCTTGTCTTCATCCATGTACTTGAAAACTTAACTTGAGGACATTTGAAATCTGGTCGACATATAAGATGGCTAAGAATCCATGGAGAGCTGATGAACTTCCCTTTTCCAAGCGCTCGCATGTGATTTAAGGAACGAAAAGTCTCAGTTAGAATTGAGATAACTGGGTTAACACCATGTTCAACTTGCATGAACATTTTTATCACTTTATCATTCACATAACCTTAAATTTTTGGAAACAACACGGTGCCATATATACACAGAGCATAAAGAGCCATACCCTTATCTTCCTTTAAGACATTTTGGGCGAGGTCTAAGAGGTAATCCAGCGGTATACACACTCATTCCCCCTTTAACTTTCAAACTTTTCTCAATCTCAGATGCATGGACAGTACCCAAGAGCTTGGATAAAGCTCTCTTCAATGTGAGCCTTTTGTCATAATTATAAACTTTATCCGTGCCTTGTAGCGAGATGTTCAATAGGGCTTGATATTCTTCAATTGTATGAGTAAGATCAATTATTCCAAAGGTGAAACATCTGTACAGAGGGTCCCAGAAATGCATTAAAGCCTTAAGAACGGGAGCGTTGACTGTAGTATACAGAAGATAAGCGATGTGACCATATTTGCCGACAAATAAATTTTTCTGCTCTGGTGAAAAATCCTCCCATATCTTCTTCAACCTCTCCAAGTCAGTGTGTGAGAACTCTATCTTAGTGATTGATGGTAGAAGAACGACATCCTCCTTTTTCAGACAATCTCCTTTTCATTTCTGCGTTTTCTCTGACCATTGGGCTACTATAACTTGATCTTCTATCACACTCAAAGTACAAGTCATGGTCTCTAAAATATGAATGAATTGAATACTTCTCTACAATCCTTATTACGCAACATGATGCATGTATGCAAAAAGGAAATACGAAGTCAGAAGTGAAACAATGAGAAAGAAAAGAAATGTTTAAAGAACGTAGTACATATATACATGAACAAAATTAATCATATATCATAATTAAGCAGGATCTCTATTTCTATTAAACATTGGTCATGAGATGGGCTCTAAGAACAAAATGCATGTGTGGTCGAGCTCTCAAATCTCTTAATAAGCTCTCAGGTTGTCCTCACTATTATCCGAATGGAGTAACAGGGGGCCCCAAATGGTATCCCGAAAGGGTCGACCTGAGTGAGAACTTTCGTAAGCCTGCACGGGAATCGTAGTTCCACAAAGGCATTCCACTACTCATTCTAGCTAATCGTGAAGAGAAAGCCCAGGATACATGGCTAGTGTATATGTGTGAAATTAGAAATTATGTAAAGAAATATACTTCATAAAAAAATGACTTACGTACAACTATAAGCACGAATTAGAAAAAAAAAATGAATCAAATAAACAAACAAAGAACCACACAAAAGGATAGCATATGATGAAATTTTGGCTTGACTCTCTATTGATCTAAATTGGTTAGACCAATTGTTTGTCCCCCGTGGAGTCGCCAAGCTGTCGCAACGTGCATGCAACGCGAAGCGGGGATTGAAAAATTATTTTTGAAAAAAGAAATTCAGAGTCGCCACAAATCATTTTAGGGCGTGATTGGTCACCCATAAAATAAAATATTTTGGTCTGCGGAAATTTAAAGTTGGTTTGGGAGTTATTTATGGGTGGGGAAGGTATTAGCACCCCACAACGCCCATTATAAAAAATGGTTATCAAATTTAATCAAATACTATCCAAATTATTTTTTAAAATAATGTTATAGAAATTCAAATTATAGAAATTCAATTTTGAATGTCCCATTTGAGACACTTTGCATCATAAAAATGAACAAATAAATGACCTTCAACGGGTGATACAAAGATCATTAAAAAATTATTTTTATTTTATTTTATTTTTAAATCAAAATCTTATTGGAGTTACTTTCGGTGTCCTAAAAATAACTTCTCACCTCGGTAGTTCGAGAAATTTGGTATCCCAAAAATTCTAAAGTCCATCATCGGATTTCTTTTAGTGAAAAATAAATAAAGAAATTAACAAAATTTAAATCAAATTGTTATAGTTTTAATTTACGAGCGTCAATTCTGATGATAAAAGAATGAAATAATAATCACATACAACCTTGAAATATGATAATAATATATCAATAAATAAGAAGAGATAACAACCATAAAGAAAAAGAAAGAATAATGGAAAGGAATGTTAGAGAGTGACAAATATGTATGATATAAAAAATGTAGAGTGAAAATAATGAAAGAAGACGTGAAATAATTAAAAAGACATATAAAAATAAATTAAAACAAAGCAATAATATCTACTGAAAAATAGAAAAATAAACAAACACAAAAAATAAAAATAAAATGAAAATAACAAAAAAAACTCAAAAAATTATTAATATACAGAAAAAAGAAATTTTTTTTACAAAGGGTGATGTCACCCTCTGTTCCTTTTTTTTTTTTAATTTTCTTTGTTTCTTTAAACATATATATGTACATATAATTATTTAGAAAATAAATTAATAATAAATTTTTTAAATGTAAAATAAATTAATCTATAAAAAATGCTTAATTTCATATATAATTGGCATGAACATACTATTTTTACTACATATTCTATTAATTAACATTTTTAATTTATTCACCCAATGCTAATCAAATAGCAAAAGAATGATCATGGATGATAATTAATTTAAACAAGTGTCACTAAAAATTAATAAATAATTTTGTTTGGGATATAAATATACCATTTTTTATTTTAGACTACTTAGTTCACTAATTACCATTTTTCCTTTGTTCCTTTATTGCTAAGAATGATCAGGATGGTAACTAGTTTAAACAAGTGTCACTAAAAAAATCAATAAAACTTTCAAAATAAAATAATTTTTGTTTGGGATATAAATATATCATTTTTTATTTTGGACTACTTAGTTCACTAATTACCATTTTTCTTTCTTCCTTCATTGCTAGGAATGATCATGGATGGTAACTAATTCAAACATGTGTCACAAAAATGATGGTCAAAATTTAAAAAGAAAAGAAGAAAAGACTTGTAAGAGCATAAAAAAATCAAAACTTAAATATTTGCATAATCTTGTATAGAGGTTTTACTCTCTATTTTATGCATTTTTATGTATGAGAAAGTATCATAGGAGATATTTTCAACAAATGTACACTTTCAACCCATTAAAGGGTTGATTCACATTGAGTTAATTTTACACCCCTCAAAAGCTTTATCCTCATTCTCATTGATTGAGTTGATGACAAAACAACTCATTATCAAACTTGTAGAGAAATAAACAATACATGAAAATAAAACTTAAGATTAAGAGTAGGATAAATGATAAAGAATGAGCAAACAAACTTATATATGGAAAATGAAACAAAGAAATATCAAATACATGAGTATGAAGAAGAGAGATGATTAATAAGAATGAACAAGATATATTGTAAGCTAAAATAAGAGAAGATGGAAGATGAATAGAAATGAAAACTCTCATTTTTTCTCTTTTTCACTATTTTCCCAAGACCTCTCTTTCTCTCTCTAAAATCCCTTTTGCTTCTCACTCTCCAAATCTTCCCTTTCTAGTGAAGACCTCCCTTCTATTTATAGGCAAACTTATGGCTTCACTTTTTAATTTTAGTCCTTTCGTTCCTTTTTTAATTTTTAGTCCTGGGACAAATCTTTTTATCTTTAGGCATTATATTATTTTTCAAATCATACACATAGTCTTAGACTAGTATATGGACAATTTTTTTGTATTTTTAAAGTATTGGACCGGACAAAGTATGGTATCTACAATAATGACAACGTCAGAAAACTGTCGTCCTAGTCGTAACTGTCACGACTGTTCATTTCCCGTTCTTTCTTCATCATATCTTTTCATTTTAGGACGTCTTTGCATTCAACGAGTCTTTTCATTGGCCTTTTGTCTTTTCAATCCATCTTTTGAGACTTGAGTACATTTATATCATGTTTTAAGTCCGCGCCTTATTTATAGGGCATTTGTCTTTGTCATTTACTCATCTATTTCTTTTAGTATTGTAAGTTTTCTGCCTTACTGTTCTTTTGTGTCTCCTTTCTCCCTTCTTTGTCTTCCTTCTTCTGTTTTACAAGATTATGGATTAGGAGACCATCTTTTCTCCCACCATCCCTAGGGTTAAAAATGAAGCCGAATTTAGGGAGTTTATGAAAATTTTCTAAAATGCTTTCCCGCAGATGTTCACTACTTCCTTGGTGAGAGCATATAACTGAGCATTCCCTGTAAACCTCCCGCTAAAATCACATTCTATCCCATGTATATAGCCTTAGGATTTAAGTTTCCAAACTCTCCTTTCTTCGAAGAGTTCTTCAGCCACTATGGTTTAACTCCTTTTATATTCACCCCAAACTCTTATAAGATTGATATTTGTTTTGAGGATTTGAACATGTTATACAACTTAGGTTTAGGTTTAACTGAGCTTCGCCTTACCTACATCGTCAAATTCCAGGGTGAAAGTTACTATTTGGCCCCTATAACGGATAAGAGGGGACCCCTTATTATAGAACTCCTCATAGGGTACAAAGGATGGGAACAAGATGTTTTAAACGTCAAGAGGAACTATAACAGTAATCAGCGTTAGATTATTCACTGTAGATGAGGTGTTTTCAGTAAGTCTCTCGACCTGAACTCATCTTCCCTTCTTCCTTTTTCTTCTTATATATATATATATATATATATATATTCATTTGACTATTCCATCACTCACTTGTGTCTTGTGGTCTAGATGAACGAGCAAATGTGAGGCCGTTTCACTTGAAAATGAACGTTGAATGGGTGACTATAGCTTTTCGTTGCCTTATCTGGCACTGGTATCTTCTCCTTGATCCCAGAAGGGAGATTACGACCACTTTCATTCCCATTCATGTTGCCTCGACTTCAGCTCCATCTTGTATAATTTCCCTTTCGAGAGGTATTCCGATCCCACCTTTTCGTTCGATTTCTCCACCTTATCGTCTTGATTCAGAGAATTCCTCTAAGTTAACAGATTCTAAAGAAGAAGAAGAAGAAGATATCCCACCCTTCAATGAAGATCATTAGACATGACTAAGCGGTTTCATACAATGATAAGAGATATTGGGGAGAGGAATGTCCGTCCTAAAATAGATGCTTCAAGTTATGCTCCTCCTCCTCCTACTGTAAACAAAGGTACTTCTGTCCGTCCTCGCACTTCTCCTCCTCTTTCTCAACCGAAGGAAAATACTGTTATTCCTAATCCTCCTCAGGTGAACGTCGACGAGTTCGTTCCTTGGAGGCTGAAGAGGTTCACCAACGCTCCTCAGATTCCCACTTCTGTGAGCTTCTTGAATGATACTCAAGCGACTCACATCATTACCCAAGGCCTGATCTTTGACATGACACGGACACCCAAGCTACTCATAACATGTCAGTTGGGAAGCTTTTTAATTCTCTTAGCCACGACTTGATTCAGGTAAGTATTTCTTCCCTTTGCTTCCTTTTTAGGCTATCATTCACCACAACTCAATTTAGATGTATCATCTTTTACGCGTGCAGGCTTTGATTGATTAACGTTGTGAGTTGGCTAAGACTTGACCTTTGGTCACCGGTCTCCAAGTGGAAGTGGATCAATTGAAGAAGACAGAGGTAGAGTTGTGGGAGACTATTGAAAAGTGGGTTGAAGAGGTGGCTGTTCTTAAAGTTGACAACTTCAAGCTCGAAGAGTCATTGAAGTTGTCGAAGAGTCGACAACTTCAAGTCGTAGAGGAGAAAGAGAAGGAAGTGGAGACTGAATTTCAAGTAGCCTTTGATGAGGCTGAGTAGGCCATTTATAGCTTAGGCTATAGACATGGTTTGGCTTAAAATTCTCTAAGATTATCTCTTTCTCACGAGCCTTTGACCCGGATCCATGAAGATGGTCCCGCGGAAGGTGTTCCCGTTGATGATGCTCCTGATGGTGCTTCCGCTGGAGACACTATTGTTATGTCCTAGTTTCCCTTTTCCTCTTATTGTATTTTTTTAATCGTATGTAGCTTGTTCCCTTTTTCAATGAACTTTTATTTTCCTATGCATTCCTCTCTTCGTGCCTTAGTGATTTTCTTATTCACTTATACTTGTTTAATTACAAAGCTCTTTCTATTATGTTTTCCTTTACCAAAGTTCTTAATGTTCAACCAATTTTCCCATTCTCAAAAGGTTTATGGTTGAATCATACTTTTGAATTTTCTTTAGAAAGCGGCCTTCCACGGCAAAGTAATCTGTTTCAAGGACCCATTTTAGAATTATGCCCCATGTTTCTTCTAGAGACCGATTGCCCATTGTAGTGCAGTCCATTCTCAGACTTAGGTTCATTTTAGAATCATGACCCCATTTCCATCGGAAAATGGCTACCCATTGTAGTGCAATCCGTTCTTAAGAACTTAGGTTCATTGTAGAACCATGTCCCCAATTTCCTTTAGAGAATGGTTGTCCATTATAGTGCAGTCCATTCTTGGGGACTTAGGTACATTGTAGAACCATGGCCTCAGTTTCCTTTATAGAACGGTTGCCCATTGTAGTGCAGTCCTTTCTCACGGCCGTATGTTCATTGTAGAACCACGGCCCCAAGTTTTCGTTTGCATTTGTGAAAGGAGGAAGAAAAAGTTGACACCAAGGATTTTTACGTGGAAAACCCTTTACGGGAAAAATATTCACTATAATAATTTTTATACATACATGTTAGACATAATATTTCTTCAAATGTGCAGCATTCCATGACTTGGTTAAGTCTTGACCATCTTCTATTGTTAAATAATAGTACCCACTGCCTCCAATTCTACTGACAATGTATGGTCCTTCCTAGCTTGGTCCCAACTTTCAATCCTTCTGGAAAATCTTATTTAGTACCAGATCTCCTTTATGAAATCCTCGATTTCTTATTTTCTTATGGAAATAAGTTCTTCTTTTATGATTATAGTCGTTCATGCAGATTAGAGCTGCTTCCCTCTTTTCTTCTAGAAAGTCTAAGTTTTCTTTCATCACTCTACATTTTGTAGTTCACTTTGACTTGATTTTATGGTTGGACTTCTGATCTCAACATGTATTACTGCTTCCGTTTCGTATGCTAAAGCAAAAAAATTTTCTTCTGTTGACTCTCTAGGATTAGTTTATTTGCCCATACTATTGTTGGTAGCTCTTCTACCCATCTCTCTTTTGTAGATTCCATCCACTTCTTTAAACTTTCCAAAATGATTCGATTAGGCCTTTCCGCTTGACCATTTCCTTGTGGGTAGTACGGTGTGGAAAATCAATTTATGATTTGATGTCCTTCGCAACAAGTTTTAACCATTTTCCCGGTATACTGTAGCCCGTTGTCTGAGACTAGTATTTGGGAAATTCCTTACCTGCACACAATGTTTTTCCATAGAAATCCTCTGACTTCGTCTCCTAGAATCCTTGCATATGCTTTCGCTTCAATCCATTCTGTAAAATAGTCTGTCAGGCCACTATGTCCAAAGCCCATTTTTATAACGAGAGCGAAGCGGTAGCACTTGTCACACCTTTTGCATATTGCTCGTCATCATGATGCATCCTTGACCAGTTGTATCCTTCATTTCATATTTTGTGCGCTAGAGATCTTCCTCCAATAAGATTCTTGAAGGCACCCTCATGGAGTTCTGCTAGCACATACTGAGCCTCTTTTTGTTTTAAACATTTTAGGTATAAAGCTAAAAAGACCTCTGATATAATATTTCGTTAATCAATAAGTGCCTGGCACTTTGTCGTTGAATTTTTCTCCCTTAATGTTTATCTTCAGGAAATTCTCCTTTTGTTAGATATCGGATTATGTCATCTTGCCAACTAGACTCCGTTTGAACATTTATATTAGCTATATTTGACAACATACGCTTTATACTTGATTTTTTGAGGAATTCTACTAGCACACTTCTTTTGTAAGGAAGTTGTAATGACGATCCCAATGCTGCTAATGCATCTACATGACTATTTTCAGCTCTTGCTATCTGTTGGATCTCATCGCTTCTTAATAGACTTCGAAGATCTTTGACCTGTTGTAAATAATCGATCATTCTTGGGTCTTTGGCCATGAATTCCTCTGTTACATATTTCACAATTAACATGGAATCCCAATTGTTTTTTATTTCTGTTACCTCAGATCTAATAACATGTTGACTCCCACTATTAAATCTTTATATTTGATCCGAAAGAAATGGAGTCTTCAAAGTGTTTCTCCAAGCGTAACCCGCTCCAGCACCTTTATTATTCAAGGCTCCATTGACATATAGCTTTCATGAGTCACTTTCTAGTTCCATCAAGAGTAACCCGTTCACGTTTTCTTCGTCGTGAGTAGAGTCTGCCACAAAATCTACTTGCACTTGACCTTTGATTGAATTTCTTGGTTCATAATGAATTTCATATTGGCCAAGCCCGATTTCCCATTTTGCCATTCTTCTGCTTATCTTTGGAGAATGTAACAAGATTCTAATTGGTGAGTCGGTCAACACCTTTATGTTGTGAGCCTGGAAATAAACCAATCACGACTGGAAGTACTAATTTCTCGATTATCTTATATCTGACTTTGGCTGCTACAATACTCTTACTTATGAAGTAGATGGGTTTTTTACTTGCTGTCTGCCTCTCTTATCAAAACGGTGCTCACTGTCATTTGCCAGACGGCAACATACATAAATAGTTCTTCGCCAGGAAGTGGTTCTGAGAGTAACGGTGGAGCTGCCAGATACTCATTGATCTTATTGAATGCATCTTCACACTCATTATTTAAACTGTCAACCAATTTTTTTTTCAGTTTCATGTAGAAAGGCTTACACTTTTCACGACCTTGAGAAGAATCAGCTTAAAGCTACCAATTTTCCCATTAAACATTGTACCTCCTTACGATTCTGGGAGATTTCATCTTCGTGATCGCCTTCACTTGATCTAGATTGACTTCAATTTCCTATTGTGTCACTAAGTGACCTAAAATTTCCTGCCGCTACCCTGAAAGTGCACTTTCGGGTTGAGCTTCATGGAACTTCTTCTCAAGATCGAAAAGGCTTCATTTAGATCCTTAATGTGATCTTGCCATTTTCTGCTTTTGACCAGCTTATCATTCATGTACACTTCCATTGTCTTTCTGATCTTCCCACGAAAAATCTTGTTCAGAGAGCCTTTGGTTAGTTGCACATGCATTTTTAACCCAAACGACTTTACTTTATAACAGAAAATACCTTGTTCCATAATGAATGAAGTATTTTCTTGATTAGGTTGGAACATTTTCACTTGATTATATCCTGAATAGGCGCCCATGATGTTGAGGAGTTCATGTCTCGAAGTTACATCCACCATCTGATCAATCATTGAAACCGGATAATCGTCTTTTGGGTAAGCTTTGTTTAAGTCTATGAAATCAACACAGACTCTCCATTTCCCGTTCTTCTTTTTCACCATTACTATATTTGTGAGCCATTTTGGGTAGTCTACTTCCTTGATGAAGTTATCCTTTAAGAGTTTGTCCACCTCTTTTTTAAACGATGCATTCCGCTCAGGGGCAAAGCTGGAATCGACGGCGGCACGCGGCGCAGGCGTGACTTTAAAAAAAGTCAAAACTTTGTCGATTGAAACAAAAGTAATTGCGATGCCACAATTTCTAAAAAAAACTTTTAAACGAAAAATGTTTTTTTCTCATCAGATTCATTATATATCTATACATTAAATCTAAGACATACAAAGATAAGTGTTATACCTCTTGTAGTCTTATCAGACGTCCTTGTAAATAATGAACTTGTAATCTCACAAACTACGGACTACGAGATCCAGACCAAGATCTTTCAAGCCAATCCTCAAACACACTAAGACGTATATGAACACGTAGAATAAATCAAAGACAATTTTCTATCTCTAGATGTACTCAACACATGAGATCTAGAGATTTGGAAAATGATTATTGTGAGACAAAACTCTAAGAGAAAATTAGGAAAACTCACAATTTTTTTATTAACATTTAATTACACAGTTGCACACTTATTATAGTTGCAGCACTTTGCCCAAAGAATAATATCAATATATATCTTCTAGGTCAAGGCTCATTAGATGTTTTAGGGATTTACACAAAATAAAAAATTAATTACACATGTACCATTGCAGTGGGACTCGCTGTAATTTAGCAATACCGGAGTGCAACACGGCACTATAGTGGTATCGTGAGTCGTCAGTGTCATGAGGCACTACAGTAGCCTACATTAATCTTCGATTCAAAATCAGTTATTGACATGTGGCAGTCCAATATGTCACGTGGCAATTTTTCAAACTTATTATTTATTTTAATCAGATATATATCTAGTTATTAGTTAATTCAAAATTAACTTATCTAATCACTCCAATCAACTAAATTATCTGTTAGTTTATAAATAACAGATTTAGTTGATTCAAATTTTGAATTATTATCTCATAATAATTTAACAATATCTAATTTCATAAATCAAATATGTTCTCTCACTTATCGATCAACACAGAATTAATTAGTATTATTGATTAATTGTAATTTCTGAAAATTATATTAAATAATTAATTACACATAATTATCTCATTAAATATATACTTGACCTAGAAATTTAATTACTTTCACAAGTTAATCATTTTCTCATGTTCAGAAATATTCACACCCTAAACTGTATAGTACAGAGGTGACTTCGGGACCATGTACCCATACTTCTAAGCTCCAATAAACTAGATTATGAATTTAACTTTTTAGTTAAATAATCTTATTTATTAATTTCATTAGTACTCCACTATAAATATGGAATCACACTCTTAAAAATTACATAATATATTTATAGAGTATTCTCGTGTACTCCATGTAGTTCTATAGTCCATTGATATAATCACTTCATGTATTTCTATCCTCCAATTATTAACTCGTAAATTAAAACTGGTCAAAATTATCATTTTACCCTTCAATTACCTCTTGATATTTAAGTACCATTAATTCGCTAGTGAACGGCTAATTTATAATCATATTATAAACATGAGGTCAATAACCAATTAGTTCTAGAATTAACATTTAAGGGAACCAATATACGGTCCATTAAGAAAGCTTGGATTCTAAATCTTGTAAAATCACGTTCCCAACAATTCATTTTACTGAATCTCCAAAACAAAAGTCACTAGTCTATTTTACAAACAAACTTTAATGATTGAATCAAAAGATCCAGTAGACATGCATAAGAGCTTATGACTACTTAAGATTTAGACTGATCTACATATGATCGTCTGAGTGATGTTTATTAAATCTTTATGATAAACTGTAAGTTAATAAAGATATTCATCCATATAGGTTTTGTCCTATATAATCTAATTATATAAAGAACATTCACTAAGATGTCTATCCACATCAGTGATTCGAATCTTGATCACATGCATTCAAAATGCTTAACGAACCGTACTAGCAACCATTCATTAAAGATTGCATACTTTAATATGTTGTGGACATTTTTATTCATTATCTATGATCTTAATCCTCTCGTACTTATACAAGATCATAGTCTCATTAATGAATATGGAACTTTCATATATTTATATATAAAGTATTCAACAATAATTCAAATAACACTTATAAGAAAAATATAATTTCAATAATTCCATATTAAAAATATCTAAACACATGCTTTGAGGGCACTATGCCCAACAATCTCCCACTTGTCCTAAAGTAAATGTAGCATCTCTCTTAACCCCATATTTCACACATGACCCTTAAATGACTTCGCAGGAACTGTCTTGGTAAAGGGATCAACCAGTTTCTGATCTGACGTTATCTTCAAAATAGTCACATCCCCTCGGTACACGATCTCTTTTACAATATGTTATTCTCTTGTGACTCCTCGGTTCTTTGGAATTAGTTACTGCCCCACTGGTTTCACAATAGGATCAGTGGCTTGTCCATATCTGGAACTATTTCAAGAATAGTATAGAACTTTTTGAACCATCCCGCTTCTTTCGCAGCTTCATAAGCCACTATATATTCGACTTCCATAGTGGAATCTGCAATACTGGATTGTTTAATAATTTTCCATACTACATCTCATCCACCTAGGGTGAATACTGATCCAGACGTCGACTTTCAACTGTCCATATTTGATTGAAAATCAAAATCAGTATATCTAATGGGGTTAAAGCATATAATTTCTCGTTCTCTAAAGATACTCGAGAATGTGCTTTACTATAATCCAATGTTCTAAACGAGGATTTGATTGGTAATGACTGACTATTTCTACTGCATAGCTAATGTATGGTCTTGTTGCATACATGAGACTACCAACAACTGAAGCATAAGGAACTTTTCACATATCCTCTTCCTCCCTCAGTGTCTTAGGACACTACTCCTTAGAAAGGATAAATCCATGTCAGGTCGGTAGTTTACCTTTCTTGGAATTTTCCATAGAGAATCTCTCCATCACCTTATTAATATAAGATGCCTGAGAAAGTGCGAAGAGCTTGTTCTTTATATCCCTTAGGATTTGGATTCCTAGAACATAGATCGTCTCTCCTAAATCATTCATTTGGAATTTATTGAGGGTCTTGAGCTAGCTTCCTAGAGGAGGCTTGATGGGAAAGAGAGGTAACGAATGTCTCTCTCTACCTCACAAGCTCTTGGAATACTTCTTTACTTTTGAAAAAGTTTTTACATCATTTCCAATTAGTAGAATATCGTCTACATAAAGACCATTATCTTATCTTTGATGTATTTAGAAACACAAGCTTCGTCAACATTTTGCTCGAAGCCATACGATTTAATAATTTCATCAATGGTAAGATTCTAAGATCTTGATTCTTGCTTTAATCCAAAAATAGATTTAAGCAATTTGCATACTTTCTAATCTGCCCCCCTTTTCACACACCCTCCTGGATACATCATATGGATTCTTTCTTCAAGAGATCCATTCAGAAAAAGTTTTCTTGACATCAATTTGCCATATTTCATAGTCTAACTAGCAGCTATGGATAAAAGGATGTGAATGAATTTTAGCATGGTAACGGGAGAGAATGAATAGCCTTTGGCTACTAGTCGTGCCTTGAAAGTCTTTAGTTTCCCTTTCGCACCTCATTTCTTCTTGAAGGTCCATTTACATCCAATGGACCAGACATCTTTAGGTGGATCAACAAGTTCTGAGACAGAATTGGAATACATCAATTCCATCTCTTGGTTCATGGAATCTTGCCATTTCTCCTTTTCAGGATCATCCATCGCCACTTTAAAGGTTAATGGATCGTCCTTATCATTTTCAGACACTAGGACATATGCCTCCAGTTAATAGTGAATATGTTGTCTTATAATCCTCCCACTACGACGTTGCACCAAGGTTTCCTGAACAGGAACAATGGTTTCTATTATTTGTCGTTTATCAATTAATAAGGAAGGTGGTCTAATATCATCAATTGCTAATTCTTCAAGAACCACTTTGCTATGAGGATTGTAGTTTTCTATATAGTGGTGTTCATGGAAAGTGGCATTTGTCGATACAAACATTTTTTGATCATTGTCACTATAAAATTATCCACCTCTTGTTTCTTGAGAATAACCAACAAATATATACACTTCTGACCTTGAGTCTAAATTTTCAGTCTTGGGTCTAAGAACGTTAGTTGGAAACCTCCGTATACGAAAATGACGCAAACTAGGTTTGGAGTCATTCCATAATTCTAAAGGCGTCTTGCTTACAGGCTTAGAAGGCACTGCATTCAAAATGTAGGTTGTCGTTTGAAGTGCATATCCCCAGAAAATGAGTGGTAATGATAAGTAGATTAACATCGACCTAACCATATCCAATAGGGTTCGATTTCTCATGTCTTAAACACAATTTTGCTGTGGTGTTCTGGAATGTCATACTCCAACAAGTAATCCTTGAATTCTAAATCCAAGCATTCGCCATCTCAATCTGATCAAAATATTTTCAAAGATTTACCTAATTGCTTTTCAGCTTTCGCTTTGAAGTCTTTAAACTTCTAAAAGTTTCAGACTTTCTTTATATTGGGTAAGTATAACCATATCTAAAGTAATCATCAATAAAAGTGACGAAATACTTATACCCACATGTAGCTTGTACATTGATCGATCCATAAACATCACTATGTACTAGCTCAAGTGGTTCTTTGACTCTTTCGCTCTTTCCAGAGAAAGGTCTCTTGGTCATTTTACCTTCTAGACAAGATTCAGAAACTAGAAGAGTCCCAACTTTTAGCTCTTGCGAAGCACCATGCTTTGTTAACCGGTTTAATCTATCTAGATTAATATATCTCAATCTAAGATACCATAGATACGTGTCATCATCATGAGAAACTCTTTGTCATTTGTTACTTTTAGAATTTAATACTTTAAACAATTCTAAATTATTTAACGCACGTTCAGTTGGTTTAAGCATATACAATCCGTTCGAAACTTTTGGATGATAGATATTGAATCCATTCTTAGAAATAATAAATTGATTATCATTAAATGAAATATCAAAAGATTGTTCATGCAACAACGATAAAAAAATCAAATTTCTCGAAAACCCATGAATAAAATAAACATCGTTCTAAACAAAAAAATATTTCCAATGCTTAAACGAACTGTCCCCAATGTTTTTGCTGTCACGAGCGTACAACTGCCAACTCCCATTATCACCTCGCCATCAGCCAGCTCCCTTGACTAATCAAGCATCTTCAAAGAAGAACATACATGATTAGTGGCTCCTGAATCTATATCTAGGATGACAAATCATATTCCACTAAATATGCTTCAAGTAGAAGTAAAACATAATTACCTTTTTTTTCAGCTCGGAGAGATACTTGTTACAGTTTCTCTTCCAGTGACCTTCAACCCCATAATGAAAACATTTTCTCTTGGGCATGTTGTCATTCTTGTTCTTCTTGGCTTTTAGGTAACTTCTCAGCTTTCTTTCTTTTCTTATTCTTACTTTTGTCCTTACCATTGTTCTTCTCCCTTTTGTTACCATTAACTATAGTGGAAGAAGGCTTTTGCTCAGAAACATTTACCTCGCACTCTTTGGTCATACTCTTGTTGAGTGACCCAAAAGTCTGTAGTTCATTCAACAATGGAGTTTTGTTGAATTGCAACTTGTTCATAATATCAATAGTAGCTCCTGAATCTATAATCCAAGCATCATATTTGTCTCGAACATTTTTCGGGGCATCATCAGCGAGCTCTTCAGGACATTACTCAGTAAGGAAAAACTTGTGGTTCTCACATATTAGCATAAAATTCAAATTTGATTTCCATCTTATAATGTCATCACCATTGAGTTTTTAGAGTGCAAGAAAAACAGTAATAGGGTTGCCCATGTAGACATATTAATAAGTGAAAAATAAAACATACATCATTTAATATAATTATAATAAATATCAAGAGATTTGGAAAGTAAAGGTGATGCATGAATGCAACATATCAATCACATAAACTTAACAATTACTAATTCATGATAAGACAACCTAAAAATTATGTGTCGCCTTAGGGTCAGTCAGATTAATTTTAAACTGTCTATGATACATTCTCCTCCATATTAATTACATCTCAAAGTATCTTATATTTTCTCTTTTAGTAATAACGTATCGCTTATTTGGTCAAGTCACAATTATCCACATAAAACTAAATTGTGACTTTGTGAGTATAACCAATTATTTCAGATTTCATGGCTTGATTTAGAATATGTCTCCTTAGGGTCGGTCAAGTCTAAAGTACATCATTTAGTCCTATCTTTTTAAGAAGTTCAACCTTGATATTGACAATACAGTTCAAAACCTTCCTTAGGAGGATGAAAATAAAGACATCTCGATGCCCTCTCTGTATCTCACGATGTTGTACTAATAATGGAGATCATAGGCTATATTGACATGTCAATATTCTCCCACTCACTATTCTATAATTGATGTGTTCCTATGTTAACTAATCATAATCAATTATTCTAAATTAATTACTAGTTAAATTACCCTATGAATATAAAACTAATTATTAATCCAATCTTATTGGTTTAAGTTCATCTAACCTTCTAAAGAGCCTAAATCAAAATTAGGTGAACTTAGAATAACTAATTAATTACATTAATCAAAATTTAATAAAACACTTTTAATAAAGTTGGTTATCATAAATGTTACTAAGGTCTTTAAAGTGGTGTGATTACCAAGTGTAACTAATTAAAATTTCACAGTTTACATGCAATTTATTTCTCAAAGCAATTCATATACACATTAGGAGAGTCATAATCAATCATGTTTCTACAAATGAGATGCATGATTAAATGAAACTGTATGGAGTTTCATGTACGGTATGTGATCGATAAATGCATGGTCATGTTATCAATCAAATTAATAAACATTTATTTAAATAATTAAATAAACCATTGAGGAACCGATTGACTATTGGGTATTTCTAAATTACAATCTCCGAAAAATAGAAATAATTACAAAGTGGACTTCAAGAATATATATTTTTAAAATAGATCATTCTCCACCAGAGGTCCATCTTCATAATCTTGAACTTTGATCAAAACCCTTTTAATTGGGATAAACTATTATTCCTAATTAAATATCCCAATAATTATCTTTTAAAATTTATTGAATTTGATTAGTCAAATAATAATTTAATGACTTATCAAATTTGGGTCAAACCCAACCAATTAATTAATTTTTATTTTTAAAAAATTAAAATTAATAACTAATTTTAAAATTTCATTGATTTTAAAAATACAAGCTAAAAGATAGGGTTAAGGTTTTCATAAAGTATCGCAGGGATAGGGAAACACAGTATCAGGGCTTTTGCAAAACATACACTGGCAATTACAAAAATTGCGCCGGCCACCCATCCACCGTCAGCGTCCCTCACAGTGGCGTCGCAGTTGCCAATGTTTTTTACGAGATTTCATCATTCTTTGTCTTCTCCTCGTTCATCTCGTGCGTTCTTTGTCTTCTCGTGTACATAAATTTTACAACATAATATTTAAAATAAAAATTACAAAAAATTCTATGCCCAAAACACCTTACACAAGATCTAAGGGAAATAAAGAACAAACTACAAAACCCAAGAGTCAACATACAATTAACGACTCATCATTAAACCATTCTTTCAAAAACATAACTAGCCATTCATTCATACATATCGAAATATATAATGAATAATGCAAGAACACCCACATAGTATTTTATGTATACACATATAAAGACCGCTCTGACACCAATTGTTGGAATCGGCGGCGTCACGCGTCGCGGCTTTAGAAAAAAAGACTTTATTGATTGAAAATGAAAATAATTGCGACGCCACTGTTTCCAAATAAAACTTTTAAACAAAAATACTTTTTTCCTATCGGATCCATTATATATCTATACATTAAATCTAAGATATAAAAGATAAGAGTTATACCTCTTATAGTCTTATCAAGCGTTCTTGTAAACAACGAACTTGTAATCCCACGAACAACGGAGTGTGAGATTCACACCAAGATCTTTCAATCAAATCCTCAAATACTAGGACGTGTGTGGACACGTAGAATAAATCAAAGACACTTTTATCTCTAGATGTACTCAACACATGAGATCTAGAGATTTGAAGAATGACTTTTGTGAGATAAAACTCTGAGAGAAAATTAAGAAAACTCACAGAGCTTTTTTATTAATATTTAATAACATAGTTGCACACTGATTATTGTTACAACACTCAGGCCAATAGAATAATATCAATATATATCTTCTAGGTCAATGCTCATAAGATTTTTAGGGATTTACACAAAATAATAAATTAATTATAAATGTGTCATTGTAGTGGGACCCACTGTAATTGAGCAACACTACAATGTCACACAACACTGTAGTGTGTCGTGTATAGCCATAGTGCCTCACGACACTAATGACTCACGGCACGACTATAGTGTTGTGAGGCACTATAGTGTGCCAGGCGTCCACTGTAGTGCCACGTGGCACTATAATAATCAATGTCAATCTTTGAGTCAAACTCAGTGATTGACATGTGTAGTCCAATATGCCACGTTGCAATTTTCTAAATTTATTATTTATTTTAATAAGATAAATATTTAGATATTAGTTAATTCAAAATTAACTTATATGATCAGCCCAATCAATTAACTTATGTGTTACTTCACAAATAATAGATTTAGTTGATTCAAATTTTGAATTATTATCTGATAATAATTTAACATTATCTAATTTCACAAATCAGATATGCTGTTTCACTTATCGATCAATATAAAATTAATCAATATTATTATTTAATTATGATTTCTGAAAATTATGCTAAATAATTTAATTTATTTATTATTAATTAATTACATACACATAATTATCTCATAATTATATACTTAACCCAGAAATTTAATTCATTTCGTAAGTTAGTCCTTTTCTCAAGTCTTGAAATATTCACACTCTTGACTGTATAGCACAGAGGTGACTTGGAGATCTTGGACCCATAATTCAAAATTTTAATAAACTAGATTATAAAATAAATTCTTTAATCAAATAATCTTATTTATTAATTTCATTATTATTCCACTATAAATATGAAATTATACTATTACAGAGTATTCTCGTGTAGTCCATTGATATAATCATTTCACGTAGTTCTGTCCTCCAATTATTGGTTCATAAATTAGAGCTAGTAAAAATTACCATTTTACCCTTCTAATTATTTTTTTATCATTAAGTACCATTAATTCACTAGTGAGCGGCCAATTTATTAATCGTATTATAAATTTGAGCTCAACAACCATTCAGTTCCAGAATTAACACTTAAAGGTACCAATATACGATCAATTAGGAAAGCTTGGATTCAAAATCTTATAAGATCATGTTCTCAGCCATCCATATCACTGAATCTCCTAAACAAAAGTATTATGTTTTACAAATAAGCCTTAACGAGTGAATTAAAAAATACAGTAAATATGCATAAGAGTTCATGACTACTCAGGATTCAGACTGATCTACATTTGATCATCAGTTTTGATGTGTATTAAATCTTTATGATAAACGGTAAGTTAATAAAGATATTAATCTAATTATATAAAGTATTTTCACTAAGATGTCTATCCACATCAGTGATCCGGATCTAGATCACATGCATTCAAAATGTTTAGTGAACCGTACTAGCAAACATTCATTAACGATTTCAAACTTTAATATGTTGCGGACTATTTTACTCATTATCTATTATCTTAATCCTCTCGTAGTTATACAAGATCATAGTCTCATTAATGAATATGAAATTTTCATATATTTATTTATGAATTATTCAACAATAATTCAAAAGAACAATTATAAGAAAAATGTAATTTCATATTAAAAATGTCTAAACACATGTTTTGAGGGCACTATGTCTAACAAAATCTTCTCTTACATTGTTTCATGCTTGACGGAAGGATCTGTATTCAATTTATGGCAGATTATGTCTTCCAGAATACCTGGCATTTCTTGCACCGCACTCACAAAAATATATTTGTTTTTCCTTAAAAAAGTTTTCAGTATCTCCTTTCTTTAAGTTGGGCCGAGATGTTGATCGCTTTTCGAGTTCCTTCTTCAAGGAATACAAGTTCAGTGGCTTCTTTTGCCTCATACCTCAGATTTGTTAGTTTATCTCATCCTGTCTTCCATTGATTGCTAGTGTTCAATGACTTCTATCTTTTACCAGTTTGACCTTTTCTCAATCACCACTCGTCTAGCAGATTCCAATGTTGCTATTGCTGGAAATCGAGGAGTGCAGCGTAGGGGGTTTATTTAAATTTTATTGATTGAAAAACAATCGCGACACCACAGGTTCCAAAAATAATTTTTATGATTTTTTTCTAAACGGATCCATTATATATCTATACATTAAATCACACCCATAGAAAGTAATCATACCTCTTGAAGTCTATCAAGCATCCTCACTATCTTCTAGTAAAACAACGAGTGTAAGATTTCACGAAGAACGGACTGTGAGATCCACACCAAGATCTTCCAAATCAATCCTCAAAATACACTAGGACGTGTGTAGGCATGTAGAATAAAAAAAACATTTTTCTATCTCTAGATGTACTCAACACATGAGATCTGGAGAATTCACAGAGCTTTGATTAATCAATTAATCACACCAATGATTGCTTAATGGGGCCAATTAAACATTATCTATATATATTATATGTCAAGGCTGATTAAATTTTTAGGATTTCTATAAAATAATAAATTATGTACAAATGTGCCACTGTAGTTTGTGCCACATGACAGTGCTTTGTGGCACTGTAGTGCGCCATGAACTACTGTAGTGCCGTGAGGAACTACAAAGTCCCATGCACCACTGTGGTATCGTGTGGCACTACAGTGTATCATGCCAATCCTTGATTCAAAATCAGTGATTGGCGTGTGGCAGTCCGACATGCCACGTGGTAATTTTCCATATTATTTATTTATTTTAATCAGATAAAATATAATTTTGATTTAATTAATTAATTCTTAATTAGTTAATTTCACATAATTATATACTTGCCTTAGAAACTTAATTCTTTTTGCAAGCTAGTCCTTTTCTTATATCCCGAAATGTTTACACCATAGACTGTATAGTACAGAGGTGGCTTGGGAAACATGGACCCATAATTCTATGTTCAATAAATCAGTTATTAATATAAACTCTTTAATTAAATAATCTCATTTATTAATTCCATTATTACTCCACTATAAATATGAAATTGCACTCTTAGTAATTATATAATATATTTACAGAGTAATCCCGTGTAGTCCATTGATATAATCACTTCACGTAGTTTTTTTCCTCCAATTATTAGTTCATAAATTAGAGCTTATCAAAATTACTATTTTACCCTTCTAATTATTGATTCTTATGTACTATTAATTCACTAGTGAAAGGTCAACTTATAATCGTATTATAAGTTTTAGCTCAATAACCATTTAGTTCCAGAATTAACACTTAAATGAATCAATTTATGATCCGTTAGGAAAGCTTGGATTTCAAATCTTATAAGATCATGTTCTCAACCATGCATGTCACTGAATCACTAAAATAAAAGTCACTAGCCTGTTTTAGAAACAAACTTTAACGAGTGAATCAAAAGATCCATTAGACATGTATATGAGTTCATGACTACTCAAAATTTAGATTTATCTACATATGATCGTATGAGTGATATTTATTAAATTTTTATGATAAACGGTAAGTTAATAAAGATATTAATTCACATCGATCTTGTTCTATATAATCTAATTATATAAAGTACCTTCACTAAGATATCCATCCACGTTAGCTATCCAGATCTAGATGACATGCATTCAAAATGCTTAGCGAACCGTACTAGCAACCATTCATTAAAGATTTCATACTTTAATATGTTGCAGACTATTTTATTCATTATCTATGATCTTAATCCTGTATACAAGATCATAGTCTCATTAATAAATATAAAATATTTAGATATTTATATTAATTATTTAACAATAATTCAAAGAATACAATTATAAAAAAAATACGCTTTTATCATTTTTAAATAAAATGTCATTACACATACTTTGTGGGCACTATGTCCAACTGTTATAGCCCAGATGCGACCGATGGCTTGATACCCTTTTGTATTGTCCATGTCCACTTGTATTATCCACGTCCGCTAGTCCTTTCTGTTCTTTCCATTCTCTTCTTTCCTGAATCGTGGTCACCTTCCGTCGTTATTTCATTCTTTGTTCTGTCAGTTTCATCATACATTTATTTTCTTCCTCTAATGTGATGTAGAATTGTGCTCGTTGGAATGTTTCTTCCCTTGGGAGCAGTTTACTTTTGACAAATCCTTGAACAGGGGAAAGTTTAGGTCCAATCCCCGTCTGGAAGCCAATATTACCACTCGATCATCACAGTTTTCTACTTTAGCCATCTTATCCTTGAACCAGTATGTATAATCACGCAGGAAAACTCCTTTCTTGTTTGAGATGGTCAGTATATATTTCGTATCTTCCATAACGGACGGTATGTGGATGACTGTTCTAGAAAGATATAGGACATAGTTGTGAAGTCAATAATTGAATGGGGAGGGAATGAGTGCTACCATTTTAATGTACTACCGTCTAGGCTAGTTGGGAACATCCTACACATCAGTTCATCCTCATATTGATACAACGCCATCACTTGCTTGAACCTTCTAAGACGTCCCGCAGGATTAGATTTCCCTTTATAATATTTCAACTTAAGTGCCACAAATTTCTAAGAAATGGGAGCAGTGAGAATCTCTGGACTCTGTGGCGAATGGGTAGATGACTCAAAGTATGCTTTTCTTGCTCTCCCAAGCTTCCTTATTTGCACTATCTTTCTCTCCAACATCTCTTCCACTGTTTTCTCCGTTATGACTTTTAGTGGACGAGTTTCTCCTTCTGCTTCCTTGTCGTGGTCATGAGATTGGATTTCTTCATCTTCTGCTACACATTTCCACTAGTCTCAGGATTTTCCCATCTGATGTCTCATCTGTTCCGTTTTGAACAAATTTCCCGTTCTTCGTTGTTTTTTTGTAGGCTCAGCTCTACACGTGTTTCCACTAGTTCTCATTGCAACACATTGCGTAAGGCTTCACTATTACGCATTTCCATCTCCAACATTCCTGTCAGTATAGTTTGGATCATTCCCTGCATTCCTGTCTGTGGCATAGGCTAATCAACGTGATCATTTTCATTTCCATCGTTAAAAGATGCGTTTGATCTGGTTCTCAGCATTTTGAGATATCCTCTTGACTGTTAATTCACTCTTAAAGAAAGCACCAAAATGTAAAAGAAATTTTTGGTATAGTGAAAGTAATGAGAATGAAATTGAGAGAAACGAAGCTAAGAGTGTTTGACTGTATTCAATCATGCCTTTGTAAGTTGTACATGATTCTATTTATATACAAAACTAAATTTAGTAATGGAAAAATTACCGATTTACCATCGTAGTTTACATCATTTTTCAATTTGGCCATCATAGTTTAAAAAATCTCAATTTGGCCATTCTAGTTTACTTAACGTCTTAATATAGTCTTTTTGTCACTCTCCATGAACTGAGTTTGACAGAAATGTTGATGTGGTGTATTATGTGATGATGTGGCATGCGTGTGACTCATAAATGTACAATCATCCATAAAAATACATTTCTTTCTCTTCCAACTCACCTATTTTACCTTTTATATTTTAGACATTTTACTTTTAACTTTTTTAACTATTTTTCTCTCTCTACCTCATCCCTCATCTCTCTTGAAGGGTTTTCCCCAGACCATTTAGCTCCATTTTCATTCATTTATTGTCATTCATAGAGAGAGAGCCAGAAGATAGAGAAAAAGCCTCTTTTGTGCCTTTATTCTCTTCAAATTCGATACTTTGCTTTGTACCTAGAATGATATTTTGTTTAGAGTGAAAACTCCCTCTATTTCCCTTTCACTCACACTTACACCCATTCCTTTTTTCTGTTAAAACTTCTCTACATTGTCTTGTTCATCTTTTTCCTCCTAATTCTAAGCATCATTGGCTGTCTCTTTCTCTCTTTGTTATCCATCTTAATTTCCCTCACCTCTCTCTTACCTCTTTTCCTTTTTCACACTTTACTTTGCCTAGATTAGGAAACCATAACATAAAAATGTTGGGAAAAATTGGGTTTCCCCTTGCTCCTGCTATTGTATTACCCTTACTTCTTCATATGAGAAACAGTGGTTGACCCATTCATGTTTTTCCTATCTAATATAGGTCAGTGACTTCTGAGAAGAAAACCATAAATTCTTTAAACAATGTGAAAAATGAAACCGAGCTAATTTCATTTTTAATTTCTACGGTTTTGGAATTTCATTACAAGAGAAATCTAGAAATCTAACATTAAAACAAATTGGAGCTAAAGATTCTGGGAACAACCTTTCGAGTGGGATGCAGGATGAGCGATGAGGGAGAGAGAGAAATAGTTTAAAAGGTTAAAAAAAAAGGTAAAAATAGGTGAGTTGAAAGAAAAATATGTATTTTTGTGGATGATTGTGTATTGGGTCACACGCATGCCATATCATCACTTAACACGTCACTTCAGTGTTTTTGTCAATCTCAGTATACGAAGAGTTATAGAAGGACTACATTGAGATGTTAAGTAAACTAAGATGACCAAATTGAGATTCTTTAAATTACGATGGCTAAATTGGAAATGATGTAACCTACAATGAACAAATTGGTGATTTTTCCTTTAATAATCTTAATCCTTCTTTTCTGTTGCACCTTTTACGGAGCCATTACATAAGGTTAAAGTTGTGATAAGGTTGTTGAGGTAGATCTTTTCCTCTGGAATATTCCTTCGCAACTGCTGCCTCTATCCAACAGTCCTTCTTACTCCACGTCCTTCTTACCAATCTTCCGGTCTAGATCTTATCATGTGTACACCTTAACATAAATACATTGTTCAACTCTAATAGCAGTGACTCTGCATCAAGCTCAACTAGTTTGGTCAATGTATTCTCAAATTCATTAAGTAGCTCACTGGTGGTGAAGATACATAGAAGTAGCGTGCTCTGGAGGTCACATATTGTTCAAAAAATAATTAAGCACAGTCTTGATCAGATTTTATTTGGCACAACAAACAAGCCACAAAAAACACTTCCAAGTGGTGAAAGTAATTTAGAGTATAATTGATTGATAAAAATAGATCATCTTCTCCTAACTTGGACATGATCATCAATGTCTGAAGGTGTTCTTGGTATTGTAACTCAGTATAATACCTCAACTGAAGACTGCAACTCGTTGGAAAGAAACTTTACTGATTATCAAAGGCAATATGAAACTCATAGTTTGCTTACAAAGCAGCAACATAAAAAACTTTTCTATCTCCAACTACTATGATAAGATGAGAAGATTTGCAAATATTCTCGTGGCTACAAGATAGACTATTGGAGATCAAGAGCTCGTGATGTACCTATTGAATGGATTAGGGCCCGAATTTAACCCTGTTGTGGAAAGCATTTCTTCAAGAACTAAAAGCTTGGTTATTGAAGAGGATAAAGTTGCAGTTAGGAATATGACCAGAAAAAACATAGAAGAGGGTGGAATTAGAAACAAAAGCATTATAAGCCCTTGGTATTATGAACTTATCATTAGTCGATGCAGTCCACATCCATTTGTCTCCAAAAGATAGTTGAGGAGCATGTAACATATAATTAACATTTATGAGTCTAACTTAGGCAGGAGAATTTCTTTATGGTCGCGCCAAGAGCTTGAGTTAATGATCGATTTAACCTTAGTGTTTAGAGTCCAACATGTAGAGCTAGTCATAGAACTCTCATACTTATTTAGTAAGCAAATAACCGACATCCTCATTCCCAATTCTGACTTGGCACTTAGTAGACATGAACTTCCCGAGTATGTCAATTTTCTTTGAAGTCCATGAGGATTAAAATGTGGTTTGAAAATGAAGTAAAAGTGTTCTTTGAGAAAATACAATTTGCACAATGCAATCATAGAGAGTCGTTAGATTTAGCTAGCAGGATTTAGGTTGGCACACATTAAACCATATTATTTTGGCCATACTAGATACACCATCCAAACTGGACCATAAGAAGTTCCTCATGATGGCCTCACCTATCTTGATTAACTTCTTCGGAAGGATGAATAAACCACCCCAATAATTTTGGATGGATATCAACAAACTTTATTTAGATGAAGTCTAACAGCAAAGATAAGAATTCTATTTTTCCAGCTTATGATCCTCTTAGTGATCTTATCCACCAAACTCTCACGGCCTATCTTAGGAAGTTTGGAGGCAAAGAGTGGAATTCCTAGTTACCTAACAGGGAGAGAACCAACTTGGAAACCTATGTAGCAACCAGTATATGAGCTTAAGTAATAGTTTCTACCCCTGATTTAAAGACTTTGACTCTTGTTAATGTCTTGTTTCAAGCTTGACATCCATTTGAAGGGATTGGCGCAGCAAAAAAATAGTCCTGATGTTAAAATTTAGTTATTAAACAATCTAATATATACTTGAACGGATATAGAAATTTTACCCTCGTTTGAACCCTAAAAATTGAAGATTTTCCTTCAAAATCTGATTTCTCAATCTAGACATGAATCATCCTCGATCTATGCAGTAAGGGGTGGATATTGCGGAAAGAGTAACCGTTTGCGTCACCCCCACGCCGTCGCTTCCAATTTCATGAACTGTTGATTACCACCATGAACCACCGCGAACAGTGAATAGATACCTTATGAACTTCCTCGTTATTCCTCATCATCAACCCGTTACCATATGTGGGCATTTGAAAATAAAAACTTTCCTCTTCCCAGAGAAGTTAATCCTAGGATTTTCTCTTCTCCCACTAATGATGCCAAATAGGCTTCTTTTTCATCATTGAGAGAAACTTCCTATTTATAGTGGAATCCAATAGCTAAGATTAACTAAAACTTATCTCTTGATTAGAATAAATTAAATTAATTTCGATTAATAATTTTTAACACTAAAATTAGGACCGAGTTGGTTGACTACTACGTATCCATGTTGTTATAGGTGGCACTCCCTCTTAAGCCTAAGCGCCCAACTGGTCCAATCACCATGGAAGAATGATAAGATAGCCTCCATTTTGTCATCTCATAGACACGTCAACATTCAATATCCACCAACTTTATTTCAAAGGTCACCTCATTCCCATCCAATCACTGCCAGGCAAGACAGATCTCATGTCCCACAAAACTTCTTCAAAAAGCCTCCAAAAAGCTTCTTTGACACGTTACCTACGGCTTCGAGGACTCAAGTATAAATACTTTCCATAATCGCCAAAATAAGTATGCCTTTTCTCCACTATGAAAATTATGTCAAAATATCCACCACTTACTGACTTAGGCATCGGAGGCCCTAAGGCGAAGCAACTAGCCCTTGGTTCCACACTTTTAAGGTCCTTTGTATGTGTTTTACAAACGTCGAGATCGTGAGGAGATCCACCCATGAATAGAAGGACGTTTGGTAGAGAGGAAAGATCACATACGACATCATAATCGTAGATCCTACTGGAAGAAGGATTTCCGCATTTAACAAGAAAGACCGACATCTGTCTTTGAGGACGACTATAAAGCCATCCTTGTTCAAAGTATTCAGAATCTTTTTCTTCCCTCAAGAGAGAATAAGTCTAGTACTCTACACTGATGAAGTCCAAGATGAAAGGAAGGACCCACCTTTCCCCCCTGCCAAAAGAAGGACCTCTTGTCACCATGACAATCACGCACAATGGAAGAAAGACATGTCAGGTGTAATCTCTAAGGTAACCAGAAAGGGGAGGAAATGTGTGTCAGTCACCGTTTGGGTCATAATGGTCTTGCACGAAAATGGTCCTTCCCCACAACTCAAAGGCTCGTTAGAAGAATCGCCAGGCATTCACAAAACCCTCAAGAAAAATCAACTAGGAAAGAGAAGGACGACCTCCTAACTAAGAGAGAATGCCACCTCTCAGTGAAGCCGTGACGAACATGAAGCCAGATTGAGGATGGATGGACTCTTCGGGTGAAATGGAAGGATGAAAGCCTTGACAAGACCAGCGCACGAGCTCGTGAGCCAAGCCCAGACATGAAGCCCTAGTGAGAGGATCAAGTTTTACTCCTACCAAACCTCGTGCGAGATGAATCAACCCACATGGAAGGAGCATGTGACTAGCGCACCATTCAGGAAAAACTTGAAGGGCCAAGATGGTAGGTCGCACTCTTGCCAGAACAATCAAAGTGGAGGGATCAGGAAAATAAATATCTACCCACAAACAAAATGTGGAGCTCAAGAGGTCCTGCCATTGATTCAAAGATGCAGCTCAAGAAATGAGGAGCCCACTCGTCTTCGGGAGCAAGCCAAAATCATGAAGATAATTAAGATTTTGGGATGCTCTCATCCCGAAAGAGGCATCAAGACAGGAATATATGAATTTAATAAATGCAAATAAGTTGCACATGATTTATTTTGGGAACGGTTCTCCACGTCAATTTCCCCCCGTTCAAAGTAAAGGAAATGATCGACTCATCTACAAAGCACGACAGAGGATTAAAAAATGATGACTGGTGAGGTGCTCTAACCCGACGATGGGGATTGTACAAAAAGTGATGACTAACGAGGTAATCTAACCTGGCAGTCAAGATTAAACAAAAAGTGATGACTGACGAGGTAATCTAACCTGGCAGTCAAGATTAAACAAAAAGTGATGGCTGACGATGTGCTATAACCTGATAGTCAGGATTAAATAAAAAGTGAGGAGTGAGGAGGTGCTTTAACCCGACAGTTAGGATTAAATAAAAAGTGATGACTGGTTGATCCTATCTTGGGGCCTCAAACTCTTCTCCATAGGGGGGGAAAGAAAGGAGACACCCATCGTCATGTTCAGAATGACCCCATCCTTAGCATACTCTCGTAACATCAACCCACTCCAAATAGTTGTTGGAGTGAGCTGATGAAAGAACGAAAGGAATGGCCTCATAGAGGAAGGAGATAACTGGTTATGGCCAATCAAGGTGCTTCATCATGAAGCAAAGATTAAGGTTACTAGCCGGATTACACACCCTTATTAAGGATAATGTTTTTATCAATAGGTGCGAACATCCAACACAAACCAAGGATTCACCGAATAGACTATCGACGGCAGAAAAATTGCCACAAATGAAACATCGACGACTTTGAGGCACAACATTCAAGAGATGATGGAGAGGGAAACAACGATCATGAAAAGGAGGAGGATCTTGAAGGAGAACCTCCAGAACAGAAGAAGCTCCTAGAAAGGGAATATTATCGTTCTTCCAAAGGAATTAAGAGGAAGGACAAAGGCGAACATGGATTTCAACTCTGTCGAGAAGGCACGGATGAGGAAAATGTTAACCAAGATTTCCCATTTATAGGCCTTAAGGGGGGAAACCTTTCATTTAATGGGCATACAAAAAAAAAGGAAAGAAAAGAGGAGAAGGGTTGGGTCCATTCTACAATCAATGAACAGCCGATTCATGGACTAATGAGAAGATTTTGGAAGACCAAACGATAGAATGATACGACGTAATGTACCGAGGGGTCAAGATCCGCATGACTGTAATACTCACCCTTCCCTACGAGCACCCACGCACCATTAGTACCCGCACTCCTGAAAAAGTTAATGATCTCGAAACATGGATAAACTTGAAACACAAGTTTGAGCTACCCAGATCAAGTTAAGTTTATCACACCCAGGTAGCTCAGATGCAGAGCTCAAGTTAATGAAATCTTCGGACCCGGATATGAGAATCCAGCCAAGTCCTTAACTGGGGACAACTGTTATATGTGTTTTCCCAACCCCCAGTGGCACAACGACATGTGTCACGCCATAATAGGAAACTCCCTAAGCCAAGAAATGAGCAAAATTGACCTTGGCTGGTCGGCCACTATGGACCTTAGGGCCTGAGCTCATGAAAAAATAGGTATAAGACCATAAGGAAAGCTCCGTCAACCAAGAGCGCAATGTCAACATTACCTGCCGAAGGTGGCGACCAAGGTGGCACTCCCTCCTAAGCCTGAGCACCCAACTAGTCTAATCACCGTGGGAGGATGACAGGATAACATTCGTCTAGTCATCTCATAGGCTTATCAACATTCAATATCCATAACTTTATGTTAAATTCACTTCCTTTCCATCTAATCACTGCCAGACAAGACAGATTTCATGTCCCTCAAAGCTTCTTCAACACGCCTCCAAAAGGCTTCCTCGACACGCTACCTACGGCCCCAATGACTCAAGTATAAATACTTCCCCTAATCGCCAAAAAAGGTATGCCTTTAATCCCTTAAAGAAATTATGCCAAAATATCGACCATCTTCTAACTTAGGCATCGTAGGTTCTTAGGCGGGGCAACCACCCCTAGGTTCCTCGCCTTTAGGATTTTTGTCTATGTTTTACAGACGTCAAGGTCGCAAGGAGATCCACTCATGAAGAGGTGGACATTCAGTAGAGAGGAAATATCACCTACAACATCACTGTCGCAGATCCTACAGGAAGATTCTCGCATTTAACAAGAATAGAATCACTGTCGCAGATACTACCAAGACAATGTGTATTTCTAAAAATATCAAAGATGACATCCATAAAAATAGAATCAAGCAAGCCCTAATCCTTTTGATGTGTAATGTTATTGATGTTGTGTGGAATTCTATTAACTAGTCAAACCTTGTCTTTAATTATCCTAGCTATAAATTCATCGATTACAAAATGTATGACCGATATGAAAACCCAAGGGGGGATTGAATTGGGTGATCGTGTTCAAATTAAAAACTTCTTACTCTCAAGTGAAAATGAATATTCAAGAATGAACTCCAAATTTTCACGAGTTTAACGCTTGAAAAGATAAAGATAAATACATATATATACGTACATATATATATATACCTATATATATATATATATCCACCTATATATATACATATATATACCTATATATACACATACATATATATATATCTATACATACATATATACATACATATATATACATACATACATATATATACATACATACATATATATGTATACATACATATATATATATATATATATAT